>JAWWLV010000088.1:119037508-119055996 GCA_035041135.1 Platyrinchus mystaceus
AATGGCAGTGAGGTCCTCAGGACGTAGGTTTGTTTAGAGTGACCTTCTCTTAGATGGATGGCCTTAGGGGCTGACGATCTCCATCTGCCCGGGGGACCCTGAAGCAGGAGCAGGATTCGAACCTGCGGCCCTGGCGCTGAGAGACCAGCATCTTAACCGCTAGGCCACCAGGGGTCCCCTTTATCAGATATACTGGTTTGTTTAATTCAGTCCAAATTCAGAGTCCATCAAGCAAACACATACACATATATGAATCTGTGTGTGCACACCCACTTTTATCTGTATGTATCTATATTTAAACATACACATCACACTTCTACTATTGTTCACAAAAAAGAGTGATGCTTGGAGAATAAGTGGTACTAGGGCTAAGAAAGTGGAAAGGCACTATATTGCATTTAAGGGCTCCCAAGGGGTCAAACCCCCCACGCTTCACAGTGTTCCCAGGGAGCCAAGCAAGAACCTGTGGGAGGAGGGCTTGGATCCGGCACTGAGGGGAGCACAGGGGAGTTCAGGACTGCCAAAATGCACTGAGGTGGGGTGGGGACCAGTACCGTAGTTTGGAGGAAACGGAAACTGCTGTGCGTTGGCCTGCGGGATCCGCGGGTTGCTCATGGTTGCCGGGATGCCACCAGTGGCCACCATGCTGGGGGTCATGCTCAAGCCTTGCCCTCGCATCATCAGCGTCCGCTGCTGCACCTGCTGCTGCTGCTGCTGCATCTGCCGCTGCCGCAGGTGTTGGCTCAGGATCTCCCGCTGCCTCTGCGCCAACATCTGCGCGTTGATGGGGCCCTGCCGGGAAAACCACCGCCACCCATCAGCAACGCCTTCCAAGGCAACCTCACCAATGGAGGCATCTCCACTAGAGCCATCTGGAAGATTCCAGCTTTTTCCCCCTCCCATCACACAACTAACAACAATATAAAGCAGGAGACAGTAATCCTATTAATACTTCTGCCAGGAAAGACTTCCAACAGTGCAAGAGTCACTAAACGAACTAATACCGGTGTGGTTAAGGTTGCAGCAACTTGTAATTGCAAACAGAGCAGCTCATTAAAAAACCCGCATCTTTAGGAAATTAGAAGCTTGGTTAAAAATGGAGTTATCTCATATCTTTAGTAAACAACCACCTGTCCCATGTAAATATGGGAAACTCTCATAAATAAAACAGTAAAATATTTCCTGTCATGCAGACTGCATTATTTGTATTCAAACTGTATTTGCTGTATAGCATTACTACTATATTATATTGGGGAAAGAAAGAAAAAAGAAAGTGACTTTTTTTTTTTAAAGGTATTTCTCTCACCTGTGTTGGCACTCCAGGTCTCAAAGACAGATTCATATTGGAGACGCTGCTGATTTGATTTATCAGTGGCTGCCGATTCTAAAGAAAAAAACACAAACCACCCCAACAACAAAACCCAAAAGTGTTTAGAAGGAAAGGAAAAAAGGGAGGTGTTACATACAGAGTTATACACATCTACTTCCCCAATTGGTTGGTCTGTAGACCTAGTTTTACATATTCAAGCAGGGACCAATTTTCCTCCTCAAATCCTATTATCATGCACAGTATGCTGTTTCCTAAGGAGATAATACACCAGAGAAATAATAACATAGGCACTAAGTTGTTTATACCAAACTTCCTCCCTTCACAGTTCCTGTCCATTTTCAATTTGGGACTGGACTGTTGAAGTTTACTCCAAATTAGACCTTACCCTGATGTTTGAAGGCACAGATGATCTTTCCTTCTTCAAGAGAAAAAGCACTGATATCTCATTTATAGTACTATGAAACGATATATTTAAAAATGAAACAAGAAAAACAACCTAAAACAATCCTCAAAAATAGACCAAAGCCAAGGGGGAGAAAAAGGACGTAGGTAACAGGCAGCAATAAAAGCAGTTAGACTGGTGGAATAGTCAAGATACAACAAATAGAAAAAGACTTGTGTAACAAAAAGCACCAACGTAACCTTGCTCAAAGACTTAGTGAGACCTAGGCTTAAATACCAGTCATGTTCTTGCATGGTATTATAGAAAGAATAATGTAAAGATGCCAAAAAAAATCAAAAATGAGAATCTGCGAAGTGTTGTCTTGTCAAAACTCACTGTGTCTAGTGTTTTTAGTTTAAAAGTGGAATTCAGCAAGACCTGGTCTATTTGGAGCAAGCTGACAGTATGTGTCGCCCAGGAGGGGCGTCTGTGCCAGCGTGGAACTGGGCGTGGAAGGGGATGTACCTGCTGTGCCTGGAGCCTGTGCTGCAGCTGGAGCCGCAGCTGGTTGGGCTGGTTCTGCACGATGCCGGCGGGCCGGAGGCCGGGCCGTGGCTGCATGCGCAGGGCGGTGTATCCCGGGCGCTGCCCCATGGCGTGGAAGCTCGGGTCCTGCAGGGCCGCGTAGCTGCCCTGCGCCATCTGAGCCTGCGCCGCGTACTGCTGGGAGAACACCGGAGCCTTCTGCTCCATCAGGATGCTGGACTCCTGGCTGGGGAAGGACTCGGGGTCGACAGCTTGGCTCTGCAGGAACACGCCAACAATAGAAACGGTCGGTGGGACGCGGCTTTTCAGAGGATTGTATGAGACTAATACAGACAGCCTGCAAAAACAACCTTTTGGGATGTGAACCTTTTTAAACAGAAAATTACATAGGTCTGCTTTACCTCAATATAAAACTTAAAAATAAACATAACTGTATTTTTGAGTATCAAAACGTATCCATGGAGACAAATTACTTCTCTTTTTTTCCTTTTTTTTTTTTTTTTACACAAATACCCACAATCATTCTCATGTTCTTAACACAACCATTGTATCACTCTACTAATGAAAAAAAACCTGAAATGACAAATGTTAGATCAAAATCTGTAAATGAAGTGATGGCAGCATATTTTTGCCATTGAATCTGAGATAAATTCAAAGACATTACAAATGAATAAGTAGATTTTTATCAGTATCCTTAAACAAAATAATGACCTCAAATAAAGATGACTGAAACTATTACAGAAGTTAATGTGAACGGAGTGCCTAATTCTTTCAGAGCACTTTTGCACTAACTGATTATCCATTAGCATAAATAAGGTAACACAATTCTAAACTGCATTCTAGATATGCCCTTAATATTTGCTCTAGCCAGAATAATTTTATAGCTTATTCCACACTGACCTTGAAAATGAAGTTAATCTAAATTTCAGTGCCTTCATGAAAGAAAGTCTTTAAACTGCTATAAAACGATCAATGGTTATTTTAAAAAATATGCTTTAAAATGAGACAGTTTTCTTATCTGCAAAATTCTTCAACTGCTTCCACTGAGGTATTAATTAAATAGAAACATATTACCACTTAGTTTGAAATAAATTATTATTATTCATATTTTCTGGTGGTGGTATTCCAAAATATGTGTAATATTGCATGAAAATTTCACACTGCAAAATTGAAGTTCACCAATAAAATGTATCTCCAGCTTAACACCTCACTGAGTTCTGTGTTGTACCAAATAGGCTTGGAGACAGCTTTCTCATGTTCAAAGCAGAATTTCACTGGTCCTATTTCATATCTAAAATGCAGATGTAGTTCAGAAGTTATGTTCAGGGTGCTGATGAGTGCTGGAAAATGAAATGCGTATTCTGGGCTCCTCTGAGAATATTAAATCATCATATGAACACGTACAGCTGACTTTGGAAATACAATTCTTATGCTAGAAACATCAGGAACTAACTTTTCTCCCAAATGTTTTTATTTTTACTGCATTTTTTTGCACCATATAAGACTTAAATGGACAAGAACTAAGCGAAAGCCACCAAAACTAACTGTCGGGGAAAATGGATGAAAAAGCATAGAACAATTTCATGCTACAAAGTTTAGGAAGCATGCTTATAATTTAAAAAATAAAAAATTTACAGTTTAAGTGTTTGGAACGAAATGAGCTGCTTCAGATGAAACTCACCTCTTAACATATATTAATCAACTCAGGGAAAAACTACGGGTGAAATGAAACATTACAGGTTTGCTAATCCAAGAGATTGTTGCCCCCATCTCACAAAAGGCTTGATTCTGCTCCTAGGTTTTCATATTCTTATTTTCCTATACTCTGTTGCTGGCTGTGATCTTACCTTTCTCCCCCACAGGTGTTATTCTGACCACCATTTTTTTTCGTTTTGGTCAGTTTACCTGCATAAGGCAGGACAGAAGAAGGAGATCTAAATGAGGGTGGCAGGGGAGAGGAGAGAAGACTAAACCTGGGGCTGAAGGAAGCTTTTCAGGTGACAGTGACACATTAGATAGACTTCCACCAAAAGATGTAACTCCATCCTAGCTTTCAAGAAGTGTTTTATAATCCTGTTTTTCAACTCCACCTTGACAACATATGTTTTCAAAGCAACTACTACGTCCCACACTGTATACCTGGCTCACTAGTTCTGGTATTCCTAGAGCCCTGTCGATTTCTTCTAAGCCATCAAAATTCCTTAATGCCATGTAAAGCTGATCCAGGAGAGCACCCTCATCACTTGGTGACTCTGATGAAGGATGATTACACAAGAGATCATCTGGTGAGCTGCCAAACGGTTGCCTGTGAAAACATGAACACAGCGTTGGTAAACAGCTGCTGAAAAGAAATAAGATCAGAGGATTAGTACTCAAATTGAACTAACAAGTGGAGACAGAATTCTTTTAATCACTGCCAATTTTGTTTAGAAAATTATTATGGATGAAAGTTATGCTACCCAAAGAAGTAACTAAATAGTGTGATTAATGCCTGTCAAGACCCTACAAGCATGGTGTATCTGACACCAAAGTTATGCCCGAGTGCTGATTTTATATTACAGGGTCAACAGTGGAACAGAGAAGTCAGTACAGAATATAGTCAATGAAGACGGAAGGCTAAAAAATTGTGGTTTTAAAACTAATTGTAACTTTGAATTTCAGGTGTCATATTAAGTATACTATCACAAGTAGACTCTCTTCTTAGCTGGTTTTCTATCAGGCTAAGCAAGCTAAAGAGGCCACAGAGGGCCATGGATTGTCTGAGCTTGCAAAACTGAACATCTGGAAGAGCTGGGCAGAAGCACAAGGAAGCAGGGAGAAAAGGACATTCCCCTTTTTGTTTGCAGCAAAACACCGCATCAGCTCACCCCAACTGCACACTTGGGTACCAGTTTATACCACATAAAAACCACATAACTTGGTTATGTGCCTTGGAAGGACATCAGCAAGAATTTGGATACTGTCAGGCTGAGTGTGGTTGCTCTATAAATCCTGCTTACCTCACCCCTGAATTTGTATGCAAAGCACACTCCCAGTTACAAAGGCAGAATAAAGGTTTATTCTAAACCCAAAGGACGAAACTTCCTAAGAAACAAACTAAATCTGAAATAACACCTTATCTGCAGGCAAGTAACACATTTTTGTTTTGCAGTTCACACACCTGCCTTGGTTCATGCACGTTACTACAAGACTACAATAGAAAATATAAAGAGCAAAGCATTCTGCAAGGAAGGGCAGCTACAATATGCGCATCATGGAAGAATCTCATCCCAGATAATTATTCAGATACAACAAAAGCTGTCACACACAGAGGGAGGAAAAGCACTACATATGAACCCTTTTTACATGTCTGTTTAGAAAAACAAAGAAACATGTTTGTGTATTTAGTTTCCATAATAAGATATATGGTTGCCATGGAAGTCTAATCTCTATGTTAAAGCTAAGCAGAAGAGCTGCATCATCAGGCTATACACTGAAAAAAACCAAAGGATGGCAAGCAGGAAAACTAACCAAAATGTATTCTTTTTAATTAGATCCCAGACAGTAAAACAAATAAGAGATATATATGACATACCCCTAAAGCATTGCAAAGTATTAATCAATCTCATATATAAGTTTCTGTAACTGTCACAGATGGAATTATAAATAAGAAACGGGAAAGGACAATTAAAAAAAAATACTCTGATTCAAATTGCTTGCAAACTTAAAGATGACCTATAAGAAGGGATCTATGATGTGGAAAAACAGTTGATGAGGCTAGCAAAACAAACCTCCCTGAAACTGCAAATCGGCATGAACATACATGATAAGAAAAATTTTAAAACATTTGTCAAATCTCTATGTTAAACAATGACAATTATTTACAATTACTATTTTCCCATTTCTTTTATATACTGCAATGATACTTTAAATTTTTTTTTAAGAATTATTTTTACTCATTTAATACACATGACTATAATCAGATTATAAAAATACCAGTCTTGGGGATTAATAAAATAGGAAATGGCAGCACCAACCAATACATCATCTCTGTTTGGGTGTAAATGATCAAAATATGATTACTTTCAGAGGCAAGGCAATGGGTATTTTTTTTTTCACCATCTTCAGCTACAAGGGAACTACGAAAAATGCAAAGGTAACAAAAATGGAAGAATTAACTACCTGGCTTGCTGACCAGACACAACCCCATATTTTATTTTAAGGTGTAATTTTTAAAGTGGATAATTCAGTTATGCAAACAGTGCATTTTGCTTATGTATACCTGAGGGAAACACCAGGAAACATCTTGAAAAGCATAGAAACTAACAAAGAAAATGCCACATATATTTATGGATAGTATTTTCAGACATCCTAATGAAAACTAGGCGAATGTAGATAGAAGATTAACATTTTTTCAAACATACTTTTTCCCAGTTTTTTCCACTTCCTTTTCTTTTCATTGATCCCCCCATTTGCTACTGAAAAATATCCCAACTTATGCAGCTGAAAATATTTAAATATTTAGCACTTGCTTGTCCATTTTTCATCACTTAGACAGTCCACATACATATATATAGCTTCTATAAAGTAAGCTGCAAACCTTTTGGAGAAGACATGGCTCTTTTTTAAGAAGTGCAAACCACTTACCATAGCTTTGTTCATTATTAAGACTTTTTAAATAATGGCAAAGTCAACACATTACATATGACTTCTTGAGTGGTGCTCAAATTGTACTTCTGATTACCTGAGAAGGAGCTAACTTCAGGGAAGAAGCAGCCTTCCTTTCACTTCATCTTTCCTTCCTCATCTTTTACAGAATTTAGGTCAATTAAAAAAAAACCAAACAAAACATAATTAGCCATGTCCTGCATCACTTAAGCTGCTACCCCACTGCAGGAAGAAACAGCTATCTTGTAACTACACAGTTATGGCTACTAGTACTGGCATTTTTCCACTTTAGTGTTAAGTGTAATTATTAACAATAAGAACAGCAAAATCAAGACAGAATCATACCCACATTAATGTTCCAGAGCTGAAAAATGGTGCAACTATCTGAAGTGCTGGCAGCATTCACTGTGACACAGAATTTTAAATTCAACATGTTAAAGGGCAAAGAGAACATGTATAAGTATTACTGGAACACACATATGTTTCATGAGCATAAAATACTTTAAGTATTTAATTGATGTACATTTGGTGAATATTTTATGTAGAATTTTATTTCCAGGAGGTTCACAAAATATAGGTCTGTAAAATCTCTCTGTGTTCTGATGTGACACCAAGACTCACCTGTTCTGATTACCAAAAGTTGCCTGTTCTATAGGCAAGATGCTGTCTGGCCATGGTGCAGTCTGATTTGGAGGTGCCTGTTGTTGGCTATACTGAGGTCCTCCTATGTTCATCTCCAATTCGGATGGCCCTAATCAAGAAAAAATAACCATATAACTCTTCTGAAAAGAAGCTGCTTTCATGTTTATTCTTTCCATTGAATTATCTATGTTATGGTAAAAGCAAATAAAAACATTAAGACTTCAGTAACGTTACATTTAGAAGCATCATTATTTTTTTGTTAAAGTTTGCTTTTAAAATTTGAGAAAACACGAGAACTGGTCCAAATTTATAAAATAGCAGATACAACATCATAGATGCAAAACTTTACAAGCATAAAAAAAGACAGTATACAGAGTCAGTATCGTAATGTACTTGCTTTAAAAGTGACCAGGAACACTTATAATGTTCACAGCACTTCCTCAAAAAAAACCTCTACAGTGTTTAGTGAACAAAAGCAACTTCATATCCTCTTTCTTTGGCCACACCACTGAGGAGCTACAGAGTAGCAGGAACTGTCCATCTCAACACATGCATTAAAATGTAGTGTTTTAGACACCTTCCTTCCCACATCCACAGGAACTTTTCACTGTGAAATAGGGTTCTCATCAAACTTATAACTGAAGTATTTTTTTTCTTTTTTTTTTTTTTTTCCTCTGCTTCATCTTTAACAATCCAGCATATGCCAAAAGGAACAACTCCACACGCACCCTGACTTACCCATATTCATGACCTGAGATGGAAGCATCTGCCTTGGGCCAGCTTGGTTGCTGGGTCTCAAGGGGATGCTGGCCGTGGGGTTGCGGATCATGCCTGCTTGCACCGGCCTGTTCATGGCGCTGGCTGTGGGTGCACAGCTCACCCTCACAGCAGCAGCCTGGCTTCCCCAGTCTCCAGAAGTCATGGCAGGTCGAGGGGCACTGCCACCGATCATTCCTGCACAAAAGCCAAACAGACTTAGGTACCAGCACAGGATTCAGAACAGCTTTAGCACTACTGCTGCCTGATGAGCTGCATTCTTAGCAACAAAAATGCAGCAGTTTTACTCAAAGCACATTGTACCACAACTGCCCATCCAGACGTACAAAGCTACAGAACGATGCCTTATGCTACTTAGTCAAGGGACTGGAGATTGTTATATATTTTACAAGAGGAAGATCCCCTTATCATTTCCAAAATGCTGTTCAGAGTAAGTGTTCCCATATGTAGTCTGCAACAGGTGCTGAGGGTGTGTGGATAGCCTTAACTTCCTTCCTCAGGAAATGAATCACGTTTGCTGATTTGTATGTCACTGCTTTACTTTCCAAGTGCTAAGTGAGAATGGAGACTTGAGTAACAATGTGTTAACATAAACACGCTTACAAATTAGAGTGATTGTATATAAATCCACATTCTGCAAACATCTTTTGGTGACTTCCTTCATTTGGAACCTAGAGCCTTCTTAGCCTCAAGGCTCACCCAGATAATCTCGCACCAATGTACAGTGCAGGGAAATTACTCACAGGAACTTTCCGATAGATGCTGAAGTTCATTACCGTTATTTTAGGGGAAGTCCTCCCACATCTACTGTAAACAACTGATACAGTTTATTTACACTTGGAATATATAGAATACTACACTCTGACAGTAGCCAAAAAACCTCAACCAAACCCCAACACAAAAAAACCCCTAAAATCCAAAGATGGGCATTCGTAGTATTTATACATTTCAATTTTAATCAGTCAAGACAGCAGGTAAAACACTAATTTCAGATTGGACTATTGGTTCAGATTTGTTTTTCCAGTTGCATTTTGCAATATCCTTAAATGAATACTAAAAGCCACACAAATAATTATTACTCATCAGTTCAATTACTTGGTGACAAATAACCAAAGAGAAAAACTGCCTGAAGAGGGTCTCTCTTTCATCTGCTGTACAAAATTTACTTTAGTGTTACATCCTCAGGTTTGTTCTATTTGTGTACATATTCTTTCAGCTGAAATATGTGATGTGCTTGAGCAAGGCAGGAACACAATAATACTCTCTAATTTGTATACATAAGATTAATAAAATCTTCTAATATGTATACAGAATATAAAAGTAATAGGACACTTATAAGAATACAAGTTGAACTGCTTAAATAGGCTATTTCATTATCTGGCAACATGTCTTTTTTAATACTGATGTGAACTAAATATAAAACTTTGGCACTGATGGCCATCTGAAAGGACTTACAATGCCCATTTATTTACTCAGAGCTCTTATAGCTGTTGTCATACACTTGCACAGTCTCAGACTGTGCCTTAGTTGAAGTAAGTCCACCAGCCAGACCTTTCTTGTCAAACACGCTATGACATCTTTGTACATTATTAAGTGAACACGTTGTAACTGCAACATCTGATGGTGCTCAAAAAGGTTATGTGTCAGAAAATGATGAAAACATTAGCATTTCTTTAATTTAAAATGAGAACAAAGGCTACTAAACGAAGGATAACTGATGGCAAAATCAGGGTCTGTAGAGATACACATTGTAAGGGCAACAGTATTGCCCACAAATTTGTTTTGAAAGAGCCATCTCTATAGACTAGTGGTTCATTTGCTTTTTTTGAGGCAGAAAGATTGGATTTTTACCTATCTAAGCCTCAGCTGAATCTGTAGTATTTATGTGAACAGACACCAATTGCCATTACACTGTGTTCATCTAGAAGTTTTCGGGTAGGTGAAAAGCAGTGCAAAAGGGCAGGACTAAAAATACGCAGACACAGAAATTCAAAATAAATATGCCAGTACACATCATCCCATGAAACACAATTTTTCCCAGGCTTTTTGGAAAGTAATAACCTGTACTTGTAATAACCCCAACGTTAAGCTACACATGCTATAGCCTGTCACTCAAGTATATTAAAAAAAAAAAAAAAAAAGGAAAGTCATCTTACCTGTGCTACTGTTGCCTAAAGTTCCTTGACTTCCTATCATCCCTTCATTCCTGCCCATCAGACCTGGCTGAGGTATCACTGAGTAAGGGCTACTCGTCCTTATGGGTGGGAAAGTTCCTGCACCTGTTGGGTTCTGCAGTGTGATGTCAAGTGGTAAATTCTGGTTTGGTAATAACCTGCCCAGTTGCCCTGCTCGTGGGTTATTAAAAGCTAGACAGGAGGAGCAAAGAAAAAAAGCAAAGTTACAAAATGGAAACTTTACAGGTTAAAAAGAAAAAAACAAACAAACCCAGACACAATTAAAGCTCTTGGGCTGAGCTATTTAATGCTGCTTAATTTACCCACTCCTATCTGTCTGAGAAACATCCCTTCTTGACATTTTAATGTAAATTTCAAAATGGAGCATTTTGACACTAAACACAAACCAGGTATGATGTATATCTTAAAAAACTTTAAATGATGCAATTTAACTGACAGAAGAGCCACTACAGCAAAGTACACCCCTATGTGATGTGCATACTACTGCCAGTTAATCTTATACCTAGTAGGACTGTAATTGCATGCAGATGTCATCCTGAGGCAGATTGTTAGGAATTATCTCAGTTTTGAGTGTTTTCCAGCACAAGCTCTGCCCCTGAAGAAGTTATCAAAATTAAGGGCAGATTGAGTCTATATTGGATCCCATAGCCCCATGTCTACATGTCCCTTTTAATTATTTTTTTTTTAATTTTTTTCATTAATAGAAATAAATACTTCCATGATTCAGCAACAACAAATAACTGTTCCAGAATTAGAGCTGTGACACAATAATATTCTGGTAAAACTGAACCATCCTTGATGGTTACTGTCATCTCTATGTAACTATTTTCTTCTGGTTTGTGCTTTTAAACAGCCTCTGAAAAGAAAACTGCCTCAGAAAAGTGAGTTTCAGATTATGATTGGCAAGCATCTGGCTCAGCTAGTCTTTGGGCAATGTTCCAATGCATAAAGGCATCTCCTATGTGCACAACTCACGTTCTCGAACATGAATCGAACACTGACCTTGCAGCTATGATTCCATTTCCAATCATACCCACAAAACACATACAAGTAAATTATACACTTTTGTGAAATTATTATTTGCAGTACTTCCTGATAACTTCCCCTAGTTTAGGTTCTGATATAACAGCATCCTTAAAGCAACTTCTGCATTTCTACGTTCACCACATTTCAAAGAAGTTAAATAACTTCTTTCTTATTTTAGACTGAAGTAGCACTACTTTTGAATTTGGAAACTTAGATGAGGTTTAGTAAGCTTATTAAAAAGTACAGAAACATTCTATTCCAAAGGTCTCTGACTTTTGTTCTTATTTTATAAAACCAGACTACAGGAACTCATTATATTTCTTCATTTTTTTAGTGTAAGTTCTCTGCCAGGTGAATTTGCTTATATGTTTGTATAGCAAACACATCACATCACATCCACCTAATTCTTAACCATGAGATCAAAATTTTGTCTTGTCTGTCTGTTCGAACAAACAAACAAAACTTACTCATGAAACAAAAATGACCTTCTCAAGATTAGGGGCATCATCAAGTTTAAAGACTGAACCAAAAATGAACGTAAGTGACAATTTCAGAATATTTTGTTCCAAAAGTTTGAAAAATCACATAGATAAGTGAGTTGTTACATGTGTGGTTATGCCAGCACCCCCAATCTTACAAAAGGAAAGCTGGAAATGCACCACAAAATAACAACACTGATGAACACAAGCTGATGAACTGTGATGGTGATTAGATCACATATTCTGGTCAGGATGGGACTACAGGAGGCTCCCTGTTCCCATGTAACAGACTCAAGAAATTTGGCAAATCTTGCAGCTTTTTCTTTTAACACATAAAAATATTTTAAGTATTTTCATGTAAAACCTGTAACATGAAAGCTGGTTATTTCTTCAGAAAAAAAAATAGTTAAAAAACCCCAAACCTCTTTTGGAATTGTATATGATTTGACATTCATTCTACATTGCTTTTCTGTGAGCATGAGAAGCCACTCACTATTTCTGTGCACCTGTTTTTTGTGTGTTCTTCTACTGAAAACAAAGCAGAAGTTCCTAGGGAAATCAGGCACAGACACAAGACTGAGCCAGGGGAAAAGGTTTTAGGGTTTTAATATAGATGGGAAACAGGATGCTGCTTTTACAGAACTGCTGCTAACCACCAAGTCACTCTCATTTACAATCATACTGTTACTGTACTGTTAGTAGCTTTGAAAGCAGACTTAAAGCTAGTTTAACTCTAGAAAGCCAAAAGGCTCCCCTGGAAGGAGCCAACAAACCTTGCTTCAGGAAGAATATATTTAAGACTTCACATGCACAGAGATTGTCTTCTGACTTTTGTGCTGCTGCTGTTAGTACGCCCACACTTACAAAAATGAGTACATTAAATCCAAGCATCTTTCTCTGAGTAACATTAATAACAAGTGATTATTTAAGGATCTGAAGTGGCTTTAATATGAATTTAAACACTAATATTTACTAATAGAATATTAATATTTATTTAAACATTTGTAAGTAATTTGGGTTACTTTGAAAGTGGCCTGGTGTTATTTTGATATTATCAGAATATCTAAAAATATTATCTAAAAAGTTTTACAAAAAAAGAAATCAGTTTACATCTAAGGAAGTAAACAGATGCTGCCACCCTAGCCAACAGGAGTAAAAAATGAAGCCGTGGCTTTTTATGCTACTTCATTCAACATTAGTTGATAAGACTCCTGTTTTGCTTGCTTTCCATTATTCTGTGGTGGTAAACCAACATTTCAATGCTGATTTGTAAGCTAATTAATAAAGTTAAGGAAAGCTGTCAGCTGGAAGGGACTCAATTAAAAGCCACAATTTCAAATTAAACTTGGACATTCCTCTTTATCTTCTGTCCTATTAATCTTGTGGTTTTAGAAGAAGACTCTCTTTCATTCATCTCTTGTCCCTTTTACTGCAAGAGCTGCCGGAAAGGAGTGATCTGCATCACAAAAAAATGCTCTCTGTGCCAAAGCCCTCACAACGGCAGCATCAGATACAGCAGGGGACATTTGATTTATTTTGAGGGTAGCCCTTAAAACTCCTCAGAGGACACAGACTTCCAGGGTGAACTTGGCGTGAATTAGACTTAACCTCAACGTGTGTTTTGAAATGGGACGACCGCAGGTGGCGCTGTGTCACCATGCAACACCAGAGCAGGACAAGGAGCTGGCTGGTTCCTCCCTGGCCGACCCAGGGACACCTTGACCCCTGCTCTGGGGGTTCACAAGCTTAGTGTACACACGTGTGGAAGGCGGAGTGGACTCACTGCTCTGTGAAATCCTCATTGCTGGTTTCTGGGTGGCCACCGCCGCGCCAGGGCTGCTGTCACTGGTGAGCTGCATGAGGTCATTGATGATGGCTTGCTTGTCGACCGAGCCGGCTGGCGCGCCTGGGCGGCTATCTGGGAAAAGCTGTGGTAACTGGCTGTTCTGCAGGTCATCCAGAATCTCTTCCAAGTTATCCAATTCACTGCCTGGCTGCAACAAAGAAAGCACAAACCCACAGTACACATGGCTGCTCGCCTGCTGTTGGCATCCTGCTCACACCAAGCGAGGCAGCTTGCAACTGTTACACCCGCACCGGTTTTGGATGCATCCGGAAGGACGCCCGATGCGGAGGAAGCTCACAAAGCTGTTGAAGAGAGGCTACCCAGGGCTCATCTGCCTTGCTTGTGGGGAGAGCAATGTGACACTGGCACCCCTTCAAAAGTCCAGCATCAAGACGTATGATTCCACATGGTTCATACCTTGGGCAACAGGGAGACTCTCCCTGTGCACTCAGTGATCGGTGCTGACAGCAGGAATAATTTTGGCAGGAGAAGAGTTTCAACAGTGCTGAAGATGGGGGTTTACATAGGTATAACTAATATTCCTTTCAGCACAGTCATATTTCTAGTCCCTTTACGACTTGATTAAAAGCATATGATGGAAAAGTTGCTTTATGGCTAAAACAATTACCCACATGCTTTTTCTTTGTCACATTCAAAACCTGAACACTGAATAACTCTATATAAGTTAACTGGCAAGAAATACATGTTTCAATAAAGTTCAATAGATTAAAACCTGAGAACTAGTTACTAGAATTTGGAATTTCATTTGCTCACAACTTCTGAAATAATTGAAAAAAACTTCTCTGGAGTAAGAACAGAGAAATCTAGTTACACTTAATTCAGTAGAAAATTATCATGAAATAAACATGGAAGAAAAATTAAGTTCATCCTATACTAACATAAATACTGATCTGCCTGTTTTTCTTAAAAATGTTGACTTTTTAAAGTATTCCTTTCTGTCAGCTTCTCTGTCTGTAAACTCTAAGAATCAGAATACTTTTATGACTGAAATGTGGAAGCCATCACAACTATATTCTCCAATCCTAAGCCTCTGAATACGTTAAAACTTGGGTAATAATTAACAACAGGGAGTACAGTCTCAGTTACCACTAAGCTGCACAGGAAACATATTATGACAGTATTTATAACAAATATCTACTCAAAATCAGTGTCTTCATTAGGAAATGTGCAATGATGGAAGACAGAGGCAGAGTGAGCAGCCAGCCGTGAAGGACAGGGAACTGAGAAATAACACCACAAACACGAACAACTGAAATACAATTCTTCCTGGGCTTTTGTCCTTCCCCATATCATGAACTTCTGAGTTATTGATAGCAAACTTACAGCACAGATCACAGGATAACGTCGAAATACCTGAGATAGTTTTAAACTAGCTACAGAGGCTCTCGCAGGCTAGCTAGGAAGCACTGCACATTGTACAGTATGTACAAAACTCCTGCTGCCACATCTCACCTGGTCCTGGGAAGCCCAGCTTTTTTATTCAGAGGTAGCTAAAATGCCCCAAGGTTACATTGTTACATGCCTTTTTTGGGAGATTGGCTGAAATAAACACGGTATTATTCTTTACTCCTTTTACATCATCTCCTAGTCTTACAGATTGGAGTATATGGTGCAAAAGAGGAGGGAGTTTACTCCGTTAAAAGGCATCATGTGGGTGATCTGGAGGCTGGTATTATTGGCAAAATGGTAGGAAATCACACAATCAGAGGACTGGAGGAAATTTAAAACCTCAAGGCGAGATCACTGTACGCCATTCCCTACAGAAGTTCATAAAGCAGCTTGCTAAAAACATCGAGTGACAAAAAATCCACAGCTTCCCTGGGGAACTGTTTCAGCACTCTGCCATTCTTACTATTCTTGTGGGTTTTTTTCTCACTCTCAATGCAAAACCTCTCGCACTGAAATTGAGGCCTTTCCTTCCACTTGTATTTTCAATCTGGAAAACACACTGTGCTCCTCTTTCTTTTTCTAATTTTTCTGCATTTGAAAACACGTGCCCTTTTGGGTTTTAAGCTGAAATAAACAAACAACCTCAATTTGTGAATCTTCTTCAGCATACAACCTGTTTTTTAGACTTCTTATTAGTCTTGTTACTCCCATGGATTGCCTTCAGTTGATCCACACTTTTGCTGAAGCCATGTCCGGAAAAGGACTTAAAATGAAGCCTTACAGCTGCTGAGTAAAGCAGAAAATTTACTCTACACATGGTATGCTTTGATGGCGTATTCCAGAAAAGCTGTAATTTTTTTAATTACGTGACATTACTGACTCAAACTCACCTTGTACTTACTATGATCCCTAGACACAGTTCTGAAAATGTCCTATCTAGTCAGTTGTCCCCTCCTTTTTAAAAAAAAGTCTGTGACATTGTCCTTGACTACTGATAATAAATAGCATTTATTCACCCTGAATGTTCTAACATATTTTCTCTATATCTTCTCATTGCAGCTGAATTTGAATTCTGTCCTCCAGTGTGCTTGCAGACATTCAAGTACCACATGCATCTTTACAAAGCATACGGTCTATTCTCCCATCAGGTCATTTAGGTTAACTAAAACACTGAAAAGCTCTAGATGCTGCACGAGCTCCTGCAGCATCTCCATTTTGACAGTGAATCCTTCAATAACTACCGTATGTGTAATGATTTCCAAACAGCTTCCTACCCACTCACAGCAGATTCATCTTGACCGTGCATCTCCAACCTGCTTATGAGAATGCTAGAAGTAAAAGGGCCAAAGAGCCTTACTCAAACCTAGGCACATGGCACACACTGCTTCTCTTATGTCAACAAGCCCACTACACTCTTGCCAAAGGAAAAAGGGTTGGTCCAACATTACCTGTTTTTGACAAATCCCACTTATGACTCACTGCCTTCCAGGCAATTACAAGCAGCTGGATGGACAGAGCACATTGACAAAAAAGGCTGAGCCAGGAGGAATCAAGTGTGATTCTATGAAGCCTAAATCATGGCAGGGACAGGCGATAAGCAGATTCAAAAAGGTGCTCCAAGAGACAGCTATGAGTGATGTTTATAGGAGCTGCAGTTTGAGTGATGGGAGATCTGGTACAAGAAGACTGCAAGAGCCAGTAGAAGAGACTGATATTGAGTATCATAAATTAGAGAAGGATGATTCAATACTCTTTGGGGAATTAAGACATATGGCCTTCATTAAACGTATCTGAGACAACAGTGAAGGGAAGTTTTATATGTTGTAAGGGGGTTTTTCTGGTTGGTTTTGTGAGAGATTTTGTGTGTTGTTCTTTCCTTTAATGTTCTGGCTACTGCAAATTGTTGTTTAAACATTAGGTGTTAAAAATAATAATAACCCCAAACCAAACCCAAACCAATGCCTGCGAAAAACATATTGATCCAAATGTGTCAGAAAACAGCACTCCCTAAAATGCTTTTAATTCCTCTCAGGAAGTGGGGAAGTGTAGGAAGTACACCAAGAGATGTATATTCATGGTGGAGAAAGAAAAAGAGAATTGAAGGAAAGACAGCTTTTGAAATGCAGCTGGACTACTGACATCAGACAAACCTCTGCCTCAGAGACTGCTTTTCATATTATAAAAGTGTTATGTTTATTCAATTTATTAACAATGTTGTTAGAAAAAATCTTACTTTATATGTAATCTGCAGTTTAAATTAGTAGTAGCCCTTTTCCTATTGGTTGATTGTAACCCCTTTTTCCATTGGCTAGTGATAGTTAAAATTTATAGCTTTTCCCTCTTTCTGTATCTCCCTTACCCATATTTGGATGTGTTTTAGCTCAATTTCTCCATTTATAGACATATATGTCCCTTTGAATCCTCCCAAATTCCACACATTCCAGGCCTACCACATAAAAGCTAGCTACACCCTGCAATAAAGGTATCCTCCATTTTGTCTTCACCGTCTTTGTGATTTTTGTGCAAAGTGGATTTCCACAGCCTGATTTTTAGGAGGTTCACAGCTTTGCCTCTGACACCTGAGCCTCCTTTTTTCCCAGACTAAACAACCCCAGCTCCCTCAGTGACTCCTCATAAGACTTGTGCTCTAGACCCTTCACCAACTTCATTGCCCTTCTTTGGACATGCTTCAGCACCTCAATATTTCTTGAAGTGAGGGGCCAGAACTGGACACAGTGCTCGAGGTGTGGGCTCACCAGTGCTGAGTACAGGGGGACAATCAGTTCTCTAGTTCTGCTGGCCACACTATTTCTCCTACAAGCCAGGATGCCATTGGTCTTCTTGGCCACCTGGGCACACTGCTGACTCGTGTTCAGCTGGCTGTAAACCAGCACCCTCAGGTCCTTTTCTATCAGGCATATTTCCAGCTGCTCTTCCCCAAGCCTGTAGTGTTGCATGGGGTTGTTGTGACCCAAATGCAGGACCCAGTACTTTCCCTTGTTGAACCTCATACATTGGCCTCGGCCCATCAATCCAGCCTGTCCAGGTCCTTCTGTAGAGCCTTCCTACCCTCAAGCAGATCAACATTCCCACCCAACTTGGTGTGGTCTGCAAACTTACTGAGCGTGCACTTCATCCAAGTCATTGATTGTGATAGTTTTCACTCTAGGCCTTCCTGGAGACCAGCTTGTAACCAGGAAGGAACTAG
>JAWWLV010000088.1:119056096-119067888 GCA_035041135.1 Platyrinchus mystaceus
CATATTTGGATGTGTTTTAGCTCAATTTCTCCATTTATAGACATATATGTCCCTTTGAATCCTCCCAAATTCCACACGTTCCATGCCTACCCCATAAAAGCTACCTACTCCCTGTAATAAAGATCTTCCCCATTTTGTCTTCACCTCTGTGTGATTCCTGTGCAAAGTGGATTGTTCACGGTCTGATTTTTAGGAGGTTCACAGCTCGCCTCCGACAGGAGAGAAAGGCCAAATACAACAGATGTATTTCAAAAACACAAATACATAACCTTACTCTTTTTTTTTGCTTAACGTAATCAATATTATTTTTGGTGAGGGTTCTCAAATGCTACAGAAGTTCCAAGATAGGTTTAGAAGTAAGACCAAGCTACAATGTTAGCCTAAGTCTTTCCAGACTCAGACTCAAATGGCACCATATGTGCAGAAACTAGCATTAAAATATTTACTTGGTTAGTTTCATGGAATTTTTCTTTTATTTAAATTCTATATTTATTTTGTTAATGGTCTAAGTTGAACTTCATATAAATAGAAGGCACACCCTAACCTCCCTGCAAAACAATTATTTGTCATAAATTGGGAAAAAAAAAAGCCTGAAAAGGTGGTAAGCATCACAAGAAAGTTTTTGTGCATGAATATTCACTATTTCTAAGCAATGCAATTACTACAACCTCCACAGAACTTGGACATCAGATGCCAGAAAGCATAAGACAAATTATTCTTAGAAATACATCTGCATTTGAAAAAGTACTTATTTTATACTGTCATGTAGAGAAATATAGATTAAAGTTAAGTGCTTACAGAATTTTTTCAGCTCTACTGAAAGGCAGCTTCACCTCAACATGAAGTTTGGTTTACAAAAGTTGCTATGTCAAAGTCTAGCTTCCATGAATAGTAAAGGACTGGATAAGATCCTCAACTCTCTGAAAAACTCCTTCCTGCCAAGGGCAACATCCATGGCTTACCCTGAGACCCTGTATTTTAAGGACTTACAACAGGATGTCTTCTGGTGGGGACACAACTTCAAACTATACCTTCCTTACATAAATCATAAGTTAGCTCATCTGCTACCTCTGAAGCGTGGGCAGAGCAGCTGACCATAAGAGGTAAACAAAACCAAATCCCTGCTCCAAACCAGCGATAAATTAAAGGATTATAAAAAGAAGGGAAAAGGAAATTAGAAGTGAAATCAATATGGTATTTTTCTCCGTGGTAACTGTAATAAAGATAAAATTGGCTAAAAATCCTATTATATTATCAGGCTACTCTATGACTAACTTTTGAAAACAGAAATCTAATTGAAAGACATTCAGAAAATGGAATCCCCATTCTAAGGTTTTGATAGAATTTCAGGAAGAAACCAATGTTCTTCATCAACTTAATGAATTTCTGACTATTAAACCAGAAATAGGATTTTGGAAGATGAGTGGCATGTGTAAAGAAAATATGCTAGCCTTGGGAAGATAATTGTTTCCACATAAAGCAGAGTTGATAAAGTATGTGAGGAACTCCAGAACAGCTTTGAGTTTTAGGACAAAAATGTATATGCTTGAGGTAATTTCTGGAACAGCACTGGTGGAGGCTCTTGCATTGTGAAGTCCCTGTCCAACAGGCTGTCCTTATTGTCTACTGGCTAAAAAAGAGGAGAGTACACTTGTGAAGATTAGGGTTTTATTCCACACTACTCCAAATCATTTCTCAAAGAATAAGCTACTTTAGCAAGGCAATATCTGACACTGTTCATCATGTTTCTCTGACGTCCCCCTACACTTTCACTCTCCTTCCCCTTGAAGCTGTCAGCCGGTCCTTGCCACACTTGGCCATCTCCTGACCACTACATGGGCTGCTCCTGGCCACCAGCAGCATGTGCTGGCTGCAGCCAGAAGCACAGCGAGGGGTTTTTCAAGGGACAGCCCGAGCAGTGGTGTATATGGAAGGTGCAGGGTAAAGTCCCACCTTGCAGCCACACAGTAGCCAGTGGGCTGTCAGGGAGAGTGGGAGAAGGCAGGCTTACTGCTGAGGGACACACTCTTCCCTTTTTAACAGCTCTATGAGCACTTGTGCTCAACAGCAACAGCCCTGCTACAGTTGGTCCTGCAGGACAAACTCCACTGAGCGTCCCCAGCAGGTCTCTCTTTCTTATTTTTCCCTACAGCTGCTGTAACTTGAATAACAATCATCCTAATAAAGCTTGTTAACCATCATCCCACCAAGGAAGGGAAAAAGGTACGGCGGTGCTGGAAATATTCTCTGCCATTTGAGAAAGGCTTCCTGTCAGTTGCTGCCTGCAGAAGTGTATGTTTAAACACACTACCTAGAAGACTGCTATTTTTAGTACAGTGGTGCACTTCAAAGCATTTCCTGCTCAGAAAGTCACACCAAAAGCAAAAGGAGAAAACGCAATGGCTCTGCTGTCTCCCAACACACCCATCTCCCTTGCAGAGGCCATCCCACTGCTGGTCTACTGCAGTTTCCAAAGAAACTGCACACTCCAATGACTAATTACTTAAAAATACAACATTCCTCAGGGAGGAGAAGTTTTAAATAAACCTGCAAAATAGGTAACACAAGCACATGGCTAATTTTTACATATGGAAGGAAGAAGGAGGGGGAAGGATACAGGAGGATGGAAGAATTTAGCACAAGAATCTGTGTTCTGGTCTTGTACTAAATAGTTCCAGCTTTGATCTAAATTTAGGCAATGACCACTTCCTGTGGGAGACCATCTTCCAAAGCTGAAGAGTTTTTGATGCTAAATATTTTCAGTGTATCATAATTGGGGTAAAGTGGCTATTTGTTTAAAGGCCTGGCCTTCACATGGTTAAACACATTACTCTATATTCCCCACCATTTCCTCTCCTACTCCACTCTGGACTTCTGTTTATTCAGCTCCAGGTTTCACTGCATTTTAAGTAGGTTTTAAAACTCTGTTTACAACCAACGGGAGCAACAAAAGCCCTTCTGTCATTATCCAGCACTCTTCCATCACAGAGATGGCACTGGCACCTCTGTACCTTGGTGCTGAGGAAGCCCTTACCACTTTATCACAATTCCTGCACAGCTTTGTGGTTTTCTGAATAAACCCAACTCCTGGACCTTTTCTGTACCTGTGGTTCCCCTCTCTTGGGAGACAAACTCTGTCTTCAAATTTTAAGAAAAGGCAACACATTCATAGTCCATACTTCAACCTCCTCAAATCCCTCCCCGATCTCAGGAACATAAAACCTAAAAATAAAAAAATGAATAGACTATTCACTTTAAGAAGTTCATAACTCTGGAGAACCTGATTTTCAACTGCTTGGCAGTGCTTGTAGACATTGAAGTCTCTCTAAAGTAGGTCTTATAATTAGTTACATGTTTACATTTAGGGTGAGACAACTTCGTATCTTTAGTCACGAGGAAGGCAGCTAGTTTTAAATTCCTCATCTGTGCTACCACTTGTCAATGGCAATATCACTAAAGAGCCGCTTTTACCTTCTCTATTTTAGACAAACGTTAGGATAAGATAAAAAAATTTGTGTAATATCCTTCTATTTTTCCATCAACAATAAAAGGAACTCATAGGACTACCGTGGACTAGACAGCAAATTTCTAGAGGGAACAAAACTTGCTCTCTGAGAATGGGTTCACAAAATTAGATGTTCACTGTGTACTCTACAGAGATGATAAAAGAGGATATTTATATTCTTTTAGAAATTTAATTCTCAGGGAATAAGCCATTTAAAGGCCATGATTTTGATCTATGGATGACGGACATAAATTTTTTGGTGATTACCAAATTCTACGTTCTGGTCCAGTACCTAATACAGAGGACTGAAGATCTCTGTCTTCAATGTAGTCAGTGTATGGGATCTGAACGAAAAATGGAAATCTATCAGATACTTTTAAAATAGTCGATTTTTGCCAGTGAATTTCTTGATATCTATGTTTTTCTAGCCTAATGAAGCATTAAGTTCTCACAGAGAATCTAAGCCCCACCTCTTCAGACACTACAAAACAGCAGCTTCTATTTAGAACTAAACTAACATCCAGGCTTGAGGATAAATCCCTGTAGAAATTAGTGTAATTTGGCTTGGTTTCCCCTAAAGCATGGGAAGGATTGAAAAACTACAATTGTTCCTACATAATGGCAATAGCTGTCAAATTCTGTTGAAACAGAAGAAGTAACCTTAGGAATATCCTGGAAAACTGACATTTTAACAATGCTGCATCCACACTGTAGTGGTGTGTCTGGCATCTGTGTTTTGTGGTTATAACCACTGCTGAAAGAACTGTCTACTAGTTACAGACTGCCAAAAGGGCAAATAAAAAAAACAATAATCCAGTGCTTGGGGCTAAGAACATGTTGTCTACCCCTCCTCAGCCTCAAAATACAATATAGAAAATAAAAAAAAATATGTCTTTATGTGCACATAATAAAAAAATACAATAGATTCACAAAAACAAAAAAGCTCAAACCTGGTCCGCACATTAAAAATACGCAATATTTTTAAATCCAATATTTTAAAAATGAAGGATATGGCTGTGAATGAGAGCCATGAACGTTTGCAGAGTGTATGATCTGATCATGATTTACAAACTAAGGCTTCATGCACAGGGCTGCCTGGGGATTAATGACCAGCTGTGAGAGTTGATAGTGTAGGACAAATCTAAGGATCATTAACTCCAGCTAGTTATAACCTCCCCAGAAAATGCCTTATATTAAAATTGATATTGTAATTACCCATTTCATAAATAAAATAAACATATTGAAGTAGCAAATTGCTTTTGCTGCGGTCCTTTTCTTGCAAAGCTCTGAAAACTGGAGCATTCTGGGTGATGTAAACTTGGCGCTTTTTAAAAGTGAATTCTGCATGAAAGCCAGTGAAATAACACTTTTTAGCATAGGTCCTAACAACACAGAGTTTATTAGCAGGTTGGGCAGTAGAGCAACAAGTAATCTTGCACAGAATGTGAAGAAATTCTGAAAACAAAATAAATTCAGGTAACCTTGCACAGGGAGACATGATCTCTGCACTGAATGATTAATCATCCACAGGAACTTGGGTTGAATATAAAGAAATTTTAAGGAAAAAAAAAACAAAACAGAACAAATCCTCCCAATTGACACAGAAGTCTATTTGCTTTGATTTTAATTTGCAGGTCAAGTATAGCATAAAGACCAGTAATGCAAAGTTGGTATCAGTCCTTTGAAACAACTCCTGTTCTTGAGCACAAACCTGTTTTCCACAGGAGGAGTGTAGCTATTATGCTGGGCCAGGTCAAGGACCTATTTAGCCACAGCAGTTCAACATCAGTCTGTGGGAAAAGCTGTCAATTAGTGAGCACTAACCAACAGTCATGAGTATTTTCTCTTTGCCTGTCTACCATCTGGGAAAGGTTCCCTGCATTATCCATCTCCTCCAAGGCTGAGTCTGTGCTTTTAGACAGTGATGATCACAACCTAGTAACACCAACTGGAAAACTGAGTGAAGACTGGATTTCAAAAGACAGATAGTACTTTCCTGAAGCGCCAAGACACTACTCTTAGAGGACGTCAGATGGCAGAAATACAGGTCTAGAAAATGTCATTCACATGTAATACAAAGATTAGCTTACCTGTTCATTAGGCTCAAAGCTTATCTCTTCTTTTTCCGTCCTCATAGCTATTAACTTTGTGCTACCGGAAGGGTCTGTCTTACTGTCCAACCGCTCCAGTTTTGGGGGTATGTCTGGTAAACCAATATCTTTAGTATCATCTTTATCTAGCAAGTAGCGAAGTAGTGCATTATTATTCTTCTTAGGACTCGCTGGCTCCTGTTTAACAGTCACCTCTGAACCAGGAGCTGTGCTACTGGACTCCTGATTCAGTTCTTTGCCTGTGGCCTCTGCTGTGAGCTTGGCCAGATCTACAGGAGAACTACTGTCCTGCAATAGTCTGTGCAAAATTTTATGCTTCTCCTTGAGCGAGGTTCCATGTGCTGAACCAGACCCAGGCAACCCTCCTGTGGAGTCCTTGCTAATGTCTCCCATGGTACTGGACAAAGGTGAAGGCTCCATCTGATCTGATTTGGTGGTCAGCAATTGTAAGAGCTTTGTCTGGCTTTTTCCATCGTGCAGTTTATTTTGTCCATCAGGTCTCTCGCCACTGACAACCGGTGGCATGTTGCTATCGCTGTTATCTTTCTGTTCTCCTGAATGGCAGCTGCTCTCTGCTTGTCCAGTTGTACCTTCTGATTGCTCCCCGTATATTCCAAAGCAGTCTTTAGAGTCCAGGCTTCCCATCTTGTTTAGCTGGGGAGGATTCATATTCACAGGGGAATTTTGTAAATTTCCCATTTTTAGGTCAGGCGAAGCCAACGACGATCCTAGAGAAACGCCATGGCCCTCGCTGAGGGCCTGAAGTGCGTTCAGGGAACTGTTGGTGTAGTTATGGCTATTTCCTGTGCTGCTGCAGACTCCCACAGGTGAATGTAAGCTTCCTGCAGGGGAGAACTGACTGGGTGGGATGCGAGGACTTCCTGCCACTCCAGGGCTCACACGATGCCTTGGGGAAAGCATAGAGTTTGGCTGCCCTGGGTTCATGCCAGGGCTGCTTTGTGAGGGGCTATTCATTTTTAGTGCATAGTTACTACCCTGAGGAGTGGATGCTTGTATGCTTGACACATGGTTCATTCCCCCTGAACCACCAAACCTGCCTGCTGGCATGCCCATTTGTTCCTTTGGGCCATTTATGGCAAAATTTATATTGCTACTGATGGTCATATCCTGACCTGGGTTCCCACTGCACATGGCCTGATGGGCAGGGCTGCTGGAACTAATTGGGTTCAATATCTTCCCCATTCCTTGTCCAGTCAAATCCTGATTCATTCCACAGACATTCTGCTCTCTATGTGGCAATGGGAAGAAAAACAGCCTGTTAGCTAAAATGACAGTGACCAAGTTGCAATTACTTTACAGAAAAAGAAGCAAAACCCCAAACCTTGCTTTAAAATAACACAAAACCCCTACAATCAAAAACAATTCAACAATTTGACAAAAGTGATATGCAACTCTCAACATGGCAGAACATTAACAGTATGTTTCTTCAGAACCTCATTAACAAATCAGTGGAAGAGAAGAAAAACAAAATTATAATTCATTTAAATGACAGTCATTAGAAATGCAGATAGGTTACAATTTCAAACCCTCTTCCTTTAATGTATCTTTCCTCTACAATTTGGCAAGAGCTAACTTCCAGAACTGACAGAAATCTCATCTGAAACATATGACCCAACAAATACAAGTTTTACAAGACAGCTGTGGACAGCTGTTTGCTGGAAAGTTTTGAATTTCTGTGAGATAGCCCCACCACAAGGCTGGAGTGGGCTATTTGCCCACCAAGTTCATAGTGAAAAGAAAGTTGAAAAAGTCACATTTCTACACTGCCAGAGTATTTCTATACTGCTCCAAAACAGCATGTGAGCCAAGGGAACTACTGGATACTGCTTCAGAATGAGAACAGTCTGTTAGCCATCTAGTTCTGCACAGGCTTTTAGGAAAAGAGAAGAAGGGAAAAAACCCCAAATCACACACACGTGAGCTGAAACTCATATTTTAGAGACATAGGCTGTAAGATAGAGGAAAGAGAGCAGACAGACCTCACCCTCCCCCCAAAATAGCTCATGTGAGAGCACCTGAAGGTCACTTCTCTTTTCTTCAGTAGATTTTAATTAGTTTATGGGAAGTTGCAATATACTTTTTACTTCTGTGCTAAAACCTAATTCAGAAAAATCAGAACATATTCCCAAATACTAAAAGCTCCAAAAGAGACAGAGTCAAATAGATCAGATATAAAAAAAAGAGGTTCTGACAAAAGTCAAATCAACTCTAAACTTCTAAAAACAAATACTCATGGAACATTCCTAATATGAATTTTCCATGAGATGAAAACCACTCCTACTTGCACAGATTAAGTAAGTGCAGATAAACTTTCACATTTTGCTAAAGCATGAGAAGTGAAATAACTGAAGAACACAGAGTAGTCACCCTTGTTATTCTGTATTCGTTACCTTACATATAAAGGCAAAGGTGAACAACATTAACTATAAAGAGAGGTGGATTTTTAAAATCTTATTACAAATACAATAGTACCAGCATTCTGCTAAAAAAAAAAAAAGGCCAGAATATGTGCAAGTGTAATTTTTAACTTAATGGTGCTTTCTTAAATTTAAAATTTAGCACTTCATGAAATGTAAGGTATATTCAGCAATCCAAAGAAAAAAAATTTCAGACAGCTTTTTGTCATGTCAATTTGCAAATCTACAACTTCTGTAAAATCGTTTCAGTTGGAATTACATTTAGCACTATTTTCTTCCTCTCAAAACAACAACAACAACAAAAAGATACTGCATTGTAATTATAATCAGCCAATACATCTGACACAAATAGGACATGCAGTGACTTAATAAAAACTGGATTTTGAAGTTCTGATACTCATCCTTGACTTCAACATATTATTGACTGCGCTTTTTAAAAAAACCAAAACTAATAGTGGCGCATTTCTCAGGATTGGACATGTGAAAGCCACTACTCCAAGCACCAGAAAAGAAAAGGAATGAAGAGAATCAAGGAATAAAACATGCAGTTTGCCCAAAGTGCGGTCCTAGTAATTATAACATGTTCTTTTAAGAAAACCCAGCACCAATGTATGACAGACTGTGAACTACAGAAATTTAATCCTTCAAAGTTTTCTAGGTTTAATTATATTTGAAAGGTTTCTTGTGCCTACTATGCAAAATATAGGAAATTAAAATACTGAAATTAAGAACATGACATTAAAGGAAATTTTGTATGTTTAATGGAAGATCTTGATGTGAAAATCTAGCGTGCCATTTTTAAATCCTCAAATAATCTTACAGTCTTTTCCTGCTGCAAGCATTGATTTCAAAAATCTTATGCAACCTTGTACTTCCCGTGTCTCTTTGCAGGGTGTGGATGTAGCAAAGTGGCCAGGATTACCTGTGAAGCATATGCAAGGAGATTACAAGCTGAGGTTCATTAGTCGTCTGAGAACGGATGAGCTTGCTCTTCGTTTGGGCAGAAGCGATAGTGCCATCCGACAAGGAAAACCGATAAACAGGACTAAAAGCTAGTCCCTGCCTCAGCACTGCAAGCAAGCAAAGTAACAGAGTTAAATTAATGGGAAACTGCAGTACAGGTAGTTCAGCTGCTCAGCATCTGATGTTCTAAATCCATCAGCACTGATACCACAGATACTGTGTTACTGAAATAAAAAAATGGAGAAACCTCCCACTTTTGAAAATAAATAGTTGCAATGCACATAAAATAAAGGATCCCACATACTTCAGGGTGACTAAAAGAAAATCCATACGGAGTGACAGCAATAACAGGAAGTTACTGTGAAATACAGTGTATTTCAGGAGTAAACAGGAAGTTCTTGATGTCCATTTCACTCTTCATCAAGTACGTGTCTAATTCCTTTTGTTCCTCATACATTTTTTCATCTGTATCATCTATATCATGATGATTAATATAAATGTCTTTAGTTTTTAGATCATGTTTCCATTAGCCTGTATCTTTTTCTCCATATTGCCTGCTTAAATTGTCTTGTAACAGTTACTTTCACTACATCTTTAATTTAAAAAGTACATAAATCTCTTACATGGGAACAACTGGAAACAAGAACAACTGGAATGAGAAAGTTTTACTTTTTAAAGAACAAATATCAAAGATATGCAGCTCAAAAAATGACAAATACAATTACTTCAAATTTGGGCTGTGCTACTCTTTCCTAGTGTTGACTGCATTTCAGGTTTGGTGTTTACTTCACTGTACATATTCTGCAGCTCTTTAAGTTTTCAGTGTAAATCTGAACTTCAAGAAATTCAACCTCTACAAATACTTTTGATTTCCTATTTTTTCATACATATATATTTTCTGTGGCTTTTTTTAAATTATTTTTTTAATTAATAGTATAATCTGGTCTTCATTTCATTGCTTGTCTTTCAATATTTCCTGTTGTAATGAAATGACATGGTTTTCCAAGGGTGGCCTTTATTTGTCTTGTCTACAGAGCTACCACATTTTCAGCCTTGCAAGACTGGGTATGATTGCTTTCCTTCCCTGTCCCCCACTGTTATATATTGTTCTGCAAGGTTTCAAAGTATTATTTAGGCACTGAGAAAACAGGAAGCACAATTTAAACAACCAGAAGGGTTTTTTTCAGAGTAAAAACGTAAAGAAAAACAAAAACCTACAACTGTGAAACAATACAAAGCAAAATTTCACTGTTAGGTATGTCATTGTTTCAGTTTAACCTTTGGGCACCAGAAGGTCCAAAGCTCTTAACTTTAGCATATACCACATCAGGAAATTCCAGTACTCAATGCCAACAGGATACAAGTGAAATCTCTACTTAAATCATTTTCCAAACCAATTCTTTAAGCAAACAAGAATGTTTCCGTATTTCTCTTGAGGAAATGCTGTTTTTCTGACTGTGGCCAATAAAAACTTACCATATATTCTGCATTTTATACTGACATTTAATTTCAAAGCATGTTTTTTATTGTTTATCAAGCTAATGCTGCATTTTTTTTCACACTGTAACACTAGAGTACTTGTAGGAGACCATTACTTTCTTTGCTTCTATTCTCAAACCGTAACAACTTAAAAAATGCAAAGGGTTTATCAGTCAAGCACGAAGATGCTATGGCCCAAGATATGCCTTGTTTTTCTTCTCCACACTGCAGGGCAGGGGAGGGTAACACTTCAGCCATTATTCCTCTCCAGTGCTGTATCCTTTGCAGTAAAGCAATTCCAGAGGTTTTTCCTCCTCCTCTTACCACTCACTCTCTTCAAGTCTACAAGAAGAGCCTTCTCATTTAGACTAATTGTACAGCTTATACCACGGCCCTGAGCCTCTCCTGCAAAATGATACAGTGTAAAATCTAAAGCACATATATTTTCATCACTTCACACATAGTGTAGACAGGATTCATTCAAACCTTGGCACTAGGTGTAGGAGCTGCTAATTTGGTCAGGAATAACTTGAAGAGGACTGAAGCAAGCAGTAGTGGGATGCCATAACAGATACTCCTAAATCACCTTTGGTGCAGATGGGTTCTTACCCGAAACTGCTCTCTAAACCCCTGGTGTAACTTTAATTGCATACTACTCTCTTCAGTTCTGTCTGAAAACACAGCATAAGGCTGTGAACTCTTAGTACTTCTACTGTATATACCTCAAAAACTGTTATCTAAAACACCACAGCATTTCTGTGCCCCCACATTCCTAAAACACCACATGAAAGTTTCATGAAAGCAGAATATATTAAAGACTATTTAACTAATGCCTCATGACTAAAGCTCTTTTTTTGTGTGTATTTGGTGGAATAATTTGATATTTCAGTTACAAGTTGGTTTCCAAGATGGCATGCCTGCTGCTTAATGACCATAGTAACTATTTGTTACAGGCTGGCTGTAAACCCTGTTCTACAAACATGAACCCAAAGAATGATGCTCCTGCACTGGAAATGTTCCAGTTATTCCCACTGGTTTTGAAATTACTTTCCCATGGACTAAAAAGGGTCATTTGCTTTTACTAATTTGGACCTGTGTTACTAGAATTAGCAGTATAAGGGTTTTATCAAAAATCCCCACCCAGTCACTGCCACAGAAACCTCACAGGGAACCTTTCACAGTGCAGTATTCTCCTACCGAGGACGCAGGTTCGATTCCAGATCCTGCTTCAGGGACACCCCCGGGTAGATGGAGCTCGTCAGCCCCTAAGGCCATCCATCTAAGAGAAGGTCACTC
>JAWWLV010000088.1:119067988-119102749 GCA_035041135.1 Platyrinchus mystaceus
TAAAAAATCCATTGCGCAGGCTTGAAAGGTAAAAACACCTTTCCCAGATCTTCGTTCACGAAGACTGGCCACGTTACGTTACCTACCATAATCTTGACTAAGTAGAGTGCTTGTGGTATATTCTATAACACTTAACAGCTAGACACAGTGCCACAATGCAGGTTTGCAAACAGTACAGGTGCTGCAGCTTTGGCAACTCACACTGAGTGTTTCTCACAGGAAACATGGCAGTAAATGTCCATTTTTGTAGAGAAAAGGAATATAGGTCAATGACCTGCAACATGTGAGTTGAGGTTCTGAAGAATGATAGGCAGTGAACGTTTCCTTGGGCAACATGCAAGGGTCTTCCTTTCCAAAATAACTGACATTTTGAAGGTTTAAAGCACATTCCAAGGTGGCACAGTTATAACAAGCAGGCTAAAACAAACAGGGAGAAATGTGCAACACCTGTATAGAGAGCCATCGGTGTGTTAGGTAAATCAGCCTGAGAAGGGGACTGTCAGTAGCCCTTGATTGTTCCACGTAAACATAACAAAGAGAACAACAACCAAGAGATACAAATGACAAAGAGTTTAAATACAGAAAGCGCTAAAAATATGAAACCTAACCTTCCTGGTGATGCCTCTTGGCAAAAGATATTTCTCCCTCGTGCTGTGAATGGAACCTCTGAATGCATCTTCTCACCAAATCCTCCCAGCCAGGTTTCATAGCTGCTCGCATGGTACTTGTGTCCAGTGAAGTTATTTTGCCTGGTATTAGATACATTAGAAAACACTTGTTACAGCAATTTCCCCATTAAGGAAAAGGAATTAATTTAAAAATTCCTACTTGTGTTTCACAGTACCTTGTAGATCCTGGCGTGTAGTAAAGCTCTCTGATGAAGGAAGAACTGGTCTTTCCTTCATTGGCGCTCTTCTTGCAACACAAATCAAGCAAGACTGCAAATCTTAAAGAAAAATGTTACTTTGTTTAATTTTTATAGAAGGGGAAGACTTTTGTTTACACAAAGACTTCAGAAATATTTTTAAAAAGATCCTTAAATCTATTTGAACCAAAAAATAGGTCTTATACCAATAAAAGCATAGACAGACATCAGTGAGCTTATATCTTATTTCCTACAACATTAAACAAAACAGAAAAGGTGGATTTGTTTTCTCTTTTTGAAGAAAAATTATCAAGGACTCCAGCACAACCAATAAGTATTGGCACATGTTTTGCATATACCTGTAGTAGCTCCACCATTCCAGAGATAAATAACAAGATTAATAAACAAGAATACACTGCAGGCACAAAGAGTACATTTCTTCAATGCTCACCATTTCGTACCTTCTAAGCCACATTTCTTAAATATGACCCAAATGCTTGCTGTCTCTGAGAAAGCAGCTTCAAAATAACCATTTGTACTTACCTGAATACTTATAAAACAATCTGAGGAAATTTACCTGCTTAAGTAGCAAATCGTAAAGGAAATGGTAAACCACGATTGTCTTCAAATTCTAAGAACTGGAAAAATTGCCCTTCAAAACTTTCTTCCCAGTCAGCTACATTCTTCTTACAATTGAAGCAATATAAAACTAGGATATCTCTTTCAGGTAAACAGTTTCTCTCAATTTCAATTATATTGGTTTAACAAATAGGTTGATGCAAGTGTATACACTCATAGCCAAGATGAAAGTACCTTTCTACAGTTAAATGAAAAAGGAAAAAAAACTAATAATTTTTCCATTTTGTTCAGGACTTAGAGCTCACTTTTATCAATTGCCCCAAAACTTCAATAACACAAATTCAAAGTGGTAATTACCTTCACCGTCCTCCTTGAAGGAATTTGGTTGAGAAACAGCAAAGCACTGCATAGTTTCATATTTCTGATGTGCTTCCTGGTTATCATGGCCTTCTTCAGAATCAGCAAGAGGTTTTACCAGCATCCGACAGTTAAAGGTATGGCTATTACGCCTAGGAGTGTCACCAGACCAAGATCCCCCATTCACTGAGCAAAAGCAAAGATCATATAGTGAGATAAATCTGGTAGCAGGCATTTCTGCTGCTTATCCACAGGAAATTAATCAAGGTGCTTTGCAGACTGTTCGAGAATCAAGCTCATTTAATAATCCAGTTTTAATATTAAAGCACAAACCAGCACATAACAAGGTGATTTACAAAATCATCATATTTTAAGAGCACAGCTAATTTGTTCAGCTATCATGCTTTTTTCAAATGACTTAAAATGACACAGTAGAAAAGCAGGATAAAAGTCCAAATACTGGTGCATGTAAAAGTTATACAATACTGCATAGATCAAGTTAATCTATAAGTCTGGACAAAGATAGGGCAGTATATGTAGTATCTTTCCAGTGAACTTAAAAGGAATTAATACAAAAGAGATGTACATTGTAGAAAAATCTGTGTCCTGATTATAAAGGGAAAGAAAAGCAACTAATATGCATTTTTAAAAGCAGGAAGCAATACAATAGGGAATACATTGAAACACACAGTCTCAGCTACAATGGGAAAGATTGGAGGGATGAGAATGACCTGGGTGATGGATAAAATTAAAGCCTAACACAGTGCTTAAGACAAGTAAAAAAAGAAACAAAATCCTGAGATGCACAAATATAGGTACTGGACATTAGAGCGAATTAATGTAGCACAACATAAGGAAATAGTAGGGTCATATTTAAAATACTCTTCACTTGCCCTCTTGAGTCATAAAATGCAATAAAGGCAGTAATATATTCAGTTTAGCCATTTACATTTTTGCTTCTTCAGAGTATATAAGCACACGAATAAAATGCTACAGTGAATTGCGTAATACTTTAAAAACTGCTGTAGGTAAGTGAGGCACCCGGTACTGACTTTCTCCTTCTTTTCACCTCCTCCAAAATGCAATCAACATTAGAACTAATATTAATATGAATCAAAAAATGGCTGCAACTAACAAAAACAGGTTTTGAAAGATAAGCGTAAATACTGGTGAGAATAAAAACATTGAAATAAAAATTCTAGTATAAGGAGGTTTCCATTTTTTTCTTTTATATTCCCCCTTTCCCAGGCCATTCTTCGAATAACCAGCCTAGACAGAGAACTAACAGAGAGTTCATATAGCTAATGCTGTCTTTTAGTGATCCACTCTGGAGATCCATTAAAAAGTATCAGCTAACATGAGTTACTAAGAGCAATTTTAACAAAGAAAAATTTGAAAAGAGTGGAGGATGCTTTTGAGAATAATATTAATCATTCATAGTTTATATATACATTAAAAATACACAGTGTATATGATGAAACTGTAAGTAATAGAAGGACATTAACTTCAGTTATTGAAACACTGACTTATAAAACCAAAGTTAAATAAGTAATGGTATGATATGAGGAAAAGTTACATACCTAAAGATTTTGGCAGCAGGATTTTGACAAATTCATTGTGGTCCCCTACATGCAGGATGCTATATATGCTTGTGTTCATCAGCTCTTCTTGGTTGTACCTCAGGTACTGTGTCACATTCTCAGAAACAAACACAACATTACCTTCTGGGTTCACTACAAAGAAGAACCCATCTAGGGCCTATAGGGGGGAAAAAAGAAAAGTGGAGAGAGAGAAACACAATACAAAACAATCAGAATAACAAGACACCCAGAAAATAAATATTCTACCCAGAAGACACAGCAGAATCTTTCCACATCAACCCCAGTTCTTATATTATTGTCTATAATAGCAATGGACACATTTCAGATTGAGCATCTAATCTTACTTATATCAAACTAGCGTAAAAGCAGACAAAGCTGCACACCTTGCAAAATAATGAAACCCACCCATGGAAAAAACCAAATCTCCCACCCCAAACAAACAAACATAAATAATGGAAGAGGTTGCTATCTATCTGCCTGCATATGAAGTAAGAAACCTGGACCAGAAGATGGTTCTGCTAAACCCACAGCCTGTTTACTCCTATATGCAACACAGGAAGACTGATCCCAGGAAAACGCCACAGGACATACTGTCACAAGGCAAGAAAAACACTAGCAGAAAGAGAAAAACTCTCTCCCCAGCAGTGCATCTTCACAGAGGAGAGGCCCCATGCAGCCAGGAATGGGAGGGATTAAAAACAGAGAAGGGCAAAGGGAGCTGAGAGCAGGCAGTGAGCAGCAAGGATGGGGGAGCTTTAGTCTCTACTGCCAGGACTGCTTTCCTTTTTTTTTAATTTGACACCAATTTAATGCAGTCCACACATGATCCAGGGAACAGGAACCAGACTTTCACCTCTTCAACTCAGCTTCATGGTTTTCCAAAGGACTTAAAGTTTCTGTGAGGAAGTGTCTACATTAGTATTTTCTGCTGATTGATTTCCCCCCTTATCTCTTGTGACAGCAACAACCTAGCTGCAGCATTCTTTCCAAGATACCTCCCCTTTGTTATCTGAAGCCTAAGCCAAATACTACATCACTTCTACCCAATGAGGATAATGTAAAAATTTGAGTATTGGTAAGAAATTCTCATGCAAACTTTATTTTTCTTAAGACGCAAGCATGACTGTGGATGGTAGAAATGTCAGAATACATCCATCTACCTTTATCTCGTAAGAGCAGATAAAGGGGGATACATTTAAACTTAAAGCACCAAAGCATTCCACTAACAACCTACACAGACTTCTTCAGCTTTGACTGATTTATTCACTTCCCTAAGGATTGGCAGGAAATCACTAGAAGAGTTGTGAGTTATTGTATCTCCAGAGACAGAAAGAAATCAGAAAAGCAGGCAACCTGTGATTCGTTATGGGTCAAAACCAAGTGGATCCATACTAAACCTGAACACAGCTCACTGCAAAACAGCCTAACAACCAGGAGCTGCCATAGCAAGTACGTGGCATTTTTGATATGGCCACATTTGTACAGTGTACAACTTGTGTGTTGGTCTTAGCAGGCAGTTCTCAAGTCCTCTGATTACAGAGATGTTAAAAATATTGCACACTACTGAACAACTAGCAAATCCATACAGTAAAAGAGAAGGCCAAGGCTGGACTTTACTTCTGTCTTCAGCCACCTAGTAGAAGGCTAAGGAGAAGCCAGAGCCAGGCTCTAGTCAGCGGCTCTGCAGAGATATTCAAACTTTGGCTGGACTTGGATCTGGGCCACTTGCTGTACTTGGACCAGCTTGCAGTGGGAGGTAGGAATACACAGCCTTCAGAGGTTCTTCCCAAACTAAGTTAGATAATGATTCTGCTCCAGGGGAGGGAGAGTTAAAGCACAATGCTCAAGCAGAAAGGCTGAGGCAATGGTTGACACACACTTTGTTCTATTTTATATTACAACACAATAAAACCCACAAATAAATGTACAAGTGTATACTTTTCCTGCCTGTCTCTAAATTAAGATAAACTAGGTCTTTTTTCCTCCTGTTTTCATAAATTCTAATCTCTGACTTTGTTTTTTTCATTGCCTTCTTGTTTCTGATAATTCTTGGTTTCTCCTTTTAATTTACTTTCTTTGGAGAGCTCCCTCCTTTCTATGTGCTTTCTTGACATTCATTACATTTTCCTGCTGAATACTATTTAGGTTAAGTAGCAATGATTTACAAATTTTTAATAAATTGAGGCTTTAATATAATTTTCTATTAGCATCTCTGCTATGGATTAGGGTTTTAGACTGCATTTCACCACCATCTGAAACCAATACAAGCATGACCTCTTTAGTTCTTTCTACATGATGACAGCACCCTGTACTGTGTGAGGATATGAAGAGCTGGACCAGAGAACTGAGCTGGTTGAAAACTAATTGAAGAAAAAAAAGATGCTAGCCACATCAGTCCCCTGAACAGGCCCACCACGGAACCACGTGGTGTTTAGAGCTGGCAGAAGGGTGTGGGTTTGGCTGAACCATTCTGCTTGGCAGCTGTCCACACATCAATTCAAAGGGACTGCAAAAGCAAAGCCATCACAGATGTTTACTGGAGTCCTAAGGAGAAAATTTTCAAAGGTGAAGATGGCAAGCAAGAGATTTTGAGAGTTACTGGCATCCCACAAGAATCTTCAGTTTTCCCTACTGTTTCCCAGTGTGGCAACTTCTTTGACAAGGAAGTGCTCTGTGCTGTTTTCTCAGAGCTGCTTCTTGGGTTGGGTTGACCACAGAAGTGGTCTTTTGGGCCTAGGATAACAAAGGGCTTTATATTTCAGTCTCCCATTTCTTTCTATTCTATTAATAAATTAATCTTGCAGATAAGCAGCAGCAGGCTTTTGAGCAAGTGCACCAAGTTACTGAAATACTCTAGAAGCTCCCACTTTTGTAAAGATTTCTTAATTCTGTGTCCAGATGTGAGCCACCACAATCAAAAACTTTTCTTCAGAGCTATTGGGACAATTGGTTAACAAATAATGGACAACATGATGGAAGAGAAACCAAGAAAACAGATATTATTTTAATGATATATTGGAATGGAAGATACATTTGTGTTCTTTGAGATGTTGTCAGTTCTCTCTTGACTATTTTTCCATACTTTCATGCTACCTACTTTATGCTTTAACCAAAAAATATGTTAAAATATTCCTCAGAGGGAGCTGCTTGATGAATATTACTCACTTTCTTCAGCTGGAAACACTCATTATTTTGAGGATTCTTCAGTTTTATTCTTTAATAAAAACAGACTAAATTTCTAAACCAAATCAAATAATAAACTGTTCATCAGCATTGCTGGTTTTATTTGGCAATGAAAAAGGGTAGGTTTTTTGAAGAGGTTGTATAAAGGGGTTTTGTAAAAATGAAATAACTTAATTGCATTTCCTTAAGGCGATAAAAACACAAAGAAAGTATCTGTAGTCTTTTCACAGCAAACATGTAACAACTTTCAGTCTTTTTTAAGTTTCTTGGTGCAAAAGGACCATGGTTCATTTATTGAGTTCCACAATTTTTTGTTGTTAATATGCAATGGTTTCAACGCAAAGAAAAACTAAATTAAAGGGAATAATGGAACAAACAGGTGATTCTACATGTCATACTTGCTGCAATAGCCAATCATGCAAGATAAGCCAGGAAAAATACCACCTTATTTTCCCTGTGATTAAAACAGGTCCTTGCAATTAAATTAATAGAAAATTTACAGATAAATTTTAACAGAGCAATGTAAGAAATGAATGTTTAACCTTGTTTGATAGCAAAACCAACAACATTCAATTCAGTGAGTATGCATAATAAATATTAAATTAAATCAATTAATCTGTTAGCCCCAATTTTCAAAGAACAATGTTTTTGCTCCAACCTGTCTAATCTTTCTCATGTTTACTACTCTGTATTTGGAGTCCTTATTTCATACACAGTATAGAAAACTATGTGTTCATTTAACAAATTATGAAAAATAACTGGCATATTGGCAAAGTGTTAGCAAATAGTTAAAGCTGTTATAAATGCAGTTAGAAACAATCAATAATTATGCTTTTGCCAAAGCTGGTTCCTTTAGCTTGATTCAGAGTTTGTGTTTTATGTTATCTAAAGTAACATTTATTCTTCCTTACAGATAAAGTCCACAGCCAGAACAGGAATAAACAGTTTGCAAGTGAGCTTAAGCAGATAAAGCAGTAGTGCCAAAGGACAGTAGCATATGACATTAGGATCCCAGACAACATACCTACCCAACATTACTATTAATACATTTGGAAGCCAGGTTTTCCCCACACAGCCTTTTTGGGTATCAAAATAACAGCTAAAATCAGACAGAAATCTTAACTGAACTAACTGAAATACATATTTTGAAAAGCTCTCTAGATTACTTCTATATTTTAGAGGGGAGAGTCCTGCTCTAAGTGCTGAAATGCCAAAATATTAAAAGAGTATAGCAATGACATGCAATTCCAGAGGAAGCATTATTCACCTGTATACTACTGTATATATAAGTTAATGTTTAGGTACAACAGGTCTGCCACAGCTGTTGTGGTTTAGAACAAATAAAACAGGCACATGCAGACACCCAAGACTTGCTACCAGCTGAAGCCCCTCAAGTTGTCTGTATTCCAAAGAAGCAGAACTCTCTTCCTCTGCCTCTCTCTCTAACCCAAGTTAAAGACAGTTTCATCACTGAATCCAACTGAAATATGCTGCCTGCTCTTAAATGACAATCCCAAGCAGCCAAGAAAGCTTGCCCCTCTTGACCAGTCCTTTATGGTGACCTCTGACTACACCTTCTCATTTAATTCATCCTAGAAGGAGCAGAACTCCCTTAAATAAAGGAATTTTGTGCTCTTTACCTCAAGCATCATTGGTCCAAGTGCATCCTTGTCGATGACACTCTGACCCGTAGATGATACATCTGCTTTTTGCACTTCATCTTCATTAGCCGCTGCTGCTTTTTCTGCAATAAAGAAAACTATGTCTTAAATGACAGAGCAGTGATCTCTCAGCGATACACCAAGAGCCCACAGAGAATTGAGAACAGCTATGAAACGGTTACAGTGCAACAGTTCTGAAAATGAGATTAAACAGTCTTCCATAATGATTCAACGGAAACACAACCAGCCTATTTGCTTCTCAGTTTTCAGGTTTTATGACACAATTGAAATAATTTCTGCTGTTTCTCTGCTAGACATTTTACTGAACTGCAAAACCTAACACTGAGCAAAGACAAGGGCCTTATATGAAGATGCAATGAGCAAAAGCCAGGATCAAGGTGTATTAAAAGACTCATCTAAAACAGCATGCAAAGCTTACAGCTGCACAACTTTTTGCTATATTTAGAAGGAAAACCATAAGTCTGCAGTCTACTGTTTCAGTACTGAGAAACAGCCATCTCGGTTCTGTTCCCATGCCTCCACCCACATTCTTACTATCACGCAATTTTCATACCACCTTATTTACCAACATGTTATTAGAACCACATACCATTTCAAGTGCTGTATTTGAAAATTACAGGCAAGAAAATAATGATTTAAGGTTTCTGGAACATAATGCCAAACATTACAATGTGTTATATACAGCATCACACCCAACTCCAAATGTATGGGATGCTCATAGAACTTTCAAAGCTAGTGGGTTTATAGTTCATATCAAGTAATGGACTGTAATAATTTTTCTACTCCAAGAATGATTCTGGTGTTTAAGCGTGAAGTAACAGAAGTAATAAAAACACTATACAAAATACCTATTCTAGTACATATTGTACATTGTAAATTAATGAAATTAGTAACTTTTTGTTGCTAGTTCTATACTCAAAACATTCTTTTATTATTTTTCAAGCAGCAGCTATGTAAAAGTAATGCCACCCTGAAATCTAGAATATTAAAAATAGTTCAAGATTTCTTATTTTTAGTATGATGCAATAGATTATTTTAACAAACACACAAGCACACTGAAATTACATTAATAAGAAATTATGCCTTCTACAACAATAAACCAGAAGATTAATTTAGGAACTACTGAAAGTACAATGCGTGGATGGTACAAAGGGCCTTTGGAAAAATCACCTTTAGTGAAAATTAAACCATCAGTCATAGAAATTGAAATGTATCCAAAGGAACAGTATTTTCTGCTATCTGTAGATCTGCAATACTGCAGCCAAAGTTGCTCTGAACTTTCCTTGGCAAAGGTTATACAGTCAGTGTGAATATATGCCGGTTAGACACACAGTAAAGAAATTGCTTCTGAGAACCCCTGGGTGTTCTCCTATCAGCGATCACCCACTGGCAGCAAGGCTTTGGTCAATCGCGCCGTCTCATCCCAGATTTCTACGCTTTCTTGCGTTCATGAAAAGAGTCATGAAAATCTTAAGCTGTCTTCTTAGGGTATGTCCTTCCACTATATAACACCACTGTGAACAATGATGAAACAAAATTGCTCTGAAGATGGACTGTTGCAACTAATGGACAAATTTTAAATCACTCTTATTAGCATAATCTGATAGAAATAAACACACTAGAAATAACTATTAACATTTCCTCTACAACTTAAATTCATCAGTATTTTTATTAGTATTAATATTAATTAGTATTTTCTGTTTAGACTAGCAACTACAGTGAGATATTATATATTTTTTTTTCTTACCTTTCTTCTTTTGGCAAAAAGCAGAAATTAGGTGTAACAGGAAAACAATTGAACAATCCTTCCCATACTACAATACAGCAGAGTTGGCACCATATGATGATACAAAACTGAAAACATGTTCTAAAAATTCTAAAAGGATTCTAAAAATAGAGCTGAGCTTTTAATAAAGTCAGTGATGATATCTGTTTCCCATCTGTTCCTGGTAGCATAAAATGATCCCTAGTTTCACAATGTAAAATGTTATAATGGATAGGGATCCCAGCTTCCTGCTCTCATCCCTTCACACTGCTTCAGCCATTGAGATCATCTTGTCTGTGGGAGGACATGGGATTATTCTCTGTGTGCCAGAAATGGAGGGGCTGCAGAGATGGTCCAGCAATGGTGTGCAAACACATTAATTACATGCTGTTTCCAGCATGTAACTGGCACCAGTTTATAGAGACTACTTTTACTGATTGTTTTTCATATAATACAAAATATTTGCTGTGATTTTTTTCACTCTTACAACCATGGAGTTCACACAAACCACCAATAACATCTATAAAAACAATTGTTGTCTTTTATGCACACTGGTGGGGTTTTATACAAATGAAAAAGAGAATGTTTCTAATTACTATAATGGTAATCAACACAGAATCTGAAATACCAGGGCACACCAAGGACCTCTCAAACCTCACATCCAGTTCCTGAGTGGCCGCTTTCCTCTCTGCTTCCCCATTTCTCTCCATTTTGACTCTTTGAATCCTAACTGCTTGTTTTATCACCAGCTGTCCCTCACAACTGTTTGACCTCTCCATTTTCTTTTCCCTTTGACATTCTTTTCCTCAGAGGGCCCAATTCCTTTATGGGATCAATAAACACAGTGCTTGCTCAAGGGAAAAGTGTAATGAATGGAGAAAATATGAAAATGCTATTTAGACACAAATGTTACCTGTCCACCTCACCCCAAGATAGTGACAACATACACTGATGACATTTGGCAAGGCATTCTGAAAAGCATTATAAATCACAAGTGCTCCAAAATTATTGTCTTCCTAACTGGATCTGTAACTTAAATGTGTAAGAATTCAAATAACTGGAGAGCTTAGAAGAGGTTACACATTCAGGCCACAAGCCACACTTATTTAAGTGGCATTGTATAGGAGACCACAGCCTCAGACAGACTCTGAGTAGGACCAGCTGTGACTTAGGTCATTGTTATAAACTGATAATATTCAACTATGCAATGAATTGTCCATTTTTGATTGAACTACAAAGCCCTCATGAAAACTCTATCAGCACATACAGGAAAAGTAAGTCCAAATCCTGTCAGCAGTGTTGTCCTGATAGTCAGTCATGGGGAATGTCTTGAAAAGCAAATCTTTCCTTCAGCAATACAGCAAGTGGGGCTCATTAATAATGAAAATTTGTTGCAGGAAGGTTGGAAAAAAACAATGACTGATACACAAATTTCGAATGCTGACAACACTCATGAATTATCACAAGCCAGTATTTTTCATTTATCTTAACAGTTCCAGCTTATGGTGTTAAGTAATGGTGCAAAAAATGTAAAGTTGACTTTCCTGTTTTTACTTCTCCTATCTTTTCTAGGTTCACTGGGAGCCCTGCAAACAAATAAAATATTTTATGATTTCCACACTAGATTAATGATTTCTGAAAGTTAGGGGTTAGGAAAATATCTGTAGAGGCCCAACCTTGCAATGCCTCCCAGAAGCCTTTTCTCCAGCCCCATGGGAATTGCAGGTATTGCCCTGTGACTAACCACAGCTGCTAGATTTTTCCACTGCAGCCACTCACATGGAGGGCGGGAGCCGGTTCCCTGATCTCGCACCTTCCAGCTGCTGCCTCCTGGAACAGCAACATCCCTGTTCAAATGTCAGCAAAGTGTTACCAGGCATCCTATGGGCACAGCGGCCAAAGCAGAGCACAGGTCTTGTGTGGAAAGAGAAATACAGCCTTGTGTTGGTGGAGGAAGTGAGCTGGGTGGAAAGGGGCTTACCATGGCTTCATCAATTCTCCACTGGAGAGAGAGCGTTAAATTAGAAACTGGTCCCATCTTTATGCATATGGCTACAAGGGATCAAGCATATTTTATCCAAATTATAGTGGAATAAACTTCATGCACATGAAATAATTATTACCTCTGCTCAATTAAGAGATTAGCCTACAGAGAAATTTAAATAAAATAGAAGTACCCCTGAGAGAGATACTACAAAGAATATATACATCCAATTATGTAGTATTTTAGTAATGTTTGTAATTTAGACTTTAAACTGTGGGTATGTTTACAATTCCATAAGCATTAATATACTAAAATACATATGAATATTTTCAATTGGGCATCTTCTTAGTGATCATTAACTGTATTTGCTTTTCTACACTTAACATGCAGAATAAAGAAGGAAAAAAAAAGCCCTCAAAAATATTTTCTGACAAATTTATGAGTGGGAAAGCCTCAAGCTTTATTTGAAGCTCATTCCAGATTCTGAAAGCAAACCTTTGTGAAATCACATTAGTTTAACAGAAATTTGTAAGTCAGAGAAAGAGAAGCCAAAAGCAATAGCTGGAAGTCTCCTGCTACATTTTAACTTAGGAAGTCTTCCTGCTTTTCCATCCTCCCAACTCAAGCTATGTTGGTTCTCTATGGATTTCTGACAGCAGACTCAGAAGTGCTACTGATGGGCATCACCTTCTTTCGGTTGTATTTTAAACCCTACTTTTCTACATGTGGACACGCAGAACCAGCTGAAACACCTAAAAGGCTGTCTTTGTCTGTATTCAAGCTCTGCTCCAGCTTCCATAAGCAAATCTGCTACAGAAATATTTCCCCCTTGATGCTCTTTGGAAAACCAAGATGCAATTTTGAACTGAAGAACAAAACTGTAGCCTCTGCAGGAATTTCAAAACAACTTTAAAGAGAAAATGTGCATCAACACACATTTAGTTTATTTTTCATAGGAGAAACACTTAAGGTTCTTCACAGAACAAGAAGAGCAAAAAAAAGATGCTGGTGAAATCCTTAACAGGGCAGTACCAATACTCTAAAAACTGCTGAAGAAAGAGGTCAAAGAAAAAAAAATGTGACAAAATCAAATTTATTATCCAATATTGTTTAAAACAGGTTTTCTCAAGTGCTCTGTATATAATTCCTGCTTTTCATAATTTTCTGAAATTGCTATTGAAATGCCACACCCATCGCAAATCACATACCCTTATTTGTATAACAGGTAAAGAAATAAGCTAAGAGATTTATTACAAGGGATATTAGAAAGCTCAACTCTGCACACTCAAAAAACCATACAAATCAAGATCCTTGTAACAGTAACACCAACATTACTTGAAAGGGAATATAAATGCTATACAAAGTTTAAACATGCAATTAAATTTTACACTGAACTATCCTGAAAACAACTTAGTTTCTCCATTTTTTGTATGCATTAGCCAACTACTTTTGTCTTGCCTTATCCCTATCTGTAAATTTGCCATGTATGATCCTTCTAAACTGCTGAATGTAGTGGGTTTCTGTGGCTAGGTTTTGGTAGTAGGGGGGCAACAGGGGTGGTTTCTGTTAAAAGATGCTAGATTTCCCTGTCTGTGGAGCCAATGCCAGGCGGCTCCAGGAGGGACTTCCTGCCACTGGCCAAGGCTGAGCCAATTAGGAATTACAGTAACACCTCTGTGATAACATATTTAAGAATGGAAAGTTATTTCTCAGATAAAAATTCCAGCCAGAAAAGAGCAGAGTGAGAACATGGGAACAACAATGCAGACACCAAGGTCGGTGCAGAAGGAGGGGCAGGAGGTGCTCCAGGCACCAGAACTGTGGTCCCTGCAGCCCGTGGTGCAGACCACGGTGAGGCAGCTGTGCCCCTGCAGCCCATGGAGGACCATCGGGGTGCAGAGACCCCCTTGCAGCCGATGGAGGAGCCCATGTTGGAGCAGGTGGATGCATGAAGGAGGCTGTGACTCTGTGGGAGGCCCAGGAGGGGCCTCTGTGGGAGCGGGGTCCTGCCAGAGACCTGTGGCCCGTGGAGAGGGAAGCCCACGCTGGAGCAGGTTTTTCCCAGGCAGGAGTTGTGGTTCCTGTGGGGGACCCACACTGGTACAGCTCATCTGTGAGGGACTGCACCCCATGGAGGAGTGACCCACAGGACAGCAGTGTCATGAAGAACTGTTGCCCATGGGATGGACTCACTCTGGAGAGGTTCATGAAGGACTGTCTTCCACGGGAGGGATCCCACAGGAGCGGGAGAAGGACTCCTCTCCCTGAGCAGCAGTAGAAACAACAACTGACTGTAACCCCCATTCACCGCTGTGGAGGAAGAGATAGAGTTTGGAAGGAAGGAGGGGAGGGGGAAGGTGTTTTTAAGATTATTTTACTTCTCACTCTTTTGCTCTGATTCTGTTAGTAATAAATTTCATTAATATCCCCACTCAGAGTCTGTTTTGCCCATGATGGTGATGTAGATGACCTCTCCCAGCTCCCCAGCTCTTATTTCAAGTCATGAATCCTTCGCTGGTTTTTTTTTCTTCCCCCTCCTCTGTCCAGTTGCAGAGGTGAGAGTGGGTTTAGTGGGTACCTGGCATCCAGCCAGGGTCAACCTACTACACTGTGAAAAAACAACATCCAAACAAACATTCAAGGAAACAGCAGAAGTATGTAACTGTAGATACAGTATTAAAAACTAATGCTAACACATAATAGAAAGTATACTTAGGAAAAGGCTACATTTCAGCTGACCTTACAGTTTTGAATATTAGATTAAATAACATTTCAATTATTAGCTGTAATAATATCTGTGTGTGACTATTGGTAAGTAATTATATTGACTGTGGTAATGGACAGGAGGTTTTAACATGAATAGGGCTGTATAGAAAGTGCCTTCAAATTTATCAAATTGAATGAAAACGGAAAAAATATAAAAAGGGGAATAAAAGCTTGTATTTGGTAATGTGAGTACTTTTGGTTCACAGCACATGATGAAGCAAAGCAGTGAAGAACATGTAAGTTCTTTTGATGGTTGGCTAACCACAGGGAAAGCAGCTCTGCCTTGTAGCTGTGTAATTCAAAGCACTACGATGCATGGCTCACATGGAACTTGATATCCATATGCGAGTTCTTACCCACTTCCCCTTGCCTCAACACGAGTTGCTTTTATTCCCTGAAAGCAAGTAATTTTTCAAAACACCAGTGCATAAGAAACAGCAACTATTTCAGCAATCAATTTTAAGACCAGCTTATCCCATCCCTGTGAATAAAGTTAGCTACTATTTTAGGGAAGTGATTATGTAGTGAGGTTGCTCTTTCATCACACAGCACACATCTGTCCAGAGCAAAGAAGCTATTAGACTCTTGGATACATATTTTCCCCCAGAAACTATAGATCAAGTATTACGGGAAAAACTATGCAACATCTCAGGAAGGTTTTAGGAGGTAAAACAAGGGAGAATTATGCATCTGCACCGAACTAAAATTAGAAAAGCTGCCATATGGCTCTGTGAAGCCAGCAGCACGTTCTTATTCATTAGGAAGCATTCTGCTAACATAAAAACACAAGGCCTTCCTGTGCTCTCCAAATGTGTTTATCTTTTCAACATTAATGCATGATATATCATCAGGCTGCTGAAATCTCCTGCAGTGCATATTAAAAAAGCACAGCTGCACTTTTTCTCAGCACGTTTATTCACTGAGAGCAATCTAAGAGCTCAGTTTTGCCCACCTCCCTGACACACACAGCCCTCTTGTCAGCCCAGCTCCCCTTTGGTTGGAAAGGGCTGCGTTCCCACTGCACACTCGCCTGCTCAGCTCATCTCAGCTCATCACACCCACATGGTTTAGCTACATATTTACTACTGCTGGTAGAAGAACACTTAAATGGTAAACGACCCCAGGGCTTAAGCTAAAAGCGCCTGGAAAGCTGAAAGCTCAATTACTTGCTCAGGAGTAACAGCACTTACAACACTGCGATTTCTCTTTTCTAGTGTTTTCAACTTCTAACTGGCACGGCTGCTCTCCCATCCCACACATACCTGCCCCACTTTCCCACAGTAAAGAAGCATCAGTAAGGCACTAGCTCTACAAAAAGCTTTGCGTTTTCACAAAACCATTGAATATAGATAAACTTTCATGGAGCTCTTCAAGCTTTGAGTGAAGTCCGCTCTTAGAAAATTCAGTAACAGTAGCCAGCGTATAAAATTTTCATGGACACTGAAAGTAAAACAAGCACTGAAAACCCATGATGGATTTAGGAATAGCAACAAATGGAAGTAATAATACCTAAAATTAATACTAGTTTTATGTCTCTTAATAATTTTCACATTTTGCCATCATTCTTTTCTTGTAAACTCAGCATTTTTGTCACTCAGTACAACTTCTGTAACAAGTACTGCCTGAGAAATAATTGCCCCCAGCTCAGTTAAACTGGAACAAGGACAAAAATCATGAAATTCAACTTACCAAGAATAATATTTAACTGCTGGAGAGAAAGAAGCCTATTATCTATCTCTGTATGTATTTTTTTGCTAAATACTTCAATAGGCATTTTACTACCTTTTCCTTGGTTTCTTCTCTTCCCCCCCTCTCATTTTGCCTGTCCTTGCTGTCAATCGCATCTATGACCTCTTTTTCTTCTCATTATCACAAAACTCAATGGTTTACTTCTTGAAAGTGAGGGAGAAGACAGGTGGCAGCAGAGGAAGTGCCCACTCCTTCCTCCACTCGCCCCAGGAGCCAGTTGGCTCCAAGCCCCATGAGCTGGGGTCTCACAGCGCTGCTTCCTCGCACATGGCCCCATTCCGAGCACCAAGGTGGAATCTCACCCTCTATAAGTGCACTCAAATAACTTCTCTGAAGATTGCTAACCTTGGATTTAACAGTGACAGCTGAAAGTGATGTTACTTACATAAATTTGTACCTACTATTCCCAGATTTATCTAATTAATGCAGTAGCAGAGATTATTCTCACCTGAGGTTACCTCAGAAGATCACTAGTTTCTGGTAAATTAAGGCCTGGGGACAGAAGTAAAATCCAGAATAACAACCCTCTTGCTGCTGCTGCTGTTTAAGTAAAGAATAAAGCATCCTATCTGGGACCCCAAATTTTCAATGGGTTGACCCATCCCCAGCAGACAATAAAAATATGAAGCAACACAGCAATTAAAATAATTGCTGATTTTATTTCTAGTATTTTTACTTATCAGTAAAGACACAGAAGGACAACTGTCATGCTACCCTTTAAGTGAAATCTAAACTAAGACTAAAAGGAACCTTGGATCCAGAAAGTGTTTCTCACTCCATGCCTTATTTTCAACTAAGAGGGTATGTCAAACCACCACATTGTCAGTGGGAAATTGTTTTTCATCTCTTGAGCATGGAAATAAGCTTCCATCATGACATCACCTGTTGAATCCCTGGACATGCTGCAACATTAACCCTTTCCACTAAGTTTTCAAAAAAGTGGAAAGGAATATAACTGGGTAGAGTTTTAATCCTGATGAATTTTTAGACAGGCCTTAGATTACTAAAATATTTGAAAATATTCAACATATGCTTTTATATAAAATGAAAGGGTGGTATTAACTTGCAAACTGAAAAATCGAATGTGTATGTATATATTCTTATGTTTTACAGCTATATTCTCTTTTCTCCAAAAAGACCACCGACACTATCTTCCACTGTATACTGGCTGATTAGGGAGAGAGCATAAATAAATTAATCATCAAAGGTGCTGACTGCCCAGGAGACTTCCTTACCAAAGGCCAAAATCCAGGATGACACTGAGAATTCATAATATTTACTGGTTTAAAATGCCGGGGTTTCGGGTTCTTCTTTGCATTTACACTTCCCGAGAATGTCTAGTAACCAGTATAATCATAAATCTCTGACTGACCGTAGTGTAATTTAGAGTATTTAGTAAGTGCCTAAAATACAGTACTCAATCAGCAAAGGAGTACACATGATAGATTAAGTACATTGGCTATCAGTTCCTTACTCCAAAATATCCCCAATTTAATCAGTCACTTATTATTCTACGCTAAAATCAGATAAACAGACTCAAATATATGTAGCTGTAGACACAAACATATCTATGAAACTTTTGCATCTGGTGCTATTTACTTGATTTCAAAACAGTCACGTAAACTACTCAAACTGTACATGATAACAACCACCACACATCCATCAGCACTGACTGCAAATCTTGTTACGTTTATACGGCTGAATTTCAAAAGAAAGAGCCAAGCTAACTGACCTCTGCACTGAAATACTAGATACAAATATTTGGCATTGCTCAGTTAACAAAGTAATTATTTTCTTTGGTATGTACTGAATTAGAATAGAAAATTTTACTGTATTTTTTGGCATTTGCAATTTTGTAAGTGTTAGATATTTACTCAATGAGTAACCTCATCTTATTTTGATAATTCATTTCTCAAAACAATACTAATATATGAATGTCTAAATGGTGGGAGCCCAATGTTCTTTAACATTTTGGCTGAGACAATGTTTTTAAAGACAAGAAACATGGCAGGATCTGATAATTTTGTTCAAAACAGGGCTCCACCAGGGTCTCAGAAATAATATATTGCTTTTACAAATGTTAACAGCTCTCCAATTGGTTCTTTGACACATAAAAACACAGGCAAGATTTTGAAAATAAAGATACAAGGGTTAACACTCTTTAGACTAGAATCCGTAGATGTAACTGCCAAGCTAATTAAAGTTATAGGTTTTCAAAACTTAGGCCAAAATAACATACTAGAAAGGAATATTAATCTAGCCAGACTCTGTTTCTTGAAGCCTTACTCTTATGTAGTCAACCAGCTGCTAAAAGGAAACAGATGACACCCTTTATTCGAATGTCACATCGCTGTGATTACAAAATATCTGTCTTATTTTGGGATGCTGATGATAAATCTTTGTGGCACATCAGATCATTCACAACAAAAGGCAAAAATCTTTTTGCTTTTATAAACTGCCACTGACGACTGCAAAAGTTTTCAAGAGACCTAATATGGTGCACCAAAAAGAAATATGATGGATCATGGGCTCCCTATGAGCCCACAAAAAGAAGTTTCCATAATAAAGTGTAGGCCAAAATGGAGCACAGATAATTGAAGACAGCTAAGGAAGAACAGAAACAGTTTTAATTTAATGTGTCCATGCTAACGTGGATAACAGGGCTCCTACTGCTTCTAATAGTCCAGACTACAGTAGATAAATCTTTTATGAAAAAGCTCTGAATCATTAAGGACAAGTAAAGTTTTCTTCTATAATAGCCCAGTGTTCAGAAATAGAAGCTTGGGCCTTTCTTCTTGCACAATCACAGGCCTCGCCAAACTTTTAAGTCAATTTAGAAACAGAAACATTCCTATTACTGCAAGAAAAGCACTAGGAAAAACACTTCTTAAAAGAAATTGTTTACTTCTGCATGTTATTATTTAAAGGAACTTTTTAAATCCAAATCCTTTATGAAACTGTGTTTAAGATTAATTTCATATATTTCAATAGCAGTTACATTACTTCAGGTACATTATGAATACAGTATGGCTGTTTGAAGGATGGTAATGATTATTAACATGCATTGTTTAAGATATTCTCTAAAATTAAAAGACATTTTTTCATTAACCTAGAAAATCTTTGCTTATCTTGTTGCTAAGATTTACATCCAGACAGAGTCTCTTTTAACCTCAATTGCATTAATTTGTTCTGTCACAAATTAATTAGCAGACATTTTAAAATGCCTGCTAATAGAACTGATAGGTACAAATGGGCTCCCTTCAACAGACCAAACCATACTTAAAACTTAATTAATTAGGTGTTACAGTTTCTGTTCCTCTAATTCAGATTCATGAAGCAGGGATCAGCACCCAGTCTTAACTCTGCATAATCCATAAACAGAAAAAAGATTAAACACTAATAGTATTGTTTTATCTATTTTCTCACTGAAATTTATCAGTTTTCCGCTTAAAAGAAACTTTGAGATGTCTTAACAGTTCCCTTAACCATGGGCAACCAGCATCTCAAAGGAAAGGACACTCATGTGCCAGTGGGTGCTGCCACAGCCAGCTCTGCAGCCTTGCTGCTCTTCCCCAGCCCCAAACTGACATGGCACAGGCTGGGAGCGAAGGGCCCCCGTTTGTCACTTGTCACACTAAGCTGAACAAATGTAGCTTCAACCAGGAAGCGTTGAAGATGACGGTCTGGCCCCCGCCATGTCCCTGCTCAGCACAAAGGCTGGTAACGCAGGTCTGCAGCCAGGCCCATGCATCAGATCAGAAGTGATAATCCAAACCCTTTTCCTGCAGTCTGCAATTTACTTTTTTGCTTGCAAAAAGAACATGGGTGCCCCTGCTCCTCATTGCACCCATTAGAGAACCAACAGGTGAGACTTTTTAAGTAACAGTTGTTGTTTCCACAGTATTACAGGTCTGCCTCTGCATAAACATCTCAGCACACTGGGTCTTGAGCTGTTTCTATATTCTAAGCCATTTGTAGACCTAGGCCAAAGTCCTTATTAAATAAACCAACCAACTAACCAACCGATACCCCTCCCCCCGAAACAACAGAAGAAACCATACCCCCTCCTTTGGAAAGGGTTTAAGCTGTTGAAATAAAGGATATATGCTCGTCTGAGCTTCAAAGAAAGAATGAATGGCAATGCCCATGACTACCACATAGCTCAGGGAAAGGAAAAGTATTCTCGTACCATTAAGGTTTTACAGACTGGCTTCACTGTCTGTATCGCTGATATAGAAAAGGGAAAAAAGCTTACTGGGCATCTTTACATTTTAGATTGCAAACACATAATTAAATTTTGAACATTAAGTACAACTGCTTGACAAATTAGTATTGCAATGTTCACTTAAAATCAGCACCTGTAGCAGCTAAACAGATAGTGGCTCAACTTTCAAGCTCAATAGTAATCACAATAATCCTTGATACTCAGCAGCATAACACTCAAGGATTCATTAGTAAGTTTTGTCACATCCCCTAAACTATTTGTAATTTCTTACTGTAGCAACTAAGAATAAAAAACAGTATCAGAGAGACAATAGTGAATGGAGTAAAACTGTTACAGATATAGTGTTACTGGTCCTAAAATTATGGCTAAAGCCACACCGAAGGCAAGAGACGGCATAATTGGGAAAGAAGTGAAAAACAAACCAAAGGACAGTTACTGAAGAGGAAAAAAGCAAAGGCTTAAACATGAAGCCCTTCAAAAAAAGAGGAAAAATATGGAAATACACAGAAAATCCATTCAACATGAAAAAACACTTTTGACAGTTAGTGACAGGGAGCACTGCATTCAGAAAAGTCAAGGGGGAGACAAAGAAATAATTGAAGGAAAAAAACCAAACCCAAACATCTAAATATTTCTTCTAACCCAAGACGGTGAAAGGTTTTGTACAAAAGCAGCAAGATAGGAAGGATTTTTTGTTATTGGCACAAAACACCTTCATATTTTTCCACTAAACACCAAAACAAACAAACCAGGAAAAATCTAAATGAGGGCTCCTCTGAGTATTCCAATCCATATTTAGAAATTACAACCTTGATATCTCTTCCTCTTTTTTTTTTTTTTTTAAATGTCCAAGTGAATGAAACGTTATATTTAAACACACTTCCTTTTCAGTGTGGAACAAAGGCCCAGACCTAATTTGATGTAAAATAACTTGTCTCTGGAAACATCTCCCCCAGAAGGATCATGGGAATCGCAGGTTGTTCCAAATCTTTCTAGGAAAGAGTGCCTCAGGAGAAAAAGTACCAGAATAAGGCTAGTGCTCTTCATGCTCACACATCTTAAGATGACAAGGGACCATTCTACCCGTCTAGTTTCACGACAAGAACCTTCGCCGAATGTTTTGAAGACCATTCAAATCTCTTTGGGAGGGCTGACAGAATCTACCAACTTCTTCATTAAGTTGCTCCAAATTTCAGTTAACTTTCCACTAACAATTTGCACCTTATGTATGAGTTGGCTTTGCTCACAAATTCCAACTGTTAGGCTGTATCCTGCTTTTGTGTGTTAAGAGTCCTCTGTGGCAGGCAAACTGTGTAGCTCCATTTCATTTTGTGCCAGTAAGCAAAGCAAGGTGCAGGGACGTGCCTTTCTGCTCTGAGATGACTAGGGCCTCAGTGAAGAGAGGTATCACACTGCTACTTCAACAAAAGGGGCATATGGATATTATCTCAGACAACATGGCAATACCTGGAGCATCTCCACTTATGGAGTATCTACTTTGTGGATTTATGGTTTATGGAATTATCTACTTTAGCAGAACCTAAACTTATGTACTTTTCTGTCTTCACCTTCTGACATTTGCTCTGATCTAGTGTTAAGCTACAGAAGGGAAAGAAAGTACGTGTTTGTTTAAATGTGTAGTGCACACACCGGAGTATCCCTTGTCTGGTAAAATACATAGAGATGTACCAACACACTATAACAACAAAAGGAAACAGAAGGCATGTATGTCTTGAATCTCTAACTATCTGTCTGAGGACATTTGCTAGGAGCTCAGCAATGTTCATGACAGAGAAAGCAACTGATCATTTGCCACATCATCCTTCAATCTTCAGTCTGTGGGTTTTTTCCCAGTTGCCCACTGTGGGTTTTCATGAAAAAACCTGAAAGCTGAAGTAGCAATTATTTTTCGTATTCTTGGTGATTTCACATTCAAGGCCCTCTATTTCTAACTAACTGTCCATACATATACAAAATTTCTACAGCAATAACAAAATGCATGACTTAGAATAGATGCAATTATCTTGGTTTTAGTTTGAACACAGAGGATCCTTTCATCAATACCTCTTCCATGTGCTGTGAATCCACGTTTTCAGGATTCAAACATGGTGTGAAAGGTATTGCATCCTATTGTGAGTAAATATTATATTATTTCTTTTCAGGCTACAGTCTTTAAAAAGATAAAAGCTGTGTAACAAAAGCAAGATTCCTTATAATAGATGACCTTTTTTTGACTGAAGTATCATCACTACTCTCAATGAATAAATTTTACTTGCTTTGCACGCTGCTGAGATTAGTACGTTGCATTCACTAACCTAAAGCACACAGCAAGATCTGGTGTTCTACAGCCAGCACCTTTTAGATGCAAACATTCCAGCTGCAAGAGACTACAAACACAGTCATTAAGACTCGAAGCAGAAGGCTCTAATCCTTCCTTAACACCTAAGCTCAGTATTAAACCTGTAAAATTTTGAGGTTTAAAGTGTTCAGTGACAATTTAAATGAAGTCTGAGAATACATTTATATGAAAGGAGGCAGCTTCAAAAATTCCAATTTTCAGGAAGAGATGTCTCCATTTTTCTTACACAAGACATTTTTTTATACTCTCAGGAGTACATAGACCATTATATGATCATTACATATTAAAGTAACTAAACCAAAAATTTAATGAAAATATTCCCAGAAAAAAAAAGAGGGAACACTTGACACACATGCCCAAAGTCAGGTTAAATATAGGAAAAGCAGCTCAATCCTTTATAGCATTCTCCAGCATTAGTATTATAGATCACAACCACTTACATAGCAATCATCTTTGCAGCTATAGAATATAAGGTAAACAACCATGCTCTGCTAGTTTGAATTCTTTTTTTCTCTTGGTCATTTAGAAGTTATGAAAGAAAACAAAATAAAGATCAAAGAAAATCAAAATACAAGTAGGATGCAAAGTAAACAAGAAAGTTATCCTATACCACCTGCCAATAATGACTATTTCTACTTGAAAAAGGCCGCTATCTCAACAGTTAAGAATAACATTTAGTTTCTCTTCAACTTTGAGCCATAACTTGGAGTCAAAGCTGACATTTCTGGTCTAAAACTTCAGGGAATTTTTCTCTAGAACAGAAGTCATCCACCATCAACAAAGTTCAAGTATAAGTATCTAGATTTTACACTGGTTTCACAATTCTGATTACCAGTTTGATGATTATTTTTGTCTGTTTTCTTGAAGCAAGAGAATCACAGAATCACAGACTAGTTTGGGTTGAAAGGGAGATTTAAAGATCACTTAGTCCACCCCTCCTGCCATGGGCAGGGACATCTTTCACTAGATCAGGTTGCTCAAAGCCCTATTCAACCTGGCCTTCCAGGGATGGTGTATCCACAACCTGCTCAAGTGTCTCACTGCCCTTCATTGTTAAAAATTTCTTCCTTACGTCCAATCTAAATCTTCTCTCTTTCAGCTTAAAACCATTGTCCCTTGTCCTGGCACCACAGGTCTCAGCAAAAAGTACCTCTTTATCTTTCTTCTAAGTCTCCTTTAGATATTGAAAGGCTGCAATAAGGTCTCCCCAGAGCCTTCTACACTCTAGGCTGAAAAATCCCTCTACCTTAATAGTTGGAGCCCATTGTAGACACAGCTTTAAGTCGTAAAGATGCCTTCAGCTACTTCTGCCTTAAGTAATATTAATTAAATTATAACACTGCTTCCACAGGAAACTGTTAGTATAGTAAAAATGCCTTATGTGTAGATAAGGTCTAAGTCAACTATTTTGCATGATATGCAACTCCAGTAAAACAAGTAAACCCCACAGGGTTTCCCACTTGATGGGTCTGCTGGCTAACGACTACTTTTCATCAGAGCCAGAAAAGAAACTGATGGTCTGCACTACCTAAAACCAGTTTAAATTCTTCAGTGAATCAGTAGTTCTCTGGAGGCATGCAAATAGTAAAGTCAACATAAACTGAGTATTTAGCCAAAAAGCTTTCCCATGAACAGAGGAAGATCAAAGACACTTTCAGTGCATCACTCTCAGCTGTAGGTAGGGGAGACAGCAAAGCAAATTCAGTAATAGATTTTTTTTTTGGTAAATACTTTGCATAAATTCCTTGACTTCACAGCATAAATTCCTCTGACACTTAATTCAGTCCTAAAATCCTATCAGGCTGAAAGTACAGCATATACAAATAATGATAGCCATGCAGAATTCCTTAAAAAAAAAAAAAAATAAAAATTGGCATAAAATTTAAATAGTCCATCTCAAACATGATTAATATAAAAATATAATTACAGTAACACTGACCCAGTAAAATATTTGCAAAAAAAACCCAACAAACAAAACCCAAATCTGCATATGCTCTTGTCTTAATATCCTGATTTGGCAAGATATTTATGCACATAATTTTAAACCTTTAAGTAGTTCCACTGACTTAACCGGGATTACTCATCTGCTTAAAGTTAGGCAGTTGCTTAAATACCTTGTGAAATATAGATCTAAATTCAGATCTGACAAATTCAAAGTAGCAGCAGCCAAAGCAATACCTCATTACAGCTTTAAGGCCAGGCTGTTTTCATTTAGCAAGTGCTTTTACTTGCATACTGGCACTGGAGGCAACAATAGACTATCTGCTGGAGTGACCCTGTGATTACATTGTACTGCTACAGGGAAGCAAAAACTGTTTTAGCTATCAAATGTGAAACCAGAAAAAGAAGACAAATATGATTAACAACAAGCCTTCTTTAAAAGTTCATACAGGTTCCATAGCTCTTGAACATCTCTCTTCATCAAGTACTTTTCCTTCTCTCAATATTATTTAGCTTTCACATAATGATTCATTTTATCCAAGGTCTGTCTTTTAAGGCTATTCTGAAAACTAGATCTGTCAACTCAAAAGTGTACTTTAATAGCTAGACTGATATTTACCACCCTGATATCCCTTCCCTGAACTACTGAAAAGCTGATCTACAGAACACAAAACCTCTTCAGAAACGGGTGACACATGAAAACTGGACTCTGCAGGAAAATTGAAGCGACATAAAATCACTTTTGAGGATACTTTAGCACAGTAGGTTATATCCTACCATACGTGCATCTAAATGAGACAGGTGGATGCCATCTTAAAAAAAGGCCACAGAATACAGGCATGGAGAGTAGAAGGAGAGAAATATGAGATGGAGACTTAGAGTTTAATAAAAGTAGGCGGGGGACTTGAGAAAAAAACCCAAAATATGTCTTTTACTTGATGTCAGGACACATTCTTCAGTGCTCCAACTGAAGGGGTCAGAGGAGACTGCTTAGCTAGAGAAACTGCTGAAGAAGCTTAAGGTGGTCTTCAGTATCTTCTGTACCTACTGCATTGCTGATATTCAAAGAACAGGGTAAAAGCACAACTAGATAATGAAGAAAAGGAAGTCTCAAAGCCTGAACCAAGAGACGTTCAAACAGTGAAACATAAAAAATAGTCTTTGCTTTAAAATGTGAGCTATTTACCTGCTGAAACTGAGGCTAGCATGACAGATAAAAGAAGCTTTAAACTAAGGGCAAGGGTTTAATTTTTCTATCCTGCTCTATACCCTAAAGGGAAAAACAAACAAAAAACCCCCAACAAAAACAAACAACCCCAATAAATAAACAAACAAACCCCAAAAGAAAACATCAAAATAGAGACAAAGGAATCAAAAAAAAAGAGAGAAAAAACCACTAACATAATGAGGGGAGTCAGGCAGGTGACAAGGAAAAGGACTACTGTTGGAATAAAATCAAATAAGATTGATGTGAAACAGTTCAACTGATTGTCAACTAAGGAAGAAGAAAATTCAGATTTCTTTCATTTGCTGTCAGGATTTTGTTGTCTTCAGATAAGAGAAAACAATTTTAGCAGTAGTTATACAACTGAAATTAATGTCTTAAGTGCTGAAGTAAGTTTCTTTTTAAAGTAAGGCAGGATTCTAAAAATCAATCAGACACTATTTTACTAAACATACTTCTTTATTACAATCAAATGGCTTTATAGTTCCTTGGGTGTCTGGCATATAAAGGAATGTTTATTCCCAGTGGTCTTTAGACTTGCCTAAAGCAAGCTTTTTAAATTAAGCACGTGCAGATCAGAACTTCTGTGCTTGTACACATCTGTGTACATGATGAACAAACCTGCAACATATATGACTATTACTCCTTCAAAGTAAACTTAACAGAGACTGAAAATAATAGGAGAGTTTCCACTTTCATGACCATATAACACAACCATAAAATCACCATTTCATATCACTTTCATAATATAAATAAAAAAAGAATGTTTTCCAAAGCACTTGAAACACAAGTCTCAAATCCCCACTAGAAATATCCACTTAAGATTTACATGAATATAACTTCTGTTTCATCTTCATACTAAAATCATAATTTTTCATCTCCTCTGGACTTTCACAAATCTCTATCCAATCAGTGTAAGACAATATGATTAAAGTCCTCAGTAGAAAATTTTTGTAAGGAACCCACTGTCATTTTCCCAAGTACTGAAAACATTTCAAACCCTAGACTAAAACTGAATGCAATGGTTACATCTACCAAATATCCTTAATTCTTTTAATGAATTCAGCTTTACGCGTATATTTATAGCTTGCTTTCAAATTGTAATAAACTGAATCTCTAACATACCACAACTTAGGAATCTTTGAAGTATATACTGTGAGAAATGATGTAAAGATAACAGATAAAGTATTGAAAATATATATTTGCATATAAAATAGATCAAGATAACATTATACTAAATTACAGAGTACTATTAAAGCAAAAAATCTATTACTTTTTTCAGCTACCAGTCCAGCAAGCTTGACATGGGAAACGAATTTCAATCTGCATTTCACCCTTCCTTGTTTTCCTTCCTAGAACTTAGAATAAAGTCTCGTTGTCAAATCTCAGTAGCAGCTATAAAACTTGTTGCTTTCAGTGGCTTTACAAGGTATTTATAACTGACTGTGCTTTCGTAAGTAATTAGACCTTCATGTGCAATTATATTTATAGATGAAAAAGAAAATTAGTGAAGAATTTTTAGTATTTATTTTAAAAAACTCAAACTCTTTACTAAACCTTCTAAATAATAAAACTGTAAACTAAGTTTTCAACTGTTTTAATCTAATCTGCCTCGGAAGAAATGCAGAGCAGACCCATTGTGCAAAAACTGAGCCATCTTAATTTGTCCATGTTGGTGTAGAATCACTCCAGAGTTTCAGGACATTCATTTAGTTTTCTCCTACAGGTATTTTGCATAACACTAAAAATCAACCAAACAACTGTAAGAAAATATTATTTTTAACCTGAGTTTCATGGCACTTTGTGCAAGTATAGTATTATTTTAATGACATTTGTTTTAGAAATTCATAATACAAGTGTTTGACCCTTGTAAAGGTCTTCTAAAGGGTCTTGGCAGTGGAAAGGATTTGGTACAACCTAAAAGTTAATAATTTACATGATGAATATATTTAAGTACAGGATTCCTAATGTGAGGTGATATAAACTACCTACAAAACCTGAGAGAATGACAGTAATAGTGTCACTAGGTCTTCAACCAGTTTGCAATACCCATGTCAGGGTTTTTGTGGTACACAACAAAAGTATAGGTGTACTGTACTGCTCATGCAGTTTGGACATTTACTATATGTGAGACATATTTGTTGATGAAATTCCTGTTCCAAAACAATATTTCCTTTCAGAGGATGCTGTCATTTTAATTTTTCTTAAGAGGAAAAGCCTTTAAAATTTGCTCTTACAACAGAATTAGCTTCTATATAGGAACACATATCAAACCTCTATTCAGTTTAAAGGAATAATTTGAAGTATTCTCATCTTTGCATCTAGACCCTGAGATGCTATTAATCACCACCTTGAAGGTTATGCCCCTTAAAGAGGCTTAAAGTCAACCTATACCAGCTATGACCTATATGCAAAAACTCAAACAGTTACTAGAACATCTAATTATTCTCAACTGCAGAACCTTGTGTAACAAATCAACATCATAAAGAGTAATTTATTGTCTTTATTGCTCAAGGATGGCAAACTACTTCTACTTGTTGAAATAAATTCATAGCATTTAGCCTGTGTTTAGAATTGTATATTCAGTTGTTTTTGCAATAAGACTTTATGAGCTTAAAGTGCACATTCAGCTTTGGTACAATTCTGGCCCATGATGACTTCAACAACTTACATGTAACTTGGTCTGACGAGTGTGAATATTTTATAACAATATGAAAACTATTTTCATGATATTGAACTGAACAACAAAACCCCGGATTTGACAAAGTTATGATTACCTAGAGCCAGATTTTCAGACTAGATTTTCGAGAACTGCTGACAGAACGACCAAGTGGACTACCAGATTTTAATTTGTGCACCCACTACCCAAGAAAACACAATTTTTTTTTTTGGTCCTTATCCCTTTCTCAGGTAAAGGTAAGGACTACGTGTCTCTGGGTGACAGCAAAACAATAATTTAAAAATAAATTTGAGAAAAGGATGAAGAAAATAAGGGGAAAAGAGTATCTCAAAAGCCAGCAAGGTGCAAAACAATGACAGACATTGTGCCAGGTTAAGAAGTATACTTCTCATATGGGGCATGGCAACGTCACTAGAATATCCACTTTAAAAATCATAGCAACCTAATAGGAATAAGAAGAGAACAAGCTGAGAAATAGGAACACTCTTTAAGATTAATCAGTTAGAGCCACTTTGGAAGCAGCTGACACAATTTGAAACTTTCCACTTAGCTTTCAATACACTAATGTCTAAAACTGGAGATCTACTTATATACTTGTTTTAGAAATGGATATGTATGCAACATGGAATCTCCACTTTTATAAACTTCATACATACAGTATGGAAAAGGAAGCATTATTTTCCCACAGAAGTCACAGAATACTGAAAAAGTGAAAGATGTATAATGTGTTTGAAAACCAAAGGAATCACTCTAAACACAGTTTACAAAGAGATAGAAATCTTCTACATTAAAAGAAAAATGATACGCACCTACTTTAAGAATTTGAATTTGCCCCAAACACCTGCAGTGCTATTCATGCCTGACCAGACAGACCTGTGCCACAAAATCCACTTCCAAAAATTTAAAGTTTCTGGAAGATTTGGGTTTTCTCTTTGAATAGGAAATATATCAAAAGAAAAGAAATACAAAACTAATCTTCTAGACAAAGAACAGGAAGAAAACTGTCACGTTCTCTGGTTTACATTTATAACAGGACCCTATCTAGAGATTAGAATAGTTTCAAATCTATTGTAGTTGAGGATATGATGTCATCATTTAAAGGACGCAGATAATTTAGTCCACAATATCTATTCATACCAACAAAAGAAAGCAAAAACGGGTATGCAGAATATTTACATATCCCACTCTCCTGGATTATTCCTCTTCTGCATGGATTCATCATCCATGTACAAATAACTAGTCTTTTTTTTCCCCAAAGCCATCTGCTAGTTTAACTTTTGTAAAAGCAGAAGTCATTTCAATTCCGTTAGATACACTGATCAATTTTCTCTCTTTCTAGGCAATTTTTGGTGAAGCTTATTTTTAAAATACTGAATATGACACTCTGTTCACATGACAGTACAGCATTTTTCATTACTGATTAATGAATAACATGGGAATTTGCTAAAGAAAAGCTGAAGAGACTATCAGGTTTGCCAAAAATAAAATCATAATCAACACAAAATATTCAAAGTCAATTAATTAGTCTTCTTACCTTGTTCTTTTATCTGACGAATTTGCTTCACAGTTTCTTTCAAGATTGCACATTTGTCAGGTTTAAAGTTAAAGTTGTCAATATCATTAAAATTTGCAAAAATCAGCTCTGCAAGTTCTTCTATATATTTATTCTCTTGCTCACGATTGCGTTTCTCAGTGCTTCTTTTAGGGCTGAAAGAGGAATTTACAAAAATCTTGTCTTTAATGTCAGTTTGCCTGCCTTCTGGCCAGCTCAAAGATGATTTCAAAAGGTTTTACAGTAGTTTAACAAAATCAGAGACAGAACTGCCCTCTCTCACTACAAAAATGTAAGTTACAAGTTTTTCTCTAGCAGAAAAGGTTTCCTCTGGAACAAGGAAAGGAGCACTAGAAAAGATGTTACTTATTTTTTCCCAGCAGTCATATTTTTGTTTCAAAAGGGACTTGGGATTTGAAATTCACAACACAAGATTAATTGGGAGGTGTAGGGTGGGATTTGAACACTTACAAGTATTCCCCCCATGGTACTGAGAATCCAAGGAGTATCATATAGTGACGGTGAATGAAAAAATAAAACAGCTTAAAAAGTTAAACCAAGCAAATCCATACTACCTAACTCCTTGTGAATTTATAAGTCATAAGAAAAGATGATGAATGAGTGGTTATTCTTTAAATTTATGTGTGTTAGCAATACAACTTCTGTAAAACTGAATATTTTCAAGGCCCTGATTATAATGTACAAGAGAGGTAGTAAAAAAAAAAAAAACTAACTCAGATTGCCAATATGAGTGGCTGAATACTCCTTGAACTGATTAGCCAAAAAAAAATTTTTACATATCTCCTAAATTGTCACCAAACTGCTGCATTTTGGCATGACACTGAATTTAAAATAAACAAACAAACACTAATAAGAGAGAATAGTCCCCATCCCAGAAGTAGTTTGGCACTGATTTCTCTTTGCAAGAATGTTGTTTGTCATTTTCTAACTGAAAAATATATGCAAATCTAACATTTTTTTTGAACTCTTTCTTGTGCAGAAGTAAATGGTCTAACCTGGGTCCAAGCTGGTCAGGATCCTTGCGCTTTCTTGACTCTGGTCTGGATGGGTCAGAGGTATTTTCTCCCATCCCACTCATCTTGAACACATATCAGCAACTAAAAGGAAGAAAGAGCAAGAAAGGGTTATGGTGGGAAAAGTCTTGAGTTCTTTGTTCATATTTCCAAGATTCTCATTCCATGATGAACTCAGTTTTACTTGGCAAATCTATTATTCAAAATAGTTTGTTTGAAAGGTACCAACAAAAACACTGTGTTTATGACTCCAGAAAATGCTACATAAAAGTCCTTTGGAAGAAAATTTGTGGTGGGCAAGCAAAGTGTTATCTCTTTGATTGTTACCAGTTGTGCAAGAACAGATGAATACATTTTGTGCCTGGATTGCTGAATTTTCATGGCAAATTTGCAAGGTTGAACGAGGAAAGACAAACAGAATTGAAATACCTGAAATAAAACTTATGTCCCAGCTACATAAAAAGGTATCACAAGCAGCTTTAGTTAAAAACCAGAAGATAATGCTTGCAGAAGTACATGTACAAAATCGGAGAAACAGAACATCTGTCAACACCAGAAACCACTGAGGAACTGATAAATATTTTGTACACATAATCTACCTCATAAGGAGAATAACTTGTCGAGCTATCATGTATTAAAACAATAATTTGTGCAATAAACAGCCTGTGGGAGTCCTGCCCTGCTCCTGGCTGTCTGTTGTCCTATGTACCATAGAAGCACATGAAACTTGCCTACCTCAGATTACACACTCCTCAATAAGTACCAATATTCTGGAGGCAGAAAACACCATTTCAAAGGACAAGGGAGATGATGTGAGCAATCAAAAAGCAAGACAGGGCAGTCCCAGATCACCATCTGCCTAGTTGCTGCCAGTTTTGAAAGGGTGATGGCAGAGAAATCTTGCCAGACATTTCAGAGAGCTCCTGTATGGTTCAGGACTAGCAGAAAAATAAACACGAGGGCCGTGAAGGAGGTGAGCGTACCCAAGGAGGTGATTCATACCATGCTAAACTATGAGCTGGAGCCTGTAATTCTATGACCACTTCACACTGGCATAAAGTGGAAATCAGGTATCAAAACAAGGGAGTTCACCACCTGCTTCAAGACCTTCATTTCTGTCCTACCATGTCCCTTCCCTCCACTGGCCTGGTCAGTTGTGCACTGAACTTAATGAGGGAAATGCTGGGAATGCTGGGGATTAAAGATACAGTCCCATTCTTTTTTTCTTTTTGACATTTTTTAAAATCTAACAGCCAGTCTATGTGTTGGCAATCAGATGGTCACAATGGAAATCTTAGTTTCCCCAATGAACCGACTGAGTGAAATTATTGGAGATACTGGCAGAAACAGCCCGGACATTAAGGTCCAAGCAGTTCTGCAGGGATGCTTAGAAAGGCTTCTCTTTGAAACCTGAGCAAGCAAATGAAGATTTGGAGCCATCTCAGATTCAGGAGTGATCATCACCTAACTTTTTCCTAAATTAAAAATAAAAATTAAAAAATCATTTATTTGTGCTGCAAATACTTTTTAAACCAGTTTGAGAAGAAAGTGGAGTTGTTTTCCTTTTTCTAGATACTGCTCAAGTTCCACGAAAAAGACTGTAAGATACCTAAAACATATAGCTTCCAGATGGTCTTTGACATGGATGGTGTAAGATTCTATTTAAAAAGTATCTGGACTATGTTTTTCTGTACTGAGTCAATACAAGCATACATATACCTACATGTACATACATGCTGCCATCATTTTGAGAAGAACCCACTGTAAGAAGGCCCTGGTTCTGTGATGGAGCAGAGTTGAACTCTCCAAGGGAAGATGTAGCATCACAACATCATACCAACACCATCCATACTGCAGAACATGAAACATCTACCACGGTCTCCCGTTGGCTGTTCCTTAAGAACTACGTATTTTCAAGGATTTCTAGCCCCAGAAGACATTCACATCCTAATTTATCCAAGTACAGGAGCAGAAATACACATTCATCTATTAGGAGCTAAGCACTTTCTTGAAAATATGCAATTTCATAAGTATCACAAGCGGAGCTTCAAGGAAGAAGCAAGATGTTATTGAAGGAAACTGTGACAATAATTAAAGAGAAGCTGTGAGGAGACAGCAGTTCCACGTCTCTGTTCAAGGAGAGCTGGAACTGTCCCTGGGGCTCTGTTCCAACGAGTAAATTTTTCACTGACCAGAGCGAGAAAAAATTATGAGCATGATGAAAGCTGTATATTCCCAGATCTGATCTCCGAGCCAAACTCAGATGGTGATCTAAAGTTCAGAAGAACAATTAGGCTGTGGAATCCCTTCATTTCATACCTGAGAAATGCAGATCAGCTAACTATTTTTCTTGAGAAAAGCAAGCTCAACAATTAATGAAAGCCTGTCAAACATTCAACTGACGTAATCTCACCCCTCTTCCCCTCCAAGTAGTAGGAAGGCAAACATTTAGAGTGGACATCCCCCTCCAATTCCCCTTCCTCCCCAAGAAAGCAAAAAGTAACAGTTACTGACAGCTTTCCCACCAACTCTGTCAGGCTTACTTACAGAGGGAAGTTGTATTTTTGCGGAAACCAAAGTTTAACCAGTAGCTCTACCAATGCATAGCTCAATTCTTCTTGCATTCACACGAGATGCTATTCTGTAGGAATTCCACTAGGCCTACATTATCAGCCTTTGGAGGACACATTAAAACTCATCTCCCACCGTAAACTCTAAACTTCATCCTTTTTTGTATTGAAGGGAACCGGTGGTATCACAATTATCAAACTAGCACCTTCTTCTCTCCTTATTAAACATAGTAAATGGTTCTAAACAATTTATGTATTTGTTTTGTTTGCACTTACAGTCCATTACATCTTTGTCTCAGCAGCATTATCAGTTTGTTCTTAGAATGAGTTACCCATTTCTCTTTCACTCATCATAAATTATTTCTGGAAATCTACCACCTACTAACCAGTTCGCTCTCTGTTCTCCCTTATGTCTTAATTAAAAATCATGTTCAAAGACCTGTATAGGCTGTGCAGTTCCTGTGCTGTTGGTGCCTGTGCTCCAGAGCAGAATGCAAAATCCAGAGTTAAGTGCCGTGAAAAAGTGGAGAGCTAGACAGATGATACTAAAGCAATCTACAAAATCTCAGAGGCTACTATGAGTCACTTTTCTGTATCTAGTACAAGGTACTAAAATCAAAAGGATGTGCCCCCAAACTGTCTCC
>JAWWLV010000088.1:119102849-119128428 GCA_035041135.1 Platyrinchus mystaceus
GAAGCAAAGAGGGCAAGGTTGACTAACTCTTGCAGTGCAGGAATATTTAGGTGTGTAGTTCATACCACTAAACTCACAAGTAAGTAGTTCAAATACTGTCTTAAAACACAGGGATTGAGGTTTGAGCCCCTCAGGCTGAGGAGTGTAGCCTCTCTCATCAATGACTCTAACAAGTCGAGTCAAAGAGGTGAGCTTTTCAGGTTCTGCCCTAACTCCCTCTGTACCCACTAACTTATCTGTATCAACATGTCTTGGTTATTACAATTTCATAATGCACAAATATTAATAACAAATCAATATTTTAAAAAGATAATTTAGGAATTTTTAAAGTTGTTCTAAATATTCTTAAGTTCCTGAACCACTCGGGAAATTTCTCAGACCAAAAAATAAAACTCCCGAATTTGAAGTCTGAATTTTTCCAAGAAACATTACAAATCAAAACTAAAGCCACTACAAGTAGAATGACAAGTCAGAGACTCAAAGTTTTACTCCAGTAAACTTCCCCTTAAGGGAACTACCTTAGATTAGAGAGCAGTATTCATTCTGCTCCTCTGATCTTTTTATACATCTCTGCAGGAATTTTCAGAAAGAAGAAAGACAAAGAAATGGAACATTTTAATCCATTTAATGCTTTAGAAGAAATGGAAATGTAATATCAGCTCTATCACATGTCTTCTGATACAAAAATCAAAAAATGTGGGTAAGGGTTGTTTAGCATGGTACAAAAAAAAAGGATTAAGCAAATTGGGAATTAATAAAAACAAAACCAGCAGTAATCAGTGTTTTTGAGGAGAGAGAGAAAAAAACCATGTTTGAAATGAAAAAAAATGGCATCATGATATGTCAGATACTGAACTAAATCCATTTTAACTTGAAAGAAAATGTCTTACAAAGTTGAATTTGAATGCATGTCTTGCAGAACGAACTGTCATGGAAGACCAGGCACTCCCTTTTTCATTGTGTAAGTTGTTTGAGAGCTGTACTGCACTCCAAAATACAAACATAATGTCCCTCTGTAGAATCAGTGATTTGTCTTCAGTGATGGTAGCAGATTTTTCTTCCCAATATATTTTAAGTTTTTTTCTATTTGTCTTAACCACAAAAAACAAACACACTTCTCCCTCCCTAAAAAACCCCAAACCAAACAAAAACCAAACCAAAACCCCCAAAAAAGTAATAAAACTGCAACAATAATTAAGAGTTGAACTTCTAATGCTGACTCAGATGCTACTCAAGCTTCAATTCCACTGGGCATGAATGAGCAACAGAGCAATGGAAAGATAAATACACTCACTACAGCATTTTCCTACAAGGAAGGAGATAATTAGAGAAGCAGAATTATTATTACTAAAAATACCTAAAGAACTAATTTTAGTCTCCAACAGATGACCCATTCCAACAGGACATCTCAGGTAACTTAATACTTTCTTTCTCTTTACATTTAGGACCAGAGGTGTATTTTCCTTCTCTCTCCATTTCAGTAGCATAGGCCTAAGCATTCAAAACACTTGTAGACAAAATCGCTGCCTTATTATTCCAACTGTTAAATGTAAATCAAAACCACTGAAAAATTAAATTAAAAAACTCTAGGGTAGTATACATTAGTAATTACATTCATTGACACCTAACCAGTTTTTACCAGATGTTGGGAGACTGAAACAACAGAGCTTGAAATACACTTAATTTTGTGTGTGTGTGTGTGTGTGTTATCAGTAATAAAACAATAGTCTCTGCCCTTGTGACGGCACATCCTCCTTTACATCCTCCACCAGCAAACACTCAAAGTTAGAGTACACAGAGCGACTTAACCTAATTATAAAGCAATAGTAAACATTCATCTTCAAAGGGGAAAGAAAAACAGAGGACCCTGAAGTGGGAGATAAGAAAATATTCAGCACAAATATCACACACAAACTGTGTGAATTTGTAACATCTCTTCTACTCCTCAAACGCCATGAAGGAACATGGCATGCAGAGTAAGCCTTCCAACACTGATCCTCAGCATCAGTGAACTGAGCTAATCATCCAGAGTCAATGTAGAAGAAGATAATGTGCATTTTATCTCTTATCAGAGCAGGCCATCTTCCAAACAAGGCCTTTTAAACTGTCAGATTTATTATAAGCCTAACAAATGCAGTTAAAGAATAAATGAGGATTACACCTTCAAAGCTGCTATTTCAACCTGAAAAGTAGCAAACAAAAGGTAAAGCACCATATAGTGGACAATCAGGTAGCAGTACTATACTGCCACTCTTCCATCAACTCATACAAGCAGTGTATATACAACTGATACCTATAGTAGCAATTTATTAAAGTCAATGTTTTATTGAGTAACAAACAGAAAAAATACTGTTTACTGACCAAAAATAGTACAAGTCAGTGAAAAGTTCGGCAAAAGTTTTCTCTCTCTCTCATTTAAAAAACAGCTCATACTTCTGTGGTTGATTGTTTACTCAAACATACAGCCATTATAGTTCCCCCTTTTTTCCTATGAACTTGTCATGACTAGAAAGCTTTCTTGTCTTGGTTTCAGAATTACAAATGCACTCCACATAGCATTAATTCTTGTAGAAGCCAGAGGAAAGTTGGAAGTCACACACAAATTCTGATTCTTCACATTTTTTCCTGCTTATGAACTCTTTTTTTCACTGGCCCCATTTCAGAATCAGAAAATATTTAATATTGGTACATACTGCAATCTTCAACTCTTTTGAAGAAGGCAATACTTGCCAGCCACTTTCCAAGGCCTCCAAAGGAAATTGCTGTCAGAGGCAGAATAAGATACTAGATCAGAGGAAGGGTTGCTCTAACTCCCAGCACATTTCGTTGTAGCACCTGTCAGAATCCCAATCAGTGAGCTGAGCCTGCCTGCCCCACACCACACTGTGCTTGGAAAAGCTCAGCCATTTTGCACGCAAACTTGCTCTTGCACAGGTATTTTGACAAATCCAGAGAGACACGAATAAAGGTTTGGAATTGAATAAAGAAATAAGAGGTGAAAATCACAAGAAATAAAAGGAGCAGGGGAAAAAAAGACTGCATTATCTGGTAAAATTAAATTTAAGCAAGAGATCCACTGCTAAAAAGTTCGACAGAAAAGAAAGTTAATAATAAATTAAACCATCCTCCTGAATCTCCAGTATACATAAGCCACATGTTCTACAACCAACTTATTCTACCTGTCCATCACCAAACACCTGGAATTGGGATATTCTCCAAACAAAACAATGCCAGTCAGCCAAATCTTGGTTGGTGATGATAATCTGATATTAAAAACATAAACTAATTTATTTAAGGGTATGCTTTTTTCTTGAAACAGCACTACCACTTTTACCACAGAGGAGGCTGCCCAAAATCTTAACCACCCTACACAGTGGTATAAAGCAAAAAGAGAAAACAGAGTTTCCACAGAGAAGGTGGTAGAAGCAAGATGAAAAACTCTAGTCACCTTTAAAGGACTTGTAGTAAAATCAGACATGCACCTATAGCCTTTTTTATCTGAAAATAACACTTCTTACTTAGACAATACAACTTTATTTGAAAGAGCCTAGTACAGGTAACATTAAAACAAAATTTATAGTAATATTTACTAAACTTTATTTTATTCTTCAACTCCACAAACTAGAACTAAGAAAAGGAACATAATTTACTTGCAAATGCCATTGAGCCCATGCATCGAAGAACTGAAAACTGGCTGCAACACCTACTACTCACATTTTTGCTCAGTCTACAAAATGCCGTAACAGACTATAAACAAATGTTTAAGCTGAAGGCTCCTTCCTCAGTCTTTTCCCTTGCTCATGTGTAATGGCTTTAGAGTGGTGTATTAGACAGTAAGAAGACGGCATATTCCATTTGCAACCTGAAAGCCAATAATGCTCATGAATTTTTTACCTGACAGACACTTCAAGATGCCACTGGAAGATCGTCTAATAAACACATTAGGCTGCAAATGGGCGGAAGCAGCTCTTTAACACATGCTGTAACAGTCAAATAAATGGCTAACATTAATGTTCAGTGTTACAGACTGGTATTTAATATGACTTTCTGTAATATCCATCTACATCTTGAAGGAGAAATAGGTTTTTCTCAGCTACTCAAATCCACAGCTTTGAGAAGCCCCCAGTTCTGCTTGAGACTGCCAAAACCCCTCCAGACTGACCCCAGAACTGTAAGATGGCTCCTACCTTCTGTATTCCCATAGGCTAAGGCTCTTAACAGAGCCACTCACTCAGCTGCTTACGGATTAGGTTACGTCAGCACCTCTAATATGCCCAGGAATAGCAAAACCAGGCTTTAATAAAACAACAGCAAAAAAATATCAGAAGAAGAAAGTACCTTCCCCCCTACACCCTCACCCCTCCCCATAATATACAACAGGTTTGCCTAATTTCTGCTTTTGAAGAGGAGAAGACCTGTTTTCACCAAAACTTCATGACTCTGTATTGCAATTTCACATCTGGGATTCTATCTCCCTAGTTATCAACAACTGTTTGTGATTCTTAATACTCAAGGACAAAAGAAATACAGCTTAATACCACTAAAGCTTTCCTTAAAACACCAGATAAAACCTAAAATACAATGCTGGAATATATATATATATATATATATATATATTTGTATATATGCCAGTCATTCTTACATCTTTTTGTTTGCATTAGGTGGGTAACTAAGTTTAAAAAAACCAAACCAAACCAAACAAACCAAACCCCAACCACTTATTCTAAACCTATTTAGCCTTTGATGAGGTATTTAATAAGTATTAAAGTATGGCTGCAAAAAATATGAAGCCTGAAGGCATTTTCATTGGAAAAGGAACCCAAATTCCCACGTAACATGTTTATTTAATCTATATTTTTTCTTATAGTTCACAATTATGAACAACTTATGAGACTGCTTTCAAAGCCTAGTATTTCAAATCTACTGTGATATAAAGTAAAACTCTGTGAATAGCACAGCTGATAAATGAAGCAAATCTAACAACACAGGAAAGTATAATATTATAGAAAACTTTGTATTTAAACAGCTTTCATTTCCAGTTGATAGTACTTCTGGAACAGTGAGTTAAGCATGTTAACTACCACTGAATTCTCTCTGCCAATCTCAATTTCAAAACTGGTATTTATCCACTTAAATTCCCACATTAACTTTCTTCCCCAGTAATCACCCAAAAAGCAAGGGGAAAACCAGACTTAAGAGAGCGGAAGAATGGAATGACTCCTCTCACAAGCATAAGGCAGTGTGGAAAAACATCCAGGAACATTTTCTAATCTCATAAATATAACTGACACAAATGTATATATTTACTTACAATACCAATAAGCTTATACAGTTTGGTGTGATTTTCAAGGTGCCTATCTTAGCAATGAGAAAAATATGACGGATCACATAAACAAAGGCATTTACACATCTTGGTGGTGTGGGCAGGCCTATATTAGAATTTCACTCCAGCTAACTGCCTGTCAAACACCAGTCTGTTTACTTCAGATAAAACATGCTACATTAATAAAAAGCTCAGGAAACTGCATTCTGTATCAGTAAAAAGTAAAAAGTGGAGGGCAAGCCAGAGAGAACAGCATGTGTCCGCATCAAGTGTACACAGGACCCATACACAGAGATATTAAACCTATCATATTTGAATTTGACTTCACACAGGTAGAGAGGTGTTGGTCCTCCTGGTCATTAAGATCAACTTAGCATGCCTACACGCTCGGGTGCAATGTGATTTGCAACCCAAACTTGCACTGTAGCCTCAGCAAGAGATGCTTATGTTGCACGCCACATTCCGTATGTCTAACATGGCCATCAAAATAATGTTCCTTCAGTCCCAGAGTAGATACTACTTACTGAAATTTTTGCTGCACTTCAGAAAGTCCAACTCTATGTATCTTCCCTGGCATCCAATCAAAAATTGAACTCATGTTTCCAGTTTTCACATACCTGAAGCACTAACATGGTCTATTTTAACTTTCTACTCAGCCACCTATTATTAAGAAGCATGTTGAAACTTCAGGCCATTCTTTCAAATGCAAAGCATTCAATTAAAATTGATTTGCAGAAAATGTATTTAAACATCATCTATAACATTTCTACACACCTTCATATTGTTATCATGGCACATGAATAACCCACTGCGCACAGATGTACAAGACACATACTCCACACTTCCTTCCAAACTACTGAGATGCTCTCATAACAATGCATTTTTTTAACAGTAAAATAACAAACTTTCAATTTAAGAATCAAGAATTCAAGCTGCTTTGTTCCAGAAGGTTGCAAGTTAACAACGAAGTCAAACATACCTATATTCAAGTTAAACAGCAGTGTAAGAGTTGGGAAGTAGAAAAAATTTTATTACATTTTTCTTATTAAAATTGGAAGAGCAACATGCTTTTTGAGAGCTATATCATGAAAGATTATACTTGTATCACCTCCCAACATGCAGAATTACAGTTTTATACTTAAAACAGATGTATGTTAGATGGATGATAAACTCAGGGCAAAGCCATCGAGAGTTCTAACTACACACATTGTTATTAAGCAAAAAACCCCAAACTAACAAATTATGTCAGAGCCACACATGAGTGTGTTGCAAACACTTATAAAGTATGATTAACTTGATGGTCTTAATATATCCACCAGTTTAAAAACTGATCTGTGAAGATAACAATTACTAATGACTTCAAATTTCATGTCCGTCTTGAATTTATTTCCTTTAGTAAAATATTGCAATCAGCAATAACAAAAGAAGATGGAAGTTTGTCACTTTAAGGCATTTAAAAGGAAAACACGACCCATAAAAATGCTGTTGCTCTCCTTAGTCAACTGCTAAGGAATAACAAGCTTTGTGCCTGTGTGTGTATATATATATATACACATATGGATACAGACTGTGACCAAATAAAACTTACATAGGGATGGCTCTATGAGTCAAATGAAAGAGATATTTAGTTAGTGACTAGTCTGTCATGGAAGCTAATAGCAGATGTCTTGGAAAAAGGTACAAGGCAGCCGTAGAATGATCCTTCCCTCAGTATCTCCTCACTTTACGTCTGACAAGCAGTGGTACAATCTTAGCTGCAGTGTTGCTGTGCCTCCTCCCTCTGACCCTATATGCAATGGTGCCTAATTCCTTCTTAAATCCATATACACCTTTGGTCTCCACAACACTTACAGGCAACACCCCATAAGCTTTAATACAGCTTCCTATAAACTCTCCACAGTAGAAATGACTAAAAAAATTGAGCAGTTCTATGGGGATGTTATGACTCAACTGAAATAAATCAGAATTTTATCACTGACTTCACTGAAGCTTCGATTTTCCTCCTAGTCTACTAAAAGAAGATGTCAAACTGCTATTTGTCTCTTTAGTAAGACATAAATCACTCCATGGGCCTGAAAAAACCCTGTGTTTGTATCCTGCAGCTCAAGGAAAGCAAGATAACTCTACTATTAAAACTAAATGTTCATCATGAGACACTTTACTCTTTTTGTAAAAATAAATTGAAATTACTTTTTTGTTAATAATGAAACCATTTATGATAAAGAAGAATCACAAGTGCTAAGAAAGAATTAGTGTCTATTCCAAGTATTTTTAATTTTGGATTTAATGGAATATAATTACTAAAGAGAGGAAAATCAACTACATTCATATACAAGAGTTGACCAGAAACCTGCAATACACTGCCTCAAAATAAAAAATTACACAAAAAACTACTTAGACTGAACACCTGGAAAAACTTCAGGAAAAGGATCAAAAATAATTTTATTTCATGAAGTTCTAGGAGAAGTTTCTTCATGAGAATCTTGTGATAGATGGTTGTTTAATCACAACAGCCTATGCTATCAGGAATGGAAAATCAGAGTAGTCCAGTATCCTGATGAAGTTTGTTTGGGGACAGTGTGCATAGCAGAAAATTAAATGGGAACAGCAAAGAGGAGATTAAGGTACAACACACACTGCAAATTAAATGCATTTATCATACACTTTTGATTTGATTCTTCAATTAGATTTTCATAAAATTCCTGCACCATTCCTCACACTCTGCATCTTCACAACCCAGCCAGCCCTTTCCAACACCTTACTGTCCAGCTTCAGCTGCCAGGAAAACTACCTGCAGGGATAAGCCCGACACCCGGGTGCTGAGAACAGCCCACTTCTGAAAGACACAGGCTTTCACATCTTACACCTCAACTTCAGAGAAATAAAGCTTTACCTGCTAATAATAAGTTTTAGTCCAATTCAAGCATCCTTCTAGGCCTGCCACAGCTGAACATAAGCAGTAAGAGAAGCTAAGGAGGAATGTAGGCAGTAAGATGACTCCATCAGGATTTCCTCAGAGGTATAGTGATTATCAACTTACAAACACTGTTCTCATTTACTCAGCTCTAACAGTTTGGCTTGTAGACCCAGTCCTCAGTCCTTAACTCAGCTTTCTTAATACAATTATGGTGATAATATATAGTAATGTGATAACAAATTTATTCCACTTATTAAAATAGATTCTGAGAATCAAGGTTGTTTTCATACTTTTCATTCTTTTCCATTACTAGACTAAATAAATAAATTAAATGGCACTACAAAATCTAATCAACCAGATGACTTCTTAATGACATTTATTATTAAATATCATTCTAAGAACTCTAGAGTGAAATGAAATATTTCAAAGTACACCTCTAGTTCAGACTTTCCAATGCAGGTTTTTTTCTTACCATATGGTATATTTTGCAATGCAGTGACACCTTCCCTCCTCCCTTGCACAAGAAATTTCCCTTACAGAGGTGACAACAAAAAAGGGGAAAGAAAGAGAGCAACAGCTTTTGAACATTATCAGTGTAACCTTGTTGACTACAGAAGCTTGTTGACTAAAGAATTTTGAAAAGTGAGCAAACAAAATTACCCTGGTCAAAGGCAGTGCTTCAAGTTTTACATATGCTAGATACCATACTTATGTAAAACAATGCTTATTAAAGAGAACACCCCAACTTGAGCTTTGTGAGCACATGGAGCCACCTGAAGAACACAGTCTAAGCAAAAGACTGATTTTATTCAAATTTCCCCCCTTATTATGTCCTAAAAGGCATCAGGCAAATCAAAAATACTGTACAAGCAGCAAAAATCTATTTTTCTACAAAACATAGGTGCCAACATTTCAGTAAGCACTACTTGGCCCCCACTATCTTGTTAGATCTTCTGTAATGAAATAAAGGAAGAAAACACAAAAAGCAGAGAGGAAGTTTCATTGTTCTTGTGGCTTCGACATTTGGTGCCGTGAACGTGACAGGCTCTTAAGCCTCTACTCAACAGCACCCCTGCGCCCCAGGGCTCTGAACTAAAATGCTGGTATACTGCAATTAAAATAATCAAACTGAGACAAAAGAGAACAAGCAAATAAATAGTGCTAACTTGTTTACATTTCTGGCTCTGCCTTCACAGTATGAAATAAAGTCTCTTCAAACACAAACTACATTAATTTGAAAAACAATAATATTTTCCTTTCTCCCTCCTATCTCAAAGTAGCATGAGTTTTTCAAAGTCCTAAATAAAATAAACTAAGGCATTTCCTGTATGTATTTAGTTAATTATTAAACGGATTCTAAGCATGATAGTCACCACTACTATTTCAATATGAATCCGGGAAAACACACTTTGAGCAAACTGCTAGTGCACTGCAGTAATGACTGATTATATGCATCTCCTCAGTCCTGCCCTTAACTCTGAAGAAAAAATTCTAAAGAAGCAACAACCAGCACTCCTATACAAATCCAAACACCTAATTTTTATTTTTTTGGGGGGGTCCAGGATTATTGTTATTGTTTGAGGTAAAGAGCAGTGCTGGGCTTAATGCTGTGTACAACAGGAAAGTAAAGTCAACAAGCTTGCAATAAGTTCCCAAGCAGGGGAGACAGCATACTGTATTCACTTTACTATGAGTAACTACCTATAACCTTTTTCAGGGGATATTATTAGTTAATTAATCTGCAATATTTAATGCTGTCCTCCCAAGGTTAAAAGAAAGGTAAATACTGCCAAGATATTTAATGACATCAGCATGCATAACCATGAGATAAATACGAGGTCTGAAGATTAACCGAATGTCATTCTGTTTACAGGATCATGTACTTGTAAAGAAAACTATTAAGATTAGAGAATAGAGAAAGTTATATAAGGGCTACCAATATTTCAGTGTGTTCTCCCTACTCAAGCTCTTGGTCAGAAAGAGAAAGCTTTATTGCAAAAATGTCTCAGTACTCTGTACTTTTTCATGTGCATAGAAATTACTGAATATTGAATAGTAATCACTGCAATGAAAAAGACACTCTCAGGCTCCACCTCCTCTTGACAGTGGGAAAATACAGATGGGTTTGTGTATTATTCTGAATGCCAGAAAACTTGCTTACAAAAATATTTCCTGTGCACTGACTAAGATATATTTAGCCTCATAAACCCATAAAACTGTCACAGGCAACCACAAGTACACCTGTAGCCATTAAAACAGGGGGAGACAACAGAAACTGGAGAATAAAATTCACATTATTTCTTCACATTATTATTTAGAAACATTATCTTTAAACTCTCTTACTCAAACAGAAATTAACTCTTCCTCCCAATCCCCCAGTCCATCATCCCCCTTGCCCCCTTACACCCCCAACATCCAGACACCTATGATGCACACACAGGAGCACACATACATGCAAAGAGAAAGCATTAACAATGAGGTCACGGCACTTCAGAAACACACCTTGTCGTCTTCCAGCCTTTGCAGTTGAAGGCAGATCTTACTAGTTTTTCTGCGTCTTCAGATCAAGATGTAGATAAATCCCTCATCCATCACACTGGTTTTTTTATTAAAAATGGGAGGGGGGGGAAGATACAATTACCAGTAATTTACAGCCTTAAAAATATCAGCTCTCCATTATCCCAAACCAGTGTTATGTCTTGATGTAAACCAAAGCACATGCTGAGTGAGGACGTGCGCACACAGCAGCTTATCATCTCTGTCATCTGCTTCTAATGACAGCTGACAAACTGGCCACACTAATCCTTCCCTAACTGCTGATCAGAGAGATCCCCCTTTGACAATCCAGCATGGTGGAGTACTCGAAAATTCCTCCTGCTTCTGTTCTGTTGCTGCTCTAAAAAGCAGTTTCCTTTTCATTGAGATAATAGCCTTTTCTGCAGTCACGTGGCGCCCGGGCTACATTAGCAGAGCTTGATGATAACAGAGTAACTCCCCTCCCTCCCTTCTGCTGATCTTAAGGGTACGACTCCCGGAGAAACTCAAACCTGGCACGCTTGAAATCATTTTGCATCTTCTTCTACCAAAATGCAAATTGTGCTGTTGATGGAGGAGAGGCATAGATGGGCTCTCTCTAGTTCTTGCACCAAAACCAATTAGTGAATACATTTTTAGGCGGTGCCTTTGTTGGTGCACACACACTAGTCATAGACATGTCATATGAGACTAAACTGAATATTAAGCATGCTTAATACTGAGTATCTCATGTTAGAATTATTTTTTTCACCCTAGAGTACTTTAATTTTTTGCCTGTAATTTTACTTCCACTGCAATACTCTTCTCTCAGCAACACCCTATGGTTCAACTCCTCCCAGCACCCAACTCTCCCACAAATGCAAAAGAGCACAAATAATAAATGATTCACACTACAAACTCCAGTATCAGTGTTTCTTTTTTCCCTTTTTTTTTTTTTTTTAAGTGACATTATTTATCTTACTTCAACCCAGTATCATGACAAACATCTTGCACATTTTTTAAATACACTGCCCAGTGGGGAAACCTACCTAAGCTTCAGCTTCAGAGTTCCCTCCTGAATGCCAAGCCCCAGGCAGGTTTGCACCTCAGCATTCAGGTTTCCTGCTTGTAAAAGGCAAAGTACACACACTGCTCTCTCCCGCCTTCACTGAAGTAGTTCTTAGACTCAAACAACAACCAAGCCTTTCCTGTTCTGCACTAGCACACCATTTCCCTGTTACCTTGGCACACAGCAACAGCATAAAGACATCCAATTTATTCCCCCAGCTCTGCCCACCTCTGACAGCACTGGGCAGTGCAGGTGGGCACAGAACAGTGTCGCCTTACCCAAACACTTCATTGCTGGGATTCGCAAACTGTTTAAAAAAGCTGTGGATGAAGCACCTTTAAGTAACTGTCAAGCCCACAGAAAAACTTTTGAAGCTTTCTACCTGATCTTTTCCAATATGATCAAGAAACATAATTATCTCCTTTTCTCTTTCTATTTTCATCTTTTTCCCGTTACATCAGATCATTCCTCTTTAAGACAACATTGATCATAAACTTACGGTTTCTCCAGAAACTGAAAAGATTTGTGTAAAGACTGAGGTTGCACTTATAGGAAAATAAAATGGAAATCATGAGGAAATAGTGACTATCAGGTACACACCATCTTTGCCAATGCTGCCCTGTCACGCCTTCTGTTTACATCACTCCCCAAGGACAACTCTACTCAGGAAAGCATTCCTGCCCAAGGCTCTGGGGAAACCCTGCTCCAATGCTATGATCAAAGCTGAGGCATAACATTTCTGCAGCAGAGAAGCTGAAAGTGGAATGGGAATGGGCCCCCCTTCTGCAGCAGCATGAATCCTCTTTTCTTCTCTGCCCTTTTCCATGCTTTAAAAAAAACCTGTGAGAAGGATCCTCATTCCAGGAGGAAATAATCTGGTTCCATAAGGAGACTATATTCAGCAGAAAAACATATACACACTAAATTGACGTGGCTTATTTTTACCTGTCTTTTCCATGAATGTCCTTCCATCTCAAAGCACCATATTACACAAGGTAAGCAGAATGAACATCATTTGGAGCTACAAATAACTAAGCCCAATAGAACAAGAACTGCTTCGTGAACTTAACTTCCTTTTATGTCACTTGCATTTTCTATATGAATTCCTTAGCTGAAGAAGATGCATCCAGCATACTGTTTAAACTGGAAAATGATACAAATGTGACAAAAACTGAAGATTACAGAGAGCATCTCTGATATTCAAGAAAATATATTAACAGACAAGCACCAGAAGAAAAATGAGCTTTCACAAGGACACACACACACAAAACACTTCACTTGTGAAGTACTAATCTAAGGAAAAAATAAAAAATGGGAGCATCCCACTCAGGCACCATAACTAGAACTGTACTGCTAATATTTACAGGAATCATTAAATGAGAAATTCAAAGTCAAAACAATATGGTGAGCACAAACACAATAATTACCGTGTTAAGGAAAGAATTTATGTGTAAATAAGAAGGAGGTAACAGAAAAGAGTCATTGTAGCTATAAAATAGGAGCTGAAGGCTGAAAAAGGAGTAAAAGTACACAGATGTTAAAAAGATTGCTTAGTGAAGAACAGCATACAGATAAACTTAATGGAAAAGAAGGACTATCCCACTGCAGTGTACAGACTGATTCTAGACAAAAAGGTAAAAAAGAAATGAGTGAAAAATTATTCCTGATGGAAAACACTGCTCTGAATGTAAATAAGAGAACATGCAACGGCAAAGAAGGAAAGGCTCCTTGGTTTTATCAGGCTGCAAATACATGCTTCCAATGAAAATGACCGAGTTGTTGCTTCCTTTTAAATAGTTTCACAGGAATCATATACATAATTTGGGGATGAGCAGGTGACCTTCAAAACTAATTCTAGCACTACGGATTTTTTTCATGTTAGGATAAGACACAGACCTTACACAGCAGAAGAGGTTCATCTAAGTTTTCTCTAAGAAATATATTTCATTAATATTTCATTTTTTTTACCCAGCCACAGGTGACATTGCAGTAGACACAGGGAAGCTACATCTTCACCAAAACATTCACAATTTATATTCTAACAGGATCAAATAATTAAAATTGATAAACAGAACACTGCTTTCATTGCATGCATTTCACAGTTTTCTTACATTTGTGTTTTCTCTTTCTTCCTTTATTTTTCTTAAGAAAGAATGAATTGGGCAGAGACAGGGCATACCACAACACATTCTGGGGTATTTAGAAGAATTTGCCCTTCTTCTAACATACCCATACCTGAGGTAAGGACTGGCAAAACAGCCTCAAAACATCTTTTCAATCTTTTTAATCCCAAAACATGATTTCTCTCACCTTCTATACCATATTCAGGAGGATCTAACTCCACCTTCATAATCCCTTCAATCCTCTCAGTTTTGAGCACCCAAAGGGGTACCCTAACTGACAGCCATAGTGACAGCCCTCGCTTGCACAGCAAAATAGCAAGACACTTCAAACTGTGTTTGAAAGATTACAAAGCTGACTCACTAGGCTTTATTCAAGGCAAGAGGCCACTGACTTCTAGGAAAGCTGACTAGGCAGCATTAAGTACTCAGTGAGAAAGACTGGAAGGGCAAAGCCCACACCAGTACAGAGAACAACAACTAGAAACTATTAGGACTGGCTGCCAAGATGCACAATAGGATATTGCTGCTCAGGTCAAGAACAAAGACAGCACAGTGATTCATACGTGTTATATTTCAATAAATGTAGCATAAAACATACGGTTCTCAAATATTAGGGGGTTTTTCGTGGTTTTTTTTTTTTTTTGTTGTTGTTTTGGTTTTTTGTTTTTTGTTGTTTTTTTTTTTAAATTCCTCTATCTGAACACTAACAAAAACATTGGGGTTTTCATGTCAAAACTGGAAACCTATTGACTTACGTGGCAATGACATCAACCTTTTATCAGTTTAGGAACTCCTAATTCACCAGTACTTGAAAACTAGGATTTTTTCCTTTTACCAGCCGAGGAAAAATAAATAGGATACTGTAGATAAATCTAGTTTTTCTGACCTTTGCATATCCTCTTGAGAGGCACAGGAATCATATCAAATGTACTTCCACCGGTATTTGTAGCCCTTGGCATTTCTCACAGTCAGTCTCTGTATTAGCAGTACTATTACCTATAGTGCCAAATACCTTTTGACTTCTGTCTGTAGGAGAGCAATGAAAAGACACTCCCTCCTCTCTAAACCTCTCAGATATTACTGTTGGCTTCTCTTCATAGTATGGAAATGTCCATGCTTCTTCAAGACAGCTCACCAAGGCTCTCATAACTTCCTAAGTGTGCACCCAGCCATGCACTCAGAGCATTCTGTGCGCAAGTTTCTGCAATACCGAACTGGATAATTCAATACTGAGGTGTGTGCTATATATAGCAATTAAGTTCTGTATGGGCATGTCCACTGACAATTGTGTTCTCTTTCTTTTTCAAAGGCAAGTTTGATGACTACGGTTAATTGAGATTTTTCAGTAATAGTTGATGAGGTTTTCTTGTGGGTTTTTTTTTTGTTTGTTTTTGTATGTGTTTTTTTGTTGTTTGTTTTTAATTTATTATTATTTTTTATTTAATCTCTACTGCTTCACTCCTTTGCCTTTCATTAAGAAGGGATACAAGACAAGAAAAAGGGGTTCTTTCATTGCAATCTGGAAACAGTCAGCTCCTGGCTCAGGCCTTTCTCTTCCTGGAACCTAAAAAAGGGTAATGTTACCTGCTCAGAGCCTCTGATGCAGGGTGCTTGCTGGTGCTTTCTAGGGGTTATACACAGAGAGATGCTCTCTGGTGGAAATGGGCCTTAACCCACAGAGAGACAAGTTCAAGATGGTGAGTTGCTTCCCTCCGTGCTGACGGACCATGAGAGGAACTCAGCACAGGAAGTTGAGCAAGCAGAGAAAACCAGAACCAGACTGGAAATACTACAGCATTGAAAATAAATGTTGTATTAACGCAATACATGACACAGATATAATAACATTGAGTGCTAACATGCGTTTTTAATACAATGTAGCTAAATTATGAAGAATCTGGGATTTTTTTTTAAAAAGAAATTACTTTCAGCTCTACTGAATGTGCCTTCCAGTGAATATATTTTTAAAATCAGCTCAAACTCATTATTTTACCTCAACTTAGAACAGAAGTACTCATACAGGAAAAGACTTCTAATATTAAAAGGTTCCTGAAATGTGTGGACTGACAAGATTCAATGGCTGAGATCTGAATTAGACAAGAGTTTAAACCAGACAAAAGTCAGACAACAAAATGTTTATTATTAATAGAAGAACAAAATCATACTAATTCTTCCAAGGATAAGGTAGGTTTTCTTTCATGTAGTTTTATCTATAAATAAAATATTTCTAAATGACATCATGACTCAATCAAGGTAGAGGATTAAAGAAATAATTTCGTAAATTCAGGGTTTTTGATAACCAGGCAGGGCGGCACAGTGCAATGCCCCATCTGGCTGTAAGAGCAACACTGTGTGAACTCAGCAAGATTTGATACACTGCCTGTGGTTTCCCTTGAAAAAACGTTGCAGATGTGTTTAGTGCAAGTGGGACCTCTACCTTTAGTTCAGGATGCAGCAAATTACTCTGGCATACCTGGTGGTGAATATGAGGGTCTCTGCACCTAGACCTCGTTTTGAAGAGAACGCTAACATCTAGGAAGTCATAAAAATCCCATGTCTTGTCAGTGTTCAGCAGTTGTCTCCTAACTGCTACGGGCTTGCAGGCATTGTCTTGCATTTGAAAAGCCGGTTCCCACCAGCAGCAAGGAGGAAACACAGAAGAGACTGTATCTTGCAGATCCTGAAATTCTGGGCTTTCAGAGCCCACCAAGAGACCTCACTGAAGAAGGGAAATGCTACTGATTACAACTAGCAACACGAGAGAAACTGGAATACAGAGACAGTTGCTCTTTAAAAGTTTGAGAATAAATAATAAGCTAATTTAGGGTTGCATCATCCACTCATATCTGACAAGCACCTGAAGCAGCATCAAGTCAGTGCAAATGCTGAGTGATAAAGGGCAATGAACAGCAAACAGTGAGTAGTGACCTCTTGCCTTAACCATTCAGAATGTGGTACACAGGGTTATGTTCCAAATTTTAGTATTATTATACATCCAAATGTCAATGGGTGATATGAGGTACAGAAGGGAAACTAAAGAAAGTCAGGTTTTCTGCTAGGAGTTTTCAAGTGGTAGTTTCTATCAGTATTAGACAGAACCATGAAAAAAGCCCTGTTTAACTGAGCCAAAGCATAAGTACTCCTTCAAGGGCTGTCACTGTTGGATGAGAAAACCAAAAGCCAGAGACTGCAGCTTATCAAGTAAAACAAAAAGTGAAAGGAAAAGTAGGAGCCACTGGAATTAATTTGGAATTTGATTTGCAATAAAACAAACACTCTGTTAGGAAATAAAAATCAGCTTTAGGACAATTGGTCTGTGCTCCTTTTTATAATGATGTAGATGTGACAAAATTGGGATTTAAATGAAGTATTCTGAAAATTCAACAACTTCAAATTTCACTTGTGAGAATAAAACGGGAAAAAACCTTTTGTGATAATTCAACAGCAATCACTGAATGTAGGCTATTAAGGAATATTTAACATAATGACAGTCATGTGTTCAACAGAAACCAGACTTGCTCACTTCTTATCAGACAAAAGTGCAGGTTTGCTACAAGTGCCAGTAATAACAAATGGCAGCCATAAAACATGGAAGACAATACTAATTTCATTTAAATAAAGAAACAATAAATTTTAGGTATGCAGGCAAATATTTGCAGTAGAAACAAGACATCACATTCTTACAGAGACCTAATTCTGAGCAGAAATGCTACATAATCTCAAATAAACCCCAGCGTGGTTAGTGTTGAATATTTAAGTCTATGATGAGACGAGACATGTCAGGATGGGTCTATGCTAACCCTTAAAAAGTTCAACACACTGAATTCCAAAACAGAAATCTATTTTACAACTTCAGCTTGTTCTACTTTTTTCCTAAAATGAACTGCAAAGTAGGTGCATATATACGACTGAAGGGAAAAGCTCAGAAACAGAATACAGCTCAATCAGTTTAATCTGAAATACATAGAACATACAGCAAATCCTGCCCCATCTTGAGAGCTCCTACATACATTTATTGCTGTTATACTGTACATCAATATGAAAAAGTCAGACACAATCTTTGAAAATAGATGACAGACACATTAGAACTGCTACCAACTGCAAACAGCAGGTCTGACAGGTCTTCCCTTAATGTAACATTAGTGACCCATACCGTGTTTGCAAACTTTAGATTTTCCACAAAAGGAATCTCAAAAGTATTACTTTAATCTAACAAAAATATCAACAATATCAGTGGTGCTTTTCATTTCCCTAAAGACTGCACTTGAGCATGTTATACTGAAGCACAAGAAGATACAAGGTCAGTTATAAATGGGGAGAAAAGTCAAGTTTGGAAGAATATGTGGCTATTTGATTCCTTTTCTTTTGGTAAAGAGACTCCCATCTTTATCCTTCAGAAACATGGCTGTCACAACCCTCATCTTGAAACAGCAGTACTTGACAGAACAAGGAACTATTTCTTAAAACCATTAGCAAATAACCCTTAATATGAGATTTACGAGTTATTTAGGTTTTTACAAATTGCCTCCCCCAGGTTCTTAAGAACTTACATTTTCCAAGCTTCAAGTTAATAATGTAATAATAAATAACATTACAAAAGCCATTTACCTTGAGTGAAGTAAATATCCTTTTAAGAAGAAATCAGCCAAGTCCCTGAAATTAACTGTCCTTTCTGCTGTGCAATTTCTTCCCCAAAACTACAGAGAAAATAGGCAGGGTATGTAACGCATCAAGACAAAAAGGCCTCAAAGAGAACATTTTGCTGGCAATTTTAACAGCAGTATGGTAAAAGAAGACAGAGATGATCTATGAAATAATCTGGACATAAAGTCATATTTTACTTTCCAAAGTCAGAAATTCAACCACAAGCCAACAGACAACCAGAGCAACTGGGAGAGAACTGATGTGCTCTGTGTTTCCAAACTAGACCTCCACCTGAGAAGCAGGATGGCCCACAGGGCCACCTTAAACTGCAAGTGTATGGCCACTACTGTTGTCCAAAGGCAATCCAGCCTTACTTGCTGAGTAATATTTCAAGACCATCTTGTAACTTTGTTCTATGATGTGCATTTGCATATACGGATTTACAGATGACACTTCAGTGTTAATTTGGACTCATAAAGCCTTGTAGGGTCCTGGACCCTGGAAGACTGATTTTCTCTTTACTGTATATGTGACCAGCAGGTCAAGAGAGGTGATTCTTCCCTTCTACTCTACACTCCTGAGACCCCACCTGGAGTGATGCATCCAGGTCTGCAGCCTTCAACACAGGAAGGATATGGACCTGATGGAGTGAGTCCAGAGGAGGGCCACAAAGATAATCAGAGGGCTGGAGCACCTCTCCTGTCAAGACACACTGAGAGAGTTGGGATTATCAGTATGGAGAAGAAAAGGCTCCAGGAAGGCCTTATAGAACCTTCCAGTACCTAAAGGGGGCTTACTGGAAAGCTGAGGAGAGACTCGTTACAAGGGCACGTAGTGACAGGACAAGAGGGAATGGCACAGAGAGGTTGTGGATTCCCATCCCTTGATAAGCATATTTGACACTGCATGTGCTTGCTGATGTTACTGTCTAAAGAAAGCTAAGGTATTAGTGGGCTGCTGAAGGAATTCTTTTTCTTTGAAAGGCTTTTGGAAAAAAAGCCCAACTTTTCCATGTTTTTAATTTTACATGGGAGGGGGTGCAACATACAGTGATGACCATCCAGAAATGTAAGCCCTTCCAGATAAAAAGGAAAGGATATCTAAAGTAAAATAAATTTTAAAAACTATGAAAAGAAATCTATAAAGAACAGCAAATCTATGTCCTTATCAGCCAAGAGTGATGCAATTTCTTAAATTACCTGCTGCCTGGAGACTTTTGATTTAATGCAATTCTGAATATGCTGGCTGTACAATACTATATATAGGCAAGTACAGTTGGCACTGAGGGGCACATGTAAGAACACTTTTTGAGAGGGTCAACAGTGGAGAGCTCTCAGTGGAAGTAATGAGTGATGGGAATTAAGTAATAGGGTCAGTTAAAATGCCTCAGCTTTAGAGAACCAGACAATATGAAATTACAGTCCTGGCTGCAATGCTGTTCTTCTCTACTAAAGCAGGGTTTAAAAAAAAACACCCCAAAAAACCCAACTGTGGTTGCAATACTATTTTATGACTTTAAATACAGCATAACACAAGGGGAAAAACAGCAAAGAAAATATTGAGCTGGGTATCCCTCCACATAACATTCACACTAACATTTGTATTTACAATGGAGATTACTGAGAAGGACATGGAGAAAGAAGAGGAAGTGGTAAAGTAGCTATTTAGGGTTTTGGTACTTAGGAAGCTTCCATGACACAGAATTCCTGCCACCTTTAATACATCACACTCACTTAATATCTATGCTATAAGTAAATTTATATAGATGAATTACCTTTATCAATATATAGCCTGCAGTACCTCAGCCATTCTTAGAGTCAGAGCAGTGGATAGATAAGAAAAATGAGACTAGCCAAGACTTCAGATTCTACAGCTGTGAAGAGGGGTAGAAAAAAGTATCCAAAAAATACAAAGAACATGTAAAACAATGCCTAAAGTGTAATGGAAGAGGACCAAAATGGAAAGCAACATAAAGGGAAATATTTTCAAGCAGATGGCTCCTTTTAATAAGTCACTTTTACTACGGTCTTAATGTACAGTCTTCTAAACCAAACACATTGACATATAGAGGTAATTTTTCTCTGAACAATTTTCTGAAAAATCAAGTCTCACTTGGGCATAGCACTGCTTCCCTTCTTCATCACAATTTGTTTTCTAGTAACATCTCCATAATCTTTTCAGCTGGACACGACTTCAGCTGTAAAACTGCCCTTCATCCAATAGTGCAGTAGACAACCAAACCTAACCAGGAGGCTGTTATCCCCAAAGAAGTTTTAAAATCTGTGCAAGAACCCTCTTGCCTCTGCTGTCAGTACTAAAAAGAGTCTGGGCCTATCCCAAATAGTTAAAAGCTCTTTTGGACTTAGTTGGATACAAATTTGACCTAATATTTAGACTTGGATTAAAGGCTGATTAGATTTATGCTAATGTCACAGATCTCATTGATAGGTAATTTAAGTGTGCTCTGCTGAAGACCATTCCTTACACTCTTTCAGAGCCCAAAACTGATATAGAGAAATCCAATTATTAGTAGCATATGTCAGCAAGAACTTGCATAGTAGTTCTTCAAAACCTGTGCTAGTTGCCTATTGATTTCTGAGTACAGTTGTGAACGTTCATGTGGAATAGTAAAGGCTGAACTGACTTGTATATACCTATTCTTGCTTTCTGTATGTTTTATATCAGTATCTACCTAGACACGTATTCAAGATAAGCCATATATATAGACACACATAACACATACCAAAATTAATAAAATTAATAAAATAAATAATGTAAACAGTAAGCAGAGAAGACAACTTTTTTGATGACCAGTAGGGCCTACAACGAATTCCAGCAAACATATTAAAAGACACATCAGTTTCTTTAAATCATACTGCTGGCACATCAAATATTAGAAAACAGATAATGGCTACAAGTATTAGCAATCAATTGAAAGTCAAGTCATCTGTTACTCTGCAGTAACTCTACCACAATTTTGATACCATGAAATTCTGATTTGCTTACTTCAAAACTCAATCTTTGCCCCACCTCTGACTATTCTTTTTTGGTCCTCTCATACTCATTCTTTATTTTAAAAATGTTTATTATTTTGAAATAATATGTATATGCGCTTGTCATAGGAAGCTGGATACTGACACTTGAAAACCGATTCCCTAAAGATGCCGAAGTTTCAGTATTATCACACACTCATACACATAAAATTATATTAGACTTCATACGATGAATACTTCATAGTAGAAGGCATGACTTTTATTCTCAGGGGAAAAAGGAACAGACAAGATATCTATAACCTTACAGTCGGCATGCTGTGCATGTCATGTAGCAATAAATAATTCATATTTTGACCTTAGTGGATACCTTTTACTCATGGATTTCAAAGAGCTTTTGCAAAGGTAGATATATGTTTTATTAGCTGAAGTTTATAGATCTCAGGATGAACAGAGATATGAAATAACCTATTCAAGGTCATTCAGTAAGCCATGTGTATTTAAGCAGGTAGTATCAGGCATACTGCCTTTTCGAATCAGGTTGCAACTTACAGTGATACTATGAAAACAGGCAGATACTGCCTTAAAATTCAATGGTACCCACGAGAAAGCATGATGAATGTTAGCTCTTTAAAAACACAGAAATCTAAACATATTCCTGGGAGAGAAAGGAGAAAAAATTACTGACGCTGGGTATGTGGTAGCAGGACAGCACAGAAATTCTCCACAATAATCCTGTGCAAGCACTCTGAAAAGGGCGCTGGATCTACAGGCGGAGCTGTCAGGATCTGTTAAACAGGGATCAAAACAAAGCTGTCCTCTCCCACAATGAGATGGTCTTGAACACAACTTTACCAGAAGAAGATACACTAACAGCACTTAAATTATGTAAACCAGAACTGAGCCACATTAAAAATTCTATGAGATACTATACTTTTATTTTCATGGGCTAAAAAAAAAAGTGGTGTTTCCCCTGGTGTTAATATTTCTCTTTAAATTCAGAAAAATACTTTAAATAAAAAATAAACATGCAAAAAACTTTGTATAGAAAACTTTCATAGCAACCCCAAAATGATACATAAATATAAGAACATTTAGGAGAATGTACGATTGGGAAGACAGTTTATTTGTTAGTTAACACCACAGCCATAATGCTTTGGATTAAATACTTAGTCTTGCAATTCTCTGAACTGTCTTACCTAACATTAAGTACAGGGCTCCATTCATGGCCTTAACTGTAAAGATTACATGTAAATGCTTTCTTGAATTAAGCTCAGAATGTTCTTACTTTTCAGGATGGAGTCCTTATGTTGTCTCAGACTGCTGAGAATTTAGAAGCATACAACATGCATAAATTATCTGTTCAGCTGCCCTCTGAAGCGCAGGAGTAGTAGTAGCCAAGGTCCTTATGGGTTAGCCAAGATAACAAAGAAACAAGCCTTGGGTTGTTTCTTTGTTTTGCTTATGTTTGTTTCTTTTTCTTTTTCCCCAAAGAAAAAAGCTACCATAATCTGCCACAGAGGGAGATTACTCTGTTCAAATAACATGATGTTTAAACAAACCAAAGACTTTTACTTTACAGCGGGAAGAAATTATCACCACTGGCTTATAACACTTGGTAGTGAAACACTATTTCATGAAAGGTCAGCATTTCAAAGCTAGATTTAACTAACACAACCCCTGAAATGTTTGCTTTACAGAAAACTAGGTTTTAAAAAGAAAAAGGAAGTCACAAAAAAAACACATGTCCTTATTCATCATTTACTAAGTTGAGGTAAACCCAAAACCTCATTACTGACACACCAAAGTATTGTTGGGGGAGGAAAGAAACCCCAACCTGACTTGTCTATGCAATCAGAATGAAATGGATTTTAAAGACATACAGCATGCACTAAAAAATGACAGATTGGCCAGAATTTTCCTAAGATTAATTAAAGGGGAATACTTTTAAAACCTTCTCTTCTTCCCAAGCCTCTCCAAGCTGAATTTACTCCATTTAAGTAACACATGCAAAGTAGGCAGGGAGGCATGTGCTATCTTCCCATCAAGTCATCTACAGCAAAGAAATCTGGTTTAGAGAGGAGAATTTTTTAAGCTTCCAAAAGACAAAATCATTCAAAAGGCCAAACGAAACATATTCCTCTGCACAAATCAAGTCCTTCAGACAGTAAAACAAAACGCAAGCATGTCATCAAAAATTTCCTGTGCAAGATCTACAAGAAACCTTCTGAAATCTCGATATTTATGCCTAACTGCAAAAATATTTGAATGTAACAGAGATATAAGTAATGCTTCTTTTCAGAGTTCAGTTTCTGATTTCGCTACCCTACAGCTGTCATGTAAACAGGAGTATCAGCATTGAGGACCGGGATAAACACAAGCCATCGTGCCAAAGGTAAGGGACAATTACCACACACAGCACATGTTTCGTCACCACTTGCCCCATACCTTCTCCGTATTTAAGCTCCTTACCTTTTTTTTTTTCGCTGCTACTTTCACCACCTGTGCTTAAGCAGAAATTATTATAAGCTTATTAGCCGTAAGTGGTCACGTCTACAAACATGGGAAGGGTTGGTGCTTGGTGCCAATCAGCTTTCACTAATCTGCACCCTACCAGTGATCCTACTGCTCCTCAGGACTGACTGTCAGGAGGTCAAAACTGTCCCCTGAGCCAAGAGGGGCACAGATGTTATGTTCCTGCCTCCCCCCCTTTTACTAAAGACATATATTGACCTAACTTCCATGTCTTATGGAAAACAAATGTATCTAGTTACTTTTTTAATTTTGAAGGTATTTGTTATGTCATATACATTGTGCAAAGCCTGTGATCTTCACAGCTTAGGTGGGGAGAAGAGAAAATCTCTCTCAGAAAATCACATAGCTCAGGAATGGAGATCTGCAGAGTTCCTCACTCACTTACAAATGAAGAGAGCCAAATTCAACACTTTCTTGTAATAAATATTTCATATTTTAATTTTGATGCTTCATGTAAAAGAAAAAAAAACCACACACACAAAAACCCAACAACAAAATCAAACTAAAACCAAACCAACAAACAAAAAAAACCCTGAACCAAAACCAAAAACCCAAACTCTAAATCCACACCTTGTCTATTCTTCCACTAGCAACTTAAATGTATCAAGAAAAACAGTTCTTTTAGCTGGATCTGTATGAGCAAATTACTACTTTTATCCTCCAGTTGTACAGCCAGCACTTAGCTTGGTGAGCAGCATGAAAACAACTGTGCTATACTATATACTATAATTTATGTAATAATTTATTTGTAATGATTATAGAATGGTTGATTGACAACTGAAAAACTTCTCAATATCCAGAATGAACACTCTTGTGGCGATAATTCACTTGTAGTAACCTAAATATTACTGGTATGGCGATGACAGTGCCCTCTTGCCACACTACCTTCAAAATCAAGTCAGGCCAAGTTCTGACACAGGTCAGCAATGCCTCAATACAGGACAGGATTCCACCAGGTTTGGAAAGTTGTCTTCTGGGAGCAGAAAAAGTCCATCACACTTCACTGGAATCTGTATGCAAGGTGTGGTCTAAGAAATTACAGCTTTTGTCAGTTACTCTTTCAGAGCAAATACAAAGGAAAACTAAATTAGGTATTTAGATAACACTAAAAGGAAACTAAGCTTACGCATATTGCACACAGGCGTTTCATCTACTTACCAAAGGGTAGATAAGAACTTTTTGTGCCACTCATAATGGAAACCTCCATACCTAGCTTTGAACGACACTAGGAGAATCATTTTAACTATTTTATTTCCAGCAATGATTAGGAAATATGAACATCTCTGTTATACAGTGGCAAGAAATAATGATCAAAATTAAAAGAAGGATATGAAGGTACTATGAAGCACATAGCACTGTTAAAGCTTTAATATATTGCTCAGCTTGGTTTATGTGTTAATATGTGTCACATTTTAAAGCAGAATTCAGGGTATTTATTAGGTAACTATAATTGTTGGAGAGATT
>JAWWLV010000088.1:119128528-119142959 GCA_035041135.1 Platyrinchus mystaceus
TTTATGTGTTAATATGTGTCACATTTTAAAGCAGAATTCAGGGTATTTATTAGGTAACTATAATTGTTGGAGAGATTTCAGGTACTGAAATACAAAAACACACAAATAAAAAATAGCTGTGAAAAGTGCACATCCTTCAATTACATTTCTATTTTAATCAGTGAAACTACGAGAATAATCCCATCGTATTTCAATAATGTTTTAATATTAACATTTCAATAATATTTCAAGACCTCACAGGTCATTTCAATAACGTTTTGTACTTAAAAAAGAACATAACTAGACAAAACTCAGAGTATTCTGTGATTCTGAAAATCACTTTCTTTCCCAAATATGAAACCCGCCTCCTTAATTCATTTCCCTTTCTACTCCATATATTAACTTTTTTTTTCCTCTAGAGTTGGTTTGGGGGTTTGCATTTTTCAACTACAACAAATCCAGAATACCTCTAAAGTTGGTACTTATGAGGCAGAAAGCTGACAATAACTTGCCCCTATTTTCAGGTGAAATAGCTGTCACGCAAACAAACCCCAGCTCAATAAAGTCATGAACACAACAGACAACCGCTTCACACTGAAAAATTATGCTACTACCCTCAGATTAAGGTTACTCAACTACGTTTTAACGAGGTCTGTGGGGTAACCCTGCCAACCCACTATCTCTGGCAGAGGCCACTGTCACGCCCACAGGCTCGGCAGGGAGCACAGGGCAGCACTGTGGCTCCTGAGCCTCCTCTGAGGAGGTGGGACGTCAACAGGTCCAGACAATTCTGAGTGCAGCTCAAACCTGGCCATTTGAAACCTGCTCATCAGTACATGAGGGGAATGCAGGGGTAGGATTTTAACTGACTTAAAGTTTGTTTTGGTGGGGGTTTTTTTGTGCATGTGACGCATGGGTTATAAAACTGTAGAAGGAATTAATCTACCTTAGTGTGTGCTGTTGGTATTTAAGGAGAGTAATTTTCATTTCACTGCATTTTAACAACCAGGAAAGTTTCAAAATCTTGTGTGACCATATCAAACTCATGCAGTAGCAGTCACTGAGCCATTTAAGTGCTTTAAAGCTTGCAGCAGAAGCTCTTTGCTGCAGGTACAGGCATGGCTAAAATGAACACAATTGGTCTGCAAAAAAGAAATGGAATTAAACCCAGCAGTCTGTGTACAGTGCAAGCTTCAGCATGATTTAAAAGAAAAAAAAAAACAACAACCAAGCAACCACCCTTTACTTTATCAGTATTTGAAATTTCTCCCTTCCTCCAAAGAGCAATTATTCCAGTATCTTATTTAGCTTACTACCATATGCTTGCAATTTCTACTCTCCATAGAAGTCACTCTGAAAAACCAAAGGAAAATTTTTGTGAACCACAAATATAATAAAATAACCCCCTCCATGAAATGGTCTAAAAAACTTGGATTGCTTCTGCTCCACCTCCCCACATCTGGCACACGCATCAGATTACAGGCCAGCAGGCAACGCAGAGACAGCAAGGGAGATAGTGGCTGGATCACAACTAGAAGGAAGCATGCCTTCTATAATTCAGACTCTCCCCAAATGCCTACACGTCAAAGCATGATAAAAAAAACCCCCAAAACAATTGTGGGAGAAGTCTGCACACACATATAACACAAGACACAGAAACACCCAAAAGGCAGTGAATTGCACAAAATACGGTCAGATGACTTCAGAACTATCAGTCTGTGCCAAAATTGCAACTGGGCTTCTGATTTTTTAAGTGACAAAGTTTACAGGAAAATGGCAATCATTGGTTTCTAATTCACAAGACACTTTCACTTTCTCTAATTTGCCACGTATTTCATAAGTATTAACAAACCCAAAAGCCACTGAATTATCTAAATGCCACAATATTGTCAAATAAGAGTTTATCAATTGGTCTTTTTGAAGTTTTAGTTTTGTAAACTTAAAACTCAACCAGGAAGATGCATGCATCTACACAAGGATCTAAGGAGCTGGTTGGGGGCCTTGTTTCCCAGACATCCCTCTGGAACCACATTCTCCTCATCCCTTCAAGCCCACATCACCAGCACAACAGCATAAAACTTCCACTGAGTCTTTCTACCTTAGCAATAAATCTATACTGCAATGCAAACTATCAAAATTATTCAGACCGTTCAAATGATTTTTTTGTTCCAAATGGACTTGGCACGCTGCTCAGGAACTTCTCGAGTCAAACATAAGCAACAAAAGTGGAATTCTTCTTGCTAAGCTAATTGATGGCCCTACAAAAACGAAGCGCAACTGCATATTCAAAACTTTCAAAGACGCACTGTATTAGAGTTGCAGAGCGCCCTCCCCTCAGTGCCTGCTGTAATATGATCGTAATTGCTGTGAAAGGGCGAGAGTCTGACTATATGTTAAATCCTGCCATCTGTAGGTGCTTTACACAGTTCCATTTGCTGCTGCCGGGTCAAAAGTTTACCCTATTTTCGCTTGTTCATAACCAATCGCACAAGTCTCTGCTATGTGTAATCTTTGACCTACTCTCAAAGCAATTTTTGTATTATACAGTCATATGATTACACTGAAAAAACCCACACATTGCATTAAGAATACACTTCTTGTTGGTTAGCTTAATAATTATTATTATTTCCATATTCAGTAAGCATACTGTACCAAGCTTGTTTTCTTCCCAGTTAACTCCCTTGGAGCACAATCCCAGTGCCGTGAATTCTCCAGCATTTCTGGCTAGTTGCAATCCAGAACCAAATGCAAAACATGGCTGGAAAGCATTCACACTATCTGTTGTTTCAAAAGTAGGGGGAAGGAACTGCTCAGTTTGTCCTAATAGGGAGAGAAGACACTCTGTAAACACTTAAATAATGTTCACAGTGAAAATGAAAAAAAAAAAGTTTCTGAAAATTAGGACTGTCACAAGAATATGCCTGCATATTTAGCTTAAATATTAAATACGCAAAAATATACTGCATGGAAACATTTATGCTACTGATATTATTATTATTAAATATCTACAGAACAAGTAGTCCCATGAACAACAGAATTAATTAAGCCTCATCTCCCACAGATTTAAACCTCCTGGTTGGTTGACTTTGGTGTCTAGAAAGGTGAAAGCTTTGAAGGAAGCATTTCCCACAGTTGGGAGATTTGTTTAAAGCCTCTCTTTTCCCATCACTAGGATTCCCAGGCAACTAATATGATTATTTCATGCTTCAACCTTTCCCTCTCTCAGGGCACCTTTAGGTGCTTCTACCTATACTCAGTTACTTACTTTCATAAAACTTGTGGGATCTGAATTCTGAGGCCTCCACTGTGCCAAAAAATGTGATTAGCAATAGGTTCAAAAGATACCAAGGGGAGATAAAGGGATGTGTGTGCATACACGAGTGCAAGGTGTGACCTCATGAGCCTTGTTTCTACAGAAAAAGAGGCTAAAAATAAAGGAAAATTATTTGACCTTATTACTATTTCACAGAAAGCTAATTTAGATGGACCAAACTAAACATCTGGCTATACTAACAGATCACCTAGAAGTAATACCACAATATTAAAATCCATCTTGTATATTTTGCTAGACAGTTTTTAAAGAAAAACAGACACATGGGTCCCATTTAGCTTCTAGTAGGAGATATAAAGAGATAATTTTCCACACATATGTATTTTACTGTAATCTATGATATGTGATAGATTTGTGGTACTTTAAATTTTTTTAATCTAGCATTTATGCAAATGTGTTCTGTCTTCAAGAACATAAACACAAGTCAGCACTCGCATGAATAGTTATATTGCTCCATTTCACATTTGACCCTTAGTTGCCAAACCCTTCGTAAACGTAGCAAGACCACGCCACTGAGACCAGTTAAGTAATATATACCAGAGAATAATCAAACCCTTCTAGGCATGTCACAGAATACGCTCACATACAAAACTCTAATAGTTATGAAGTCCAATCATTTACTAAAAGACAGAATAAAAATTACCCCCAAACAAATAAATAAAAATATAGATTTTAAGACCAAAATAGTCCACCATCTCATCTCTTGCACAACAAAGACCATAGGATTTTACTTAGCAGCTCTTACAGCAAAAACCAAGACCATTGATTTGGAAGTACATCTCTCTAGAATGCTATACATGAAGTCATACAATACTTCTATCACATACTATTTTCATAAACTGAGCAGTCTTAGTCAATGAGATGTTTAGAAAACAGAAAAAGCTACTGATAATGTTGCATTTCTTTAAACAAACAAATAAAAACAAAAGCAAAATAGATATCAACATTTTAAAGCAATGGAAGGGATTTATCTGACTGGGAAACATGTTGGCAGATGTTACTTTATATATAAATCTAAAAGAATTAATTATAAAATGACTAATACTAACAATTACATACCAGATATTAGCTATTAGATATTACCCAAAGTTCTATACAACACAGATGTTTGTTATAAATATTATATACATAAATATAAAAAATAAACTGTGTGTACATTTACACACAGCATTCAGACATCTGTTAATAGGACTGGGATCACCTATGATGCAGGTCAGGAACAGGTGAATAGCCTTTTGCCCAGAGGAAAGCAAGATAGATGCTGTTACAGGAAACTTACTGCACTCAAGTTTATCAGCACCAAAATGAACAGTGGAAAACGCCTGGTTTAAAAGAAGAAAGAAAGAAAACAAGGCAACAGAACTGACTCTTAAGAACATAACGAGGAAGGTATCCAAAGGTATCTACAACATGTCTAAACACAGGGAAATTCTTCACCTTGGCAGAGAAGTCTGATCTAGAGCGGAGCTCAAACAACTGCAAGGGATGACAAGACTGAAGAAGTGAAGCTGAGCACTCGGGAAACCTGACTCAAACCCCAAGGTGATCCAGCAGCATGGAAATGCTATAAAGGCACTTGGTAATTTGTAGTAAGTTTGTGCATCTCTTCTTATTTTTCTACAATGCAAAAGTGATTTTAAAAAGTTTGCAACTGACCATGAAGGTATACTATTTTCTATATTACCGGGGTAATTTCAAGAGTTCAGCACTGATCTTGGTCATGTGGTTAACTGACTCATGAGGGCCTCATTCCTGATAAGGAGAAACAATCTGTCCCCAGTAAAGAAATCTTTCATGCCAGGGGAATTTACAAGTACCTGGATTTTATGTAGGTCCATAGAGCAATGACATGAGGGAACTGCCACGCAGGAGAATTTCTTTCTTTCAGTTTTATTTAAGAACAACAATTCTGCTCCACATATTAGAGACGAGGCCAATTGCAGTAATACCTTACAAAAATGCATATATTCCCCATTTGACTAATAATATACAAATCCAGATTATTTGTATAAATACACATACACAAAAGTAACAAGCTTTTTCTATCATCAGCTGAAAGAGCAAGTTATAGTACATTGAGATCTTAAAGCTAACACCCAATTTGTATATGATTTTTCTATTGTTTCATTTTCATCTGAACCATCTTCATTAGTACAACAGCTTAATGGTTTTGTAAGTGTGAAAATCCTTAAAACAATGAATCTGAAAAGTTACAAAAGTTAAAAACTGTAACTCTTACAAAAATCTAATTTAGTATTTAACCTTACGATGAAAAAAAGCACACAACTAAGTGTGGAGATGATTGTTACAGGCATTTATTTTGGATGACCTGCACAGATTAAAAAGGTATTCATTGCTCTCACATAATGGGTATGCATATTATCTCAGGATAATAAAAACTTTATATACTATCACTGCATACCAATGAAGAGTGCACATACAATTTTATGCATTTTATTTATATTATTATTTATATATATACGGAGCTTTCCACCTTCCCATGCTCTTTTCTGGTTTAATAGCTACAGTCTCAAGTTAGTCTTGCAATTCTCCTATAAGGCAATATAAAACTATAATATCAAAATCCAGTCAAAAATTACTATTTATCTTCTCAAACAGAAATTAGAATTTTGAATCTGAATTACTTCATATGCAAATAAGATGCTTTTTATATGGCATGGGAGCCTGTTATTCATAAGGTCATTTTTAATGAAGTGTTTTTAAAGGATATGATTTTATATTAAAAGTGTCATTTATTACAAGGAATTGGCAATTCTATTTCAGTAGTTTGATGCAGAACCTCCCGCCAGCTAATTCTCACAGACCTCACTTCCCAGTCCTTGGGGCAGTCACCAACCTGGCCAGCCTGCACAAGCCACAAGTAGCTAGTCTAGAAATATTGTCAAGATTTCCTCATGGAAACAAAGCCGGACCACAGGAGAAGGGAGACACTTCCACTCCCTTGGAGACAGCCCTCTAAACTGGATTGTAGCAAGCCTCCAATACAGTCCAGTTGCTGGGCAGCATTTGCTGCTCCAAAGCTGCTCTCCATCTCCTTTTGTAAAAAGCAGAGCAGATGGAAATTTCCTGTAGGCTGGTCTTGGCCCAGAGACCACTGTTTGGACCATACTCCTCCATGAATAAGAGCAATCCATTCATTGCATCAAACTGACTGGCCCTACTGTCCTCTTTTACAACACAACCCTGCTCAATCCCTTAAGTCAGTGATAAAACACAGGGCAATGAGAGCACATTTCATCGGCTGTGCCTGGGCTAGGAACTAAGCCATGAAGGAAAATACGGCCATGTCACGCTAAGCAAAGAAATACATGAGTAACTCTGGCAAGCACCTAAGATAAGGCCCTTCTGAATGACTGAAGGTAATGTATTATGGATGTTATAAAAAATTATTACCTACAGACACAGAGTAAGCAGACACAGCAGCAGAAGCTGTACAACCATCCTCTTCAGAGTGGCAGCTGTATGTTCTCTTAAAACATTGGAAGACAAGAATAGGAAGAAATCCTTTATACAATTAAAAATGTTATAAACTTGTGTCCTGAAAGATTCCAAATTTTATTTAGAATGCAAGAAACACTTCAGTATATGTAACAACCATGGGTTTTTTTACAGGATGCAAAGGAGTTCTGACTTTCATTGGTCCTCCCTTGTCTCCCCTGTTAAATTATAGCCAAAACCACCAGGGAGCTCAAAGCAGAACTCTGTCCTGATTTCTGTTCCCTTTGCAATCACTGTTGGATGTATCTTGGCTGTTACAAAGAGGCTGTTTTTTCTTTCAAAACTCCATTCAGAAACATGAGTCAAGGTTCTCATCACTGATGTAGCTCTTCTGGGTGTTCTAGTGACAACAGAATGGGTTAGCCTGCTTTTCATGAAGAAGTGAAAACCTTGGGACAGGATAAAATAATCCTTTTAAGGACTTTCTTACAGAAAGACAAAAGATGGTCACTATGAATGCATGATATTCGACTATCTGATAGTTGAAGAGGACAGCCAGGAAAGGGAAGGGAAATGTTTCACGTTATGTTTAGGACAGAGTAATCTTTATCAAGCTCTGCCTAGAGGTTTCTCACAGGGCTTTGCAAAATGCAGTGATACCTATCACATGAAGAAAAGGTCCACTGTCAATTACCGTATGCAGCAAGTTCTGCAGCTTCATTAACCAAGCAGAGCTTCCCTGGAGAAACTCTCCTGAGAAAGTAAACTTGCTCTGGAAAGGCTCCTCCATGGCTCTTTCGAGCAAGCAGAGTACATGGGGAGTATTCAGTAGGTATTTGCTGCTCAAGTGCATGATATCAGCAGAGACAGAGAAGTGTGACAGGCATTTTCTGGATGAAAAGTTAGGGCTCTCCTCAAAGGCTCCCCAAGCAGCCTAAAACATATTTGAACCAATCCGAGAGTGTACGTGAGCAGAAGAGGAACTCTTTCTTATCCTTTTGTATTCATGCTTTTCTGTCACACTAAGTGCATGAGCAGAGTCAAAAGCAGGATGGGTGAATTAACTCAGAAAAAAGCTGTCCAAAAAAGCTGAGCAATCAGTCCTCAAAAAATTAATGATAAAAGACTTTGAATAAAGCCAATTTGTAATGGAATGTAAGAAGGGAAGTCCCTAAAGAGAAAAAACTGTCTACCAGCTCTGCAGCAGGTTTTGCTGCCCCATGCAGTTTACCATGGCAAGAAGCCAACTTGGCAAGGCTCACTCTTCTCCAAGGAGCCTGGCAGTGTGCCAGCCACACTCACAGGTCTCATTGCTGCTGCCAAGCTCGAGGGGCAACTGAAGACCCTCTTCTGTAAATCTGCAGATCTGGTTATGACTGGGAATATTTGTGTTTTAAAACGTTCTTAACCAAGTCAGGTTCCCTCTGTTTATACAGTGACTGAACAGGCGAAACAGAATACTTAACTGAGCTAGAGAAAATGAGCCACAGATTGTTAATTATATGGCTATTTGCACTTTGACTGGAAGAGGAAGTAAGCTGGTTATAACTGCTTTGGGCTTTACTCCTGCAACTGCATTGAAACCACATTTATGACAGCTGAAACTGTGCAATTTTATATAAATGTGGATACTTCCTGTTTTTGAAACAAGTCCTTGTCTGCCTACCCTTACCTCACAGTAACGTCACTGGAACCAGAACGTATTAAATGTGCTCAGTTTTACTGACCTTAAGATCTTATTTTACCGTTTTTAAATGTGTAGATAAAATGCATATATTGGACTACTGCTGCCACGCATCTCTATTTCTAGGACCTAACTGTACTCCCTAGGCATTAGGAAACACGTGTTTTTCACGTGTGACAGTGAAAAGCCCGACTGTCACCGGGGGCGTGCTCAGTCCCTGGTGACGCGGTCATGGTCACTCTCAGATGGGGAGGCAGGTGCAATGCACTCCCCCAGCAGGCAGGCTGCACTCCAAATAACACATGCAAGGAGATCTGTTCAATATGCAGTATTTCAAGTAATCTGTAATAGCAGCTTTATTATTTTGCACAGTATAGTATTCATTCTTCATTGCGGCAAGTGTATGTTCAGTCTTACAGACATTGAGTGTGGGGAGTAACGCAGTCCTTCTTACATAAATTGAAGAAAATCTCAATTTGACTAGAAGATAATTTTGAAAATATCATTTAACAACCCTAATAAGCAGCAGTATGTGTTTCCTGTCCTTTTCTCTCATTTTGCTTATTTATGTTAATTAAATCTCAAAAACCAAACTTCTGCAATGAGTACAATTACATAAATCAGCACTCTGCTTTTCCAGTGACAGTCATTTTCCTACAAGGTTACATCAGGAAGACTGATCATACTGTTCAACTGAAAAGCAAATGCATATCCAGTAATTACCGATGATAAAACGTGATAATTTTTACCAAAAAAAACCCCCACCCACATTTAATTTACAATGTACTCCTCCAGATTTAGTTTGGGACACGCCGCTTGAGAGTCAAGTACCCCTATATAAATGCATGATATTAACTGTCAAGACCACAGAGACAAGGGGAAGCATTTCTACTTCCTTTGTTTGGCTCTTTGAGACCACAACCTCTTATTTTAGACCACTAGATCCTACCCTGTAGCTATAGGAACTTGCCACCTTCACAGTACTAACAGAAAGTAAACAATTACAGACCTCTTGATATCACACTGAAGGAAGATTACAGGTTTGATTTAAAAGGCCTTGTGCAAAAACCTTCAACTAAAAGAAATACTAAAATTAAAATTTCAAATTCAATTACACCTGATTTATTGATTTCTCTCTACTTAACTTTCAAAGTAAACACAGTATACAGTTGAACTAAGGCACTTCTTAAAAACACTTCCCTTGGTTGCATTCTTCCTGCTTCAAGTCAAGGCATGGTTTGGAAGCCAATTTACAACTAAAAGAGGCTGGTCCTGCCATCCCTCCCTTCCAGGCCATCATCAGCAGAGACATTTGTCAAACTCTGCAGTTAGGAAGTTCAAAGAGTTCAAAAGCCAGCCAAGTGACCCAACCAAAAACACAGTTATCTGGCCACTGGTTTGGCTCTCTGAGCCAGCTCAGCTGAGAGTTGCAGCTGCAGCAGCACTGGCACAAAGGAGATGGGGCAACACCTCAGCATGGAGGGTGCAAGCCACGCTTCTGGAAGCTGTTGGACCAATGCGAGCTGCAATGATGCTATATTTGTGGCATCTCCACAAAAACTGGCCCCATGTTCAGCCCCTATCCTCCAAACAAGGGAGGACACAGAAAAATCCAATTAATGAAGTGCATCTAGAGCTGCCCAAATCAAAGGGACTTACTGAGCTACAAAGTCTCAACTTTTTTGACTGAAGCCTACTGTTTCTACATGCAAGTGCTCAAGTCCAGATCTTTGCAAAACTTATTCCCCAAAGTAATGTGAGCATTTCTAATAAGCAAAAGAAAAAAAAGACTTAATGAAGGCAACCCAGATTAGCTGAATGACACATCACAGTGGAACAATTCTGCTGTTAAAGACCATGCAGATGTTACGATGGAGGCAAAGAAAGTCTTTCTTTAGCTAAGCACAGCTGCTGCATACGACTTCAAAAAGACTTGGCACAGGATTTCAGACACAAAACTTTCCCCTCACTTCATTTCATGAACGTCATCTGCAACTTCAGTGAGCTGCACCAAGGACAAAAACAACACACAGGGAGTTTGGAACATCTTATCAGCAACAGGGCAGCTTCTTGCACTGCCAGTGCTCACATGCACCTTCAGAAAACTCAACTACACATTTCCATTCCTCGTAAGCCCAGCAATCCCTCAAAAGCAATGCTGTCCCACACTGCTGTCCCTCCTATTTATACCTCCACTACCTTCTGTTTTAAAGAAGAGAAATTACTACATAATTAACATATATTAAAGCTTAAAAAATAGCCATAATTAAGAGATAAGTTCCTTTACTTTTTAAGTAACATTAGAAAGTATTATCAACTTCCGTTCACATCCCTCATACACTAAGCTACTCTGAACAGACACCCTGACCACAAAGCTGAAAATGCCGTAGCTTACAACCACATTGAATCCACATGCTTAATGCCAGTCTTGTATTTTTCATGTAACATACATACTACAAAGAAAATATACATTCACTGTCTAAATTCCAAGTTCAGCTTTCCCTTTTAAATGTGTCAAAGTATTACAGCTAGTCATATGCAGTACATAAGAAGAACTTGCATTGATTTTGTATATTTAACAGTAAAGCACACAGAAACTTGATTGGCACTACACCTGTGATTCCCTTTCAGTGATGATTTTGTTAGGAGATGCACCTGAGAACTTAAAACTGCTTTAAGGCGCATGTATGTGTATGAGATTAAATTGGAGCATTCTCGACACATGGCAACAGAATCTTAGAAACTGTTTTTAATTTCTCCCTTCTTTCTTCTTTTATTAATCCATATGACATCACCTCGCTGACTCTATAACATTCTTAGGCATTTACCATGTAAAGTCATAAACTGCTTTGTCACCTACAATATTTTTTCCACAACAGTGAAGCTACAAAGAACTAATCCAAATGAGAAAAACAGCAATAGGAGCAACTAAAATTCTGTTACTGTTCAAACTTCTTACGTAAAATGGAGTAGAAAAAAATGCAGAAACAAAGAAATATATATAGAAATGTATCAGAAGAGGTGCAATTTAAAAATTGCTCAATTATGTCACTATCAAGAACTTGATACAAAGCTGGAAACCCACAACTTTAAAGACTATTAGAAATATTTATTAAAAACAGTGAATAAAACTCATTTGAGCAAAGGTAAAGCTTGAAATACTAGAAATATTAACCACAGTATTACCGTATTCATGAAAATATAACACTTCAAAATGACCTACTTTAATAACAGTAGAAAAATTAAAGAATATGGACACTAATGTCCTGACTCTACTGATCCAATAAAACACCATCTACTTCTCAGAATTAGTAACAGACTCATGAAACTTAACCAATTTGTTCAACAGACGGTTCAGTTGACTCAAAAATTTTTACTTTTCTATTGCAGAAATAGAGTGCGCTGAACAAAATTCCACCATTATTAGCAGGATTCACAATATATTAGCTCATTATAACCTTGCCTTTCCATTCTTTCTCTCTTTCACACAACAGAAAACATTTTCCATACTGGATTAGATGTGACAATGAAATAAAGTAGGCACATTGATAAAACAAGCCACACTCCTCCTCTCTGCTCCCACCCCCACCCCCCACTTTATGGGATACACAGGAACGGCAGAGTTTTTATTTTTCTTGGCGTTCCTCTCCCCACATTAGCTGATAATCTCGCCGTGTATCTGTGCCAGCGCACTGCCCCGCAGGCCCACAACACCCCTGCTGTTCCAGTCCCATGCTTTTCTCCAGCGGGCTCTGCAAATCGTGCGATCCTTTCGTAATGTGTGCTATTGCATCAGTCTAATTGCAACATAATTCTCAATGCTCTAGGTAAAGCAAATAATTTCATTTTTAACTTCTGCTCATAAAACGCAGATTGTCCCCCCACTGCCCCCACCGCCTTTTTTGTTTATTTTTAAAGATTTAAAGAAAGACTTGCATAAACTGCACAGCAGTAGTCAAACAAAAATACCTCGTGTTTTCTTAGAAAGCAGCACTTACATTGTTCAACACCTAAAGCATTACTGCAGCCTTTCACAGAGCCATATGCAGTAGATCCCCTGTGAGCAGGCTAGAAGGGGAATGTACATTCTTACTCTGTATATTTAATATAATATTCAGCCATTATCAAAGCTTCATAGTTGTTTTTTTTCCTCTCTCTTCCCTGCAATAGAGAGTAACAGCTTATCTGGCAAACACTCACTGTGTTTCTAGTTTTCGTTAATTCATAAAATCTGATCTAATGTTAGATCTTTTGCATTCAGTTTAGCTAAGTTAAAACAATATTTAGCGAACCATGCCTTGGCCAAAAAATTCTCTGTTATCTACTGATTACAACAGCATTGTAGCTAGCTGTGGACATCACACTAGGAAAATATAAATCCCGAGCCTGAGGAAATGCAGATGAAATTCTGACCTCAAGCCACTCTGATAGTGGGCATTACAAACACTGTCTACTTAGTATCTGATACAATAACCAGGCACAAGAGGCATGTGCCTGCAACACATGATGAATTTAGATGTCATTTTGGTTTTATGTACATACGTTATCCAAGTTGACAGCATCAAAAAATGCTGTGCTTCTTGCACCCCAAATCATCCTACATCATACAAACTAGTCTCTAGAGGCAAGCACTCACAGAAGGAAATAGCAAAAGTTAAGCTTCAGAAAGCCTAAACTTTGCCTTTGTTTGCTTTTGTGGCAAGGTATATATTTCAGTTATGTCATACTATTTCCATAGCACCTCCTCCATGTTCAAAAAATTACAAAATTACCACTAATCTACACAATAATCTATTTAACTCTTGGCATTTGGTGTATGGTCCTATACCTTATTTAATGCACACTACTCAGTTGTGGGGGGTTTTTTTGGAAGACAGAACAAGTGATTTTTTTGTGAATTCAATGGTGCAGCTGGGTGCTTCATCAACATAATGGTTAGTCTTACCGTTACTCTGTTACTCCTAACTTACAATAACCGTGTTATTTCTAGCTTCCTAACTAAAGCAGTGACAGCTTTAAGGTCAAAATGATTCTCCAATTCTGAAGACAACTTTGTCTCCAGTTTGGCATAACTCAGACCTAATTTTTTCTCAGCACTTAGCGTTATGTTGTGCTTTATTTAGCACTTTCAAACCACAGCCCCCACTGCCTCACTCCCGGTTACCAGTGCTCAGCACTTTTTCAAGTAAGATCCAAAGATCTCAAGTCATCTGCAAGACACATACTAAAGTTAGCAAAGACATGAGAAAAGCTCCTTTTGAGCAACTTACCTAGCATCACCTAGGAAGTCTGCAGCACAGCCAGGAAGAGAGTCCCGCTCTCCAGGGCAGCATGCAGCTGCACAGACCACCGGAATGGCTCCTGCCTCCTGCAATCCCCTGCCTCGTCCACCACGTGCGTCCCGACTTCTGCTGGAAGTGAGGCAGGGGTACCACAGAGAACAGCCTTCCACAACGCATCAACCAGATTCATTCCCAGAACAAGTCCATCCTGTGCACAGAATGAAGCAGGGGTCCTGCAGGGAAAAAACACATCAGCACGCGATTAAATACCATTAAATTGAGGGGTTTCCTCACAAAGGGCCAAATAAAAACTGGTTGCAAATGTGAAACAATTCTCTGCATGGAAACTAGCCAGAGGTGATGGTTAAAAACATTCTCACGGAGCTTCTACTGAAATCAAAGAGTGATTATTTAATATTCAAAGATCAAGATTCAAAGAGGAGAACAAACTCCTCTGCCTGTTTTCCTCAAGCCATATCCTCTGGCCCACCTTGGTGGTTCAAGCCCTGGTCCTACTTCATTCTTACCTTCAGTACCCTTGCCAAGTCTCTCCTTACCCTCAGTCCCCAAGGCTTTTCATCTCTCCCGGCTCAGTCACTTCTAGACTTGGCTAGCAGTGCCCTTGATTCCCCCTATTTCCTTAATTCCCCAAAATTAACTTTCACCCTGGGACTGTCTCCCCTGTTCACAGGCTAT
>JAWWLV010000088.1:119143059-119294526 GCA_035041135.1 Platyrinchus mystaceus
CCCTTGATTCCCCCTATTTCCTTAATTCCCCAAAATTAACTTTCACCCTGGGACTGTCTCCCCTGTTCACAGGCTATGGTATTTTGGGGTCATGACCACATAAGGGCCCCATACATGTCAGTGTCCCAACGGGTTCATTTCTGACTCTCAGGCACTGAGGTACAAGGCATGGGTTTTGTCCACCAGATCAGACTCCCCCACAACTTCCAGGCTACACAGCTCTCACATGCGAGAAGTATCATGTCTTTAAAAAGTTACAGTTTGGTAAATCTGAGATTTCTGCAGTGCTGACAAAGGCAAAGCTGTGACTCATAATCTGCTCTTCTTACCCAGTGCCTATCACTAGCGCTTCCCACACTGCCATCTAACTCCTAGTCTGTGTTTCAAAGGGAGGGACATGGAGCATTTCCAAAAAGTTGTTGTTCTGTGTTGTTTTTTTCTTTTTAATCTACAAAGAGAAATAATTTTTTCCACACATTCTCACAGATAACCACATTATTTTGGGGGAATAAAAAAAAAAAAAAAGAAAAAGGTAGAGGCAAGTGCCTCGCCCCAAATTCCAACATTTTGTAAAGTTATTAAAAACTCCAAGGAACATCTTATACTGGGAAACACCAGGCAGCCTTCCATACTGCAACTACTGGCATTCCCCTTTCAGCCCTTAATAGCTTAACTCATTCAGCTCGCTGAAATAAATCCTAACACCTGAGACCAGTGGTCAAACAGGAGGAGGAGCAGCAGCTGCAGATGGACGTGACGGAGTGAACCCCACACCATGCAAGCCACCTTTGCCTTTACCACCAGTTTTGTTGCATGCCTACAAGCAGTGTCCAAACAGCATCAGACAACAGCACACAGTCCAGCTAGCATTTCTTTGGATGCTGTTGTTTTCATCCTAGAGGTGCACAATGACTGCCTGAAAGGTTATAGATGCTCATAAAATACTTCTAGGCCATGAAGACCTGAAGTAAAATGGGTTAGCTTCACTCCTGATGAAGGTCACACCCAACTAACAGAGATAATTTAAGCAAATCCATCTTACTTTACATTTGCACTTAATTAGGAGCAGCCCTGTATCAATTACAAAGAGGAAGGGTAACTGCATTTAAAACTATTGCTTGTGATCACCTGCCCCTATGTGGATGGGAAATAGCCTTGTATGAAATTCTGGGAAACTTTTTCTTTCCTTTTCTCTAATTTAGCAGTTATTTCTCTTAGCATGAAAAATGCAACACACTGTCGAGTAATATACAGAAAATGTCTCAAAACAGACAACACATTATTATAGAGCAAAGTCCAATTTACAGATTTTTATACTGAGCTCTTAATAGCAAACAGGACAAGAATTTCTCATTGGCTCTTGCAAATACTCTGCACAAACGTGGTCCAGAAGAGCAGACCAGAAAAAAATTAAAACATTCCCACATGCTTACACACAATGCAAATCATAATATGGATTAAATGCACTATGACATTTATTTTTCAATAAGAAATAATTATTTCTAAGGAATGACTAACTATTCATGTGAGATCCTATTTAGTCTAGAGACATCTGATCTATGGCAAAAAAAAGTATGGGACCCACATGCACACTCCTAGAACATTTAATTCTTATGAAAATAAACTGAGAAGGTTCAACTTCACTGTGTAAAATAAAAGGAGCATTAAAAGCTCATTTCCGTCTTCAAAAATTACTAATAAATAATTTTATTATAACTTGAATTCAATTTAGTAATGAAACTGGCTATCAAGCATCTATATTAGCTATATGTATTTGTTTAAGGCCAGAATAATTATCTGTTTGCAAGTTACAGTTAAGACGGAAAATATAATTAGGTTGAATGAAACTTCAGTACTTGAATGTACAATCATGGAAACTACACAAAACTTCTTGCTTAAGAAAAAGAGAGCAGAATTTCATGCACTATTTCATTTGGCAGAGTATAACATTTGCTGTCGGCAAAGGACTTTTTTCAATGAAGAAAAAGGAAAGTATTTCCATTCATATAGCACTGCCCAAATGATTAGAAGTATCAGGCACTGGTAACTGTCTCTCCGCCGTAAGCAACTGCAACAGATTTTGCTCCAACAGCCTACCATATAGTATTCCTAAAAACTCATCTGACCAGCAGACCTCCAAAAAGCTATGTGTTTTTTTAACATAAGCTAACCTAATTATTTTGTCATCAAAATCAATATTTACAGGCTACAGCACTACATCAAACAGGAAAGCTTTAATGTAAAACAAATCATAAAACACTGATAATGGAAATGCTTGAAAAGGCTCTAGGACTGCGAGTATTTATGTAAGATTTGTGAATATATAAACACTTGGTCATATATGTCAAGAAAAAGGTGAGTCTCAGTGCAGTGAGCTAAACAACAAAAAGACTAATCTTCCTTAGGACAGCATATCCTACAAGGACCTAAGACAGCTGGCTGAAGTGTATCAAACATCTTACCCAACAGCAAAGACTCATCCAAGACCATAAATTCATTGTAAGGTAAGATTCCCTTTTCCTTTATTTTGTTTTTAAGTAGTTTCAAACATTTTTGAAATTCAAATTATTCCCTGAAAACCTTCAACAGCTTTCTATTACTAATACAATTATCTCAAAAGCCACACTACAATGCAAATAGAGTACTTGCTATCATCAACAATACTGGCATCACTTGATGAGGGATTCTTCTCTTTATGGTGAAACTAAGTCTGTTATTAAGCCTGTTTAGGAAAGCTGTTCTTTAAATCATCATAATTTCCTACAATACTAAAACTTTCAATTATAAAAAATCCCCAAATTCTTATTTCTAATGTCAAGAAATATCTCGAAGAATTCTATAATCCTATGTAACTATAAAATCCTATATACCAGCATCAATATGAAAACTACTTCATGCATTGATCAACTTGTATAGTGTAGTTCACTCTTTTATTTCAATCTGTTCAAGTAACATGATACAATGAGTTCAGTATAAAACCTTATGGCTGTTATGCAAATAAACAGACTCCCACATTGAGGTTACTGCTCCACAATACATTGCACACAGATGCTCACAGCTTGCCCTCACACCGAAAAATAGATTAAAATGGAAAAGCAAACTTGTACCTGTATTCCATTGATTTTATTGACTTTGAGCATATTATAAAAAAAAAAAAAAAAAAAAGTTACCAGTACTGATCAGCACCTGCAACTTCCAACTGCTGTGGCACTGCATCCTTAATCTCATGGCTCATTGTCATATAAAACAAAGGCCTTGTCTTGTAAACCCAGTAAAGCACCATAAGTACCCACAACACCAACTCTTTGCTAACCCCATCCCTAGCACCATCATGAGCTAAAGGTAATTCTGCTTCGGTTAAGTATTTTTAAGGTCAAATGACTTTTCCATTCTTTACCAATTATTGAGGGAAACACCAGGTGCAAAGTGAGTCAAAGTGTCACAGCTTTGTGGAATCAATTTATGTCCCCCAATGACTTTTTCTTACAATTTACAGCAATTTCCAGCACCTCCAGCACTGTTTCAACTGACCAAAGCTTGGTCATTTCATAAGCACTTCTTTTAGACCAGTATTTAAGCTCACCTCACTTCATGTACTCTACAGGAAAATTTGTTTTTCTTAGTCTATGAATGGCAGTGCCAAAAATAGCTACAGAGAAAACAGTAAAGAGTATATAGTAGTATGAAATCCATGTGCTATCTACTAAAATAAATCTACTTACAGCCTGTTATGTTTTCAAAACAATATACTTGAGTCTCAGATTTGTGAAAAATTGGAAGTTATATACTTACACATGATTTTTTTTTTTTTTTAAGTAAATCAGAGAGTTATAAAAGTGAGCAACAGCACGGGTACAAGAATATATTGCATAGAAAGCTAACAAAAAGTCCTTAGAATAAATACAAATACACCTGTAGTATTCTCCGGCCATTGAACTGGCTCTTAGGACATATTTCAGAGTGAAGATGACTCCTGGCACACATTTAGCTTGGCAATGTACCAAAGCAAACCTTTTAAAGTTATCCCCCTCTTATTACTGTGGCTTGGAAAAGAAATACACTGTGACCATTTATTTTTGTGAGCAAAACCCCCTTTTTGCTACAGGGCTTTATGACTATTTTAAAGCTGTGCTTTAGTTTTCACTGAGGTCATATTCAGAAATTCAAAACTACATGATAAAATTCATACATTTGCTAAAGACACAAGAAAGTTCTCCACAGAGCAAAGAATTAAAAAAATAGGAGAACTGAGAAACATTATTCCTCCTAAACATACAAAAATGCATGTCATGCAGTTTCCTTAACAAAATAATTATCATTAAACTCTATAGAGTTTTAATTATCATTAAAACTCAAATGTTTGTGCCTAATTTGTGAGATTCTTTGAATAAAATATCCTTTTTTACACTACCTTGCTATTCCAGTAGTGTGCTTTGCTCCAGAAGTTGTAGATTTTGAGCCTAAAATCCATGATGAGCAGGAGCACAGGACATTTTCTAACAGATGCTGTGTGAGGGAACATGAGTTTGGTGCTTCAGTGCATGACAGCTCTGATTTAATATGCTGATTTCTACTCCACTCCCTGGGCTACATTTGTAAAATTTAATAATCTCCTTTTTGAGATTTCTTTTTTGAACCCACAAATCCTTCCTCTCATGGAAATACCCCAAACACCACCACATTACTCTGGACAGAAATGTTCAAAGTGTGCTGTGAGCCAACCTAACAGCTAACTACTATTAAGTTCCTGCGCTCCTGTCTCTTTCCTTGTATTCATCCTATCCTGCTCAATTTATCCTGTCATACCAAACCTTCTCACTCTTTGATGCTTCTCCCCTTTGCATAGATAAACACCTGCTAGTTCGAAGACTAGGAACGAGGCGTGTTTGCTGGCAGGGGATTGCATCTGTTTAAGCCAGACAAACCCTCTGAACTGTGTAACTCTGACTTGCCATCTCCTGTCTCTTCTCTACTGAGGGTAAAGAATCTCTGAATTCCCCAGCCAGCAGTTTCCAAGCTGTAATGCACGGTTGATAGCCACGGTAAGTGCTCTATAGCTAATCCAGCAAAACTATATCATACACCATAATTATAAATGCCTAAATTTCACAGATTTATAGCAGTAACCAGTGAGAAAATTTAGGAGTGGTAAAACATCCTCAAAAACTTAAGGAAGCACCTAGTAACAAAGCTTGCCTATCTCGGGTCCTTGTGCAAGAACTGAAGAAAGCCCCCAGTACGGTCAACAGCCAGAGTATGTCCCATTCCTAATTTATGATACTTCTGTCATCTTCAACCAGCGTGGCTGGCCAGTGGGCACCACACATTTAAAACACTTCAAACTGGACAGTGCAGCAGTTATGAAAGTTTTAAGTTTTTCAGCAAAGAAGGAAAAAAAAATCACCAGTAACTTCAGTAGTTTGGTTCAAATTGGGCTTCCTGGTTACTATTATTTTTCTTGCCAAGCATGTCCTTTTTTTTTCCCCCCTTTAAGCCAACTCACCATCATCTCACTATGAAACCCATATGAAGGAACAGCTTCTTTACCACATAATCTCCCCAAATTTGAAATGGTTTTAATACTTACCTCCAGTAACAATTACAACACAGAACCAAAGAATTATTATATATTAATCCCATGAATTTCTGAGTCAAAAAAGAACATACAGCATTTAAATATTAGTTTAAAATGAGATAATTCTACTCAATTTACTAAGCATGCTACTATGCATATGTATTTATATAGATTTACACAAATTATATATAAAAATATAAAACATACATTGCATATATGAAACTCCTAAAAAAACTTCCCCAAAAAGTGCTACTCAGTTCTTCTAAAAATCAAATCAGTTCCAATTTTATGACTAAATTTGGTGACTCATTTTTTTCTTTGGTTCCAGGATTTTTCTGCAGACACCCCCAGAAATGAGGAAACTGCTTTGATTCCTGCTGAATACAAATGCAATAAGTTGGATCTCTCAAAAGAGAGAAAAAATTTTAATTGTTTCAAGTGTTCATTAAGTACAAGTGGAATCACACGGAAAAGCTGCCGTATCTACAGCTCAGGGTAACTGTAGTCCACAGCTTTCACCAAGTTGAAGTAGTGCTCTGAGGCAAGGTAGGGTGCAAAGAAATTCTGACTATATATAAATTAAAGGAGGTAAAGAGAGCTTCACACTTTGCTACAGCCATCAATCATCAATCACGCTCATTGCACCTATTCAAAGCACCCTGGACACCCCCATGCCACGTTTCTGTTCTCCTCTCTCTTTCACAGACTATTGACCCACCTCATCCACTCCTTGAGTCACATGCACACAACTTCCTTCAGCCCCTTTGGGAAGCTAAGAGCCATTAATGATTGCTACCTGACTGGTTTCTAACCAGGCAGGCCAGTTTTACTGCTGTCTTAATGACTGCAAATGAGACAGCTGCATTTTCCAGTTTTCTGAGGAGCCACTTCAGCAGAGAATGTGTGGAAAGATGGGTACACAAACCTGTCCACGTCCCTGCAGACTCCCAGCTCTTGCACCACACTGGTGCCAGACTCTTGGCATGGCTGGTACCGCTGCACATAGGCAGGGCATCTGAGCATGCAAACCAGTCATCTTTAGGTGCAATTTAACTTTTTTTCTTTAAAAAGTGGCCAGCTGGCATGCCTAACTATTTCTTCTCTTGCACGTCAGCAGGACAGTCAGCATCACATTTCTATTAACAGCCTGCAAAAGGTTTTGTAAACCATCCTTCAGTAACACCAGGGCTTCCTGCCTCACTTTTCTTCTACCTCCCCTTTCACCCCACTCCCTGTATACCCCAAATCCTCATTCCCATCTATCTTCCTCCTGTTCATGAGGTAGGTCTTTCCGAGTGCCAACTTTCTGAGCTGCACCAGGAGGATGGGCAGAGAGGGAGCAGGGGATATTATGCTGAAGGTGTTAACGGCCACCATCAAATGGTTCTTTGATCTCCAGGCAATTACAGAGCTGGGCCTGCTAACCAGATGCAAGGGGCTCTCTCTTTCCCCCATTTCTTCCTTCTGCATCCCAGACAGACAGAAATGGCATCAACTTGAGTGCAAGGCCCTATAAACCAATTATAAGTTTATTTTGAATTTAAAAAGAAGAAAAGGACTATTTTGCTTTTATAGAAGATGTCAGAAAGCGTTTGCAAACCAACAGTATAACTCTGAAGGAGACTCTTGTAACAACTCCCGTCTGCTTAAGAGCTGGCTGAAAATATGCAATTTGAGTGCTGAAGTTTAACAACAGTTGAAGTTCTCAGAAGTTCTTATCACAATCAAATATAAAAAAAAGAGAATTTTTAAAAGCTTCAAACACTAGATGAAAAGCATATGAGATTGGTTTAGTGCTTTCTACTAATTAGTACTGCTTTTATAATACAGGGCAAAGAAATGACAATTTTTTTCCTAAACTGGCAGTGAACAGCCAATTCAGTAAGCTGCGTTTTTGTTTTCTGTGACAGGGCAGTGGAAAAATCTCTTTCATTTATTAGGTCTGCAGAGACCAAAACTGGCTGGGTGTCAAACCTGCTTTGTAAAATCCCAGATCCATTCAGCCATGTGTAGATTCCATAATTCTTTATGACCTGTTATCAGTATCAACTTCACAAAAAATGAAACTTTGGTGTGTTCAGTGAGCATTACTGCAACCCTTTATAAAAGGGAGCAAAACCCTGAACTGACAGTTCAACACAGAAAGGAAAAAAAAACCCTAATGGCAGTGCCAAATTAAATTATTAGAATTTTTTTTCTATATGGGCTTTGCATACAGATACAAAATTAGGGTTCCTACAATGGAGAATAAGCTATATAACTATGTAAATTTTAAAAACTCCCATTGCTCCATGCCCCACTGCATACACCTATATTTAATGCCAGTTTCATCACCTCACTAGTGACTGCATAGTAGCCCAAATGAGGCTGGCCTTAAGCTGAAAGCCCTGATGACAACCTGAGATAGTAAAGCAAACATTTTTTAGAAGGATAGGGCTTTCAAGACAGACGAAAACCAGCAGGGTGGAGTGATTGACTTGCTTTTAGCTAGAAAAAGGATAAATTCCTAGATGGCTTTGATGAACTGAATAAAATGTGCTGCCATGTTAAAAAGTCGCTTCTAATATTGAATCAGGTGCACACTATATTATATTCAGGGAAAAATATTAAACAGACCCAACATCACATTCTTACATTTTTTATAGCAGAAGTTTATGAATAACAGTACTCACAACATTTTTTCATCTCAGACTTCAAATCTGAAATAACTAATTAATAATTTTATTCAACTGAAATATTCTTGGATATGCTAAAATTCCTCTGTATCTTTCTATACTGACAGTATTTGCTTGAATCGCCCCCTTTTTTTTTAGCAATGCCTTCTATTGCATTCTTTGAAGTAAAAAGAACTGCAAACTAACTCACAAATGTTTCCCACATTATTAATACTGTAAATAATAATTTTACCATTAAACCAAGGAATTCTTGTGAAACATTCCATACGCTTCACATATGCTGGAAGCCTCGTGTCCTCATGCCATACTCAGTTTGCAATCTTGCATCTGATACATACGTGAACATTAGCAGTCTTAACAACACCTGTCCATGCAAGCTACATGTAGTTATCAATACAGATGAACATGCATACATGCACGTGATTTTCTCCCAAGTTTAATAAAACCTTCAGGGTCTTTAGGTCGCTGAAAAGTATGTGTGATTTTTATCACCACCACATAAACAGCCTTCTTTAGTACTCCTCTCTTCACTAGGCAGTCTGCAGATCACAGGAGCACAGAGATTCTGAACTTAGTTTCAATTTCACAAGAGCACAGGGAATGTTACACAGTACCATTTCTCATACAGAGAAGAAGGGAATCTGTGCTCCTCACACACAGGTTTGCTACAATTCAAGCTTCATCCACAATCTGCTGATAGTTTGAGGGCAAGGAGTAAAAATTTTAGAAGCAAACAAACACAGCATTGATGAATACAACATAGAAACAATTTAGCACTGTTTTAGGAGTACGATGTTCAAATACAGCTCATTTAACATTTTAGAAATCTGCTGCAAAACATTAAAACTCTATCCTAATCTTTGTCCCTCGCTCGAAGCAAAACAGCTTTGTGTTGCCTCTAAAAATAGGGAGGGAGTAGTGGGGGATGGGAAGGGGAGAGAATAAGAGGATAAGTGGGAGTGATAACTGATACACCATACTGGCAGTAATTTTAAAAAGACCTGGTATTCTTAAAACTATGGCTTTCCTAACAAAGTCAGGCACATTCTCAATTATCAAATAAAAGGTCATCCTGTACTTTTTATTTTGTACATGCACATGCAAAGGAAAAAAGGAAAAGTTCTGTTTCATCTGTTACCAAAACCATCATTCTGCAGTCAACACTTTTAATGAAATACAGGCCAAAGGATTAGTCAGAACAGATTCATGGAAAAACAAAAGAAATCTGTATGCAAATACAAACCTACCACATAACTAAACCCAAGAGTGAATCCTGCTCAAGTACCTCCAAGTACTGTCCTACAAGGCTCCCTGCAATGGCTTCCATCACACCAGCAATTAGCAGCAACTGTAGTAGCCACTGCCCTGAAGTTGAGGAATGATACTTATCATTACAACACTGAGTCAAGTATTCAAAGTATCGAACGTGTCAGCAATGCAGTCCGTGTTACAAGTCTTCAGAAAATTCTTTTTTTAGGGAGTGGGCAGACAGGGGCCTGGCAGAGAATGCTACAGGGGAAGCTGTTGGGCCATAGGGAAGGTTTACGCAGAGCTATTGACCAGCTAGGAAGATAAGTTAATTGAAAGCTACAGTGTAACAAACAAGCAAAGACAGTCAACTGATTGTGCCTATCACAGAAAAACTCTGCTGTGATGAGCCAGAGGCGGGCTGATGGATGGGCATGAGCACGGAGCATCACCAACACAGAGCTGCAGGACTGGCCCTGGAGAGGCAGAAGCAGCAACTCAGCACTTTCCAGGGCTTAACATTAGGCCAATCTCAGCTGGGGCTTTCTGTGAGTAAACATGACTCTAGGAGGTTTTTTTCAGAGGGTTATTTTTAAATACCTGACCATATGAGCTTCCTTGGAATAGGAAAAAAGGGGAGGCAAAACTAAACAGTCATTACATATATGTTTAAATATAACATTAAAAAAACCCACAAAATACTTAAACTTACTAGAAACGTTCACTTTCATTTTAATTTTAAAGTTGGCAACAGACCTGGAACAAAAAAAGGTTACATTCTGACTGAGATGCAGCAGTGTGGAATTTCTAAAACCAGTATTTAAAACATATTATAAGAGGGGAAAAAAAACTCGCTCAGAATCTCTTATTTAGAAAAGCAGCAATTTGGGTTTGAGCCCTTGCTCAGAGACAGTCAGTCACTCAGAGCTAGAAGAGCTCAAATGGAAAAGGCAATACTAATAAGTGCACAACAGGAATTTGTGGCTGTACAGAGTTCAGTTAACAACAGCAACATCAACAAATAAGGTCAGGAGATTTGACTTATACTTTTTTCAAAATTACTTTCCCTTCAAGAAGCATCTGCACTAACGCCAAAAAGGCACTTATAAGTCTTTACCTACTTCTGTTTTAAAATATAGCCATAAACACATCTAGGTCTATGTAAATCATCTCAAAAGATGCAGTGGGATGCTCAGAGGACATAGTTACAAGCATTATCAAGAGAAAAGGCTGAGATCCAGAAAGAAAACAATTACATCTCATGGCATATTTTGGGAATACTGGTACTGTTTGACTGCTGGAAATCTAATAACTGTATTTTTCCAGCAGTACCTGTTAATATATTTAGAATCAAATCCCATAACACTACCTAAAATTACAAAGCCAGCATCTGCTTGGAAACCTGCTTTCAGGACACAGAGAGAAGTACCTGTATATCAATCAACCTCAAATCAACCGTCCCTTTCTGTTTCCTTGGGATTCTTTTGGCTGTCACTATCAATAATGCATGGAAAAAATTGTATAGCTCTGCCATAGTTCTGGTTAATTATCCATTTGCTGAGCAAAATTATTTGTCAAACAAAATGTTTTGACAATGAAACAATAGAATTTGACAATAGAACCGGAAAATTTAAATATTAAAATTACATTATTTTATCTCAATATATGACACTTAAATAGCCATTGAAAGAATGTGACTTTCTCCTAGCATGCATATTAGTTTTCATGGTTACTTCAACTGCTTACTCTCTCATCTTTCCTCAGTTTTTTAAGTTTGGACTTCTATATCACTGTAAGAAACTGATTTTTTGATTTCAAGGAAAGTGCACTCACCCTACATCTCAGACTGGAAAACAGAGAGATATCAACCCTTTTTTCAAATAAAACACTGAAAAAAAACCTCAAGCCAATTCGCTCTTTGCTTAAACCTACCAAGAGATGAAAAATACCAGAAAGATCCAACCCTGAGTGATACTGGTTAATACTTACAGGTTTACTCATTCTAATATTTGGATATTCAACACATTTTAATTTACTATGTGTACATCTGGATTTCTCAAATGACGAAGCTTCTCTTCACACGGCAGAGCAATAAAAAAATTCTGTGTTATCTGTTCCAGACTGGTTTCCCTTCTGCTACATACACACCATATATTTGAGATGATATGATAACCTACTTCTGGTTTTGCACAGTTACTGCAGCTAATGAAGTTGTTGGTTGTTTATATTAAAGAGGGAAAGAAGAGCAACATTGGCTTTTAACCAAACTCTGTGATGCTGTATGAATCTTTCCCACAAGTGACCGTTTTTTAAGGTTTGTTTCAGTTCCAAAGCAGCAATTTTTTTTAATGAGCTTCTAGGGTTTCGCTCAAAGTACACAACTTAAAAAAAAAAACAAAAGAAGAAGAAGAAAGGAAAAACAAACCTCCCAAAAGAGCATGAACACTCAAACCACATGTACCATGTGTGCACTAACTATCCACAGAGACAGAATAAACCCCACTATTACATACACATTTGAGTATCAACAAATTGTGCACTTACTTGTATTTGCAATACCCCTACAGGTCCTAATCACATGTAAGAACCCTTCATTCTAACCAGCATTTAGGTTAATGGTTGGACTTGATCCTCTTTGAGGTCTTTCCCAACCTAAAACACCCTATGATCTCTGGGTTCCCTCACCCCAAAGAGCTGACGAAAGGCTGAAGGCAATGAACAGAGACTGACGGGAAAATGAAACAAATAACGTAATATTTACAAGGGAAGATTTGGAGTTCCAACCATAAATTAGCTTTCTTCATAGTTGTTTTATTCCTTGGTATTTATGAACAATTACAAGAGAATAGTTAATTTGGCATCAGTGCGACTGAGTATCTGCAGGAGACTAAAGCCATTAAAACCATCTGCAGACAGCAAGTGGAAGTAAGTGATCCTTGGGCTACTTCAGTCTGCTATTACCTTTGCATCTTGAAGAGACACTGCTGCCTTCCCATCCATATAGAACTTGTCAGTGTTCAACAGAGTTAAGTTATAAAGCAAAAGAGGAAAAAGCAAAAAACTCCCTCACAAAATCACTTTGCACCATCAAAACCAGGTTTCACATGACAATAAGGGTTATGATCCCACTCATTTTGTTTCATGTAAGCATACCCCAAAATAACCCAAACAACTAGAGCACAGGAATAGAAAAAAAATCAAGCTCTTGAGTTAGGACCTAACTGCACTTGCCTGAGCAAATCGGTCTCCTCATACGGATGAATTATAATGCATCTAACCACACACATTCCAACTCTGCTGCCCTCAGTACTTCACCATAATATTCACTGTATTCAATGTTTTGTCTTACTTCCATTGCCCATTGTATGACTGCACACACCATTTGGTGCAGTATTCAGAAGTGTTCAGTGTGGAGGATTATTTTCATAAGAGAACTTTCTTACAGTATCATTTGTGTTTAGGATCAGTGTTATGCATCATGCTTTCAACATGAGCAACAGGCAGTATATAAACGTAGATGATTATTATGGGAACTTAGGCCCTTATTTTCCACAGTACTTAGGAAACAAATTTATTTAAATATTCAAACCACGTAATCTCCTGACTCAAAGTACAGGTTCTCCTTGAGAAGACTGAGCACTCAGCATTTTTGCAAAGCAGACCAAAGCTGAGCATGTGCAACCAAGATGAATACTTGGTGCTGACCTCCTAAAAAGCTGAACGACATCCGAGCATCATATGGGAAGCTGATGGCAGAGCCCAGCGCAGAATTCAGTTCTTTACAGCTGCCTTGGTCAGGAGACTATTTTCTGACTGCAATCCTTGTCTAACTCAGCTTTAATAGACACCTACCACAAAAACTTGGTGAAGACGGAAGTAACTGAAAATCAGATTTCATATTTATATTGAGATTGCTCAGCATACGTTATACTAACAGTTTGGCTTTAAATATTACCTTCTCCAACTTTTTCCCCCTTTTTATGTGGGTTGTCAGCTTTACAGGCCACAATTTTTTATGCATTAAGTTTTATTTCTATATATATGTATATGTTGCTACCTATTTATGTATTTTATATATAAATAAGTTTCTATGTTTTATATATCTATATAAGACCACAGCCAAAATTTTACTGAAATACTAATCAGATTTTGGGATGGAGGATAAGTGAGCCAATTTTATAACTAAGGAAATGAAGGGTGAAAGTATGAAGTATCCATTTGGGGGGAAGGGTCATTTAAAGAAAAAATTCTCAACTAAATGTGAAACAAATTAAAAATACACTAAGGCAACTCCACTTTTTTGGCATCATATTTGTTGCTGAACTCTTCATTCACGATCAACCACAAGTTTGAAGACAAATGTAACGTGTAAATTACACAGCCCCAATTCAAGATGTCTGTGAAGTAAAAATAATAAACTAATTCAAGTCTCATGAAAAGCCAGATGTTTACCATGCTGGGGAACTCAGGATTTCATATGATAACATTTTACACCTTCCCTTTTGGGTTCCCTTAGGAGGAGACTCACACTATTTATGTGTGTTGTAAGCAAACACCTGATCCCATTACAGAGCACAGATTAGCAAACCAGAAGATCTATTGTGCTCTACTGCTCTCTCTGTGTTTCACTGAGCAGAACGACTAGAAAAAACATGGGCAAAGAGCAATAGCAAATGTAATTTTTTTTTTTTTTTTTTTTTAGACTAGAGAGTTCTTTCAAGGAGAAGAAAGTCCTGATTCCTCCTCATTGTTCCCAGGTCTGTGTCTATTTTTTTTTTTCAACAGCTCTGGATAAAAGGCGCAAACAAAAAATATTTTTAAAAATTCGCAAGGGAACATTGTATTGTCCTTGCACAGATACTGCTTGGGAGGAGGAGGAGCTGGACAGCAACCTCTCCATTTAATAACCTATAGTTTATCTGAGCTCTGTTTCTGGAACACATTGTATCTTAGCATATGACATGAAAACTACTAATTGTTCCTCAAGAAAAAAAATCAGATATGATCTTGTCAAATAAACTATATTGGATAGCATTCATAATATTACTGTGTTTTAATTCCTGGTTAATCAAGTCCTTGGTCAGCCTTGTCAAGATTTTATTTAGGGTTGCAGTCAGGCTGTTAAGATTAAACAACTTATCCTGCCAAGACAGTACTAAACTTCTTGTCGGTATATCTTAATTTTCCACGTGTGACAAGTTTGTGTAAGTGTGGGGGTGTTAAATTAAAAAGAAAAATCTACATTATCACTACAGGTAACTGCAGATAATCCCACAAAGTTATGGACAGAAGTTGACAAACTAACCCACTATACTTAACTACTCTGCTGCTTCAATAGCCTGTTGAGCCAGTACAGGAAAGGCAAGTGTTTCATCAGCAGCTCAAGAGCTCAAAAGAAAGTATAATCTTTTCTTTTTTAAACCAAAATACAAGAGAAATACATTTTTCATTTTCTGTGTTGTTAATTGCAAAGCTGCAGTTTTTTTCCTCGGGTTGTTTTGGTTTTTCTTTTGTAACTTTCTACTATCAAAAACTTCTGATTCAGATTCATCTTCCCCTCCCCACACCCCCCACCTTACTTTGATTTGTTTCACACCATTCCCAAACTGCCTTAATACTCTTCGTAATATTCATGGTTTTCAAACGATCACTTTTAACCTGAAGTGTTGGTTTCTTGTTGCATGTTTTTAAAAGCAATTATTTTTCAAATCATGTGGTTTATCATTTGTGTATTTCTGTATGAAAATACACACTAATTTATGGGCACCTACCTTTAGAGATGTGCTTTCCCCTCCCCATTCCAACTAGTTCAGACTTGATCATACCTTTAAACTTACAGCACTTTTTTTTGGTTGTGTGTTCTATCTTCCACAATTGGATGTAATGCCTTTTTTCCCAGAGTAGGATGCAAAAAGTCTTTCCATCTTCTTGCCATCTCTATATTTAGAATGCCCAAGGTAACAGTATTACCAGAGGGAAACTTAGTATGTATTCCTTAGCTTGAAATCTCCCAAGATATCTTTCTCTTTTCTCCTCTTACTCATCTCTTGGATGGTCAACTGCTCTCATCTGTAGTGTGACTTCAGCAGATCTTCATCTTACACACTGCCATAAACATTCAGAATCATTTCCCACAGGATTGTCTGAAAAATCATGGCTAATTAATGACACCATTTCTAACAAAGTCAGATGTCCTCAATACGCTTAGGTCTGTTTTGATTTTTACCAATCATAAATCTGCATGTGAGATGAGTTTTTATATATGTTGTTCACTTTTCTAACACAGGGAAAAAACCTCATCAGCCTACAGATACTTTTTTTTTCTTTGCTATATATTTATAACCTGGATCAGATGTCCATATACTGGAAACAGCACTCTAAAAAGTCCACAATGACTTCCCAAGAGATGCCTTAACTTGATCCTTGACTCAGTTTCATCTAGCTGCCTTTGGGGAAGTAAGTTCACTTCCTTCATCACCATCTTTATTTCATTGGAATGGAAAGTGAAGTGAATGGAAACAGGAATACTCCAACCACAAAGAAAAAATCTACTTCAAATGAGAAGCAGAAAGTGGCAAAACTGGAGACTACAGTGTTTTGCAGCAAAAGTAAATCACAGCTGTACTCAAATTAGCACAGCTACAGAACTACCATCTGCATACCAGCACGCAGGACACGAGAACTCCATCGCTTTGCTCAAATTAAAGGCTGACATTGCTGAAGTCCTCCAAAATGACTTTGTTTTCAAAGATACAGTAAATCCCTAAATTATGTCAACATTCATGGAGGAACATGATCACAATTCCATTTAAAAAGTGGCTGGCTTGGTTTGCTGAAGACATCAGTTAGGAAGGAAGGTGCTTTGTATTGGAATGGCTGGCACCTTGCATCTCTGCTCCAGTTTATCTTATCCACCCCCAGTCTTTTCCATCATTACTTATCATGCACACAAAGATCTGCCATTCATTAGAGGGTATTATTAAATTATATCATAATCTGTCTCTGACCCATATAACTTTAAAAAAAATCAAAATACCAACTTTATTTTCCTTATTAACAAAGTGAATAAAGCAGCAAAGAAGGACAATGAAATAATTGCCGTCCATAGACATATAAACAACAAAAGCATTACTGATCCCTTTCATTAGTCAAGCAGAGATGAGAAATAAGGAAAAATGAAGCTATGACCTCAAAGGAGGAAAAGACCATTTTGAGAAAAGATAGTTACCATAGCAGTTCTAAGACTTTGTATACATTTTAAATTTTATTAAAATTTTTAAAATATAATAAAATTATAGAATCATTATGGTTGGAAAAGACCTTGAAGACCATCCAGTGTTAACCTAACACTGTTTTGTTCACCCCTAAACCATGTTCCCGAGCACCACAGCCACATGTTTTTGGAACGCTTCCAGGGATGGTGATTACGCCACTTTCCTAGATAGCCTGTTGCAATGCCTGACCACCGTTTCAGTGCATAAATTTTTCATAATATTCAATCTAAACCTCCCCCTGCACAACTTGAGGTCATTTCTTCTTGTCCTGTCGCTTGTTACCTGGGAGAAAAGATCAGCCCCCACCTCACTACACTCTCCTTTCAGGTAGCTGAAGAGAATGATAGCCTTCCCTGAGCCTCCTTTTCTCCAGGATGAACAGCCCCAGCTCCCTCAGCTGCTTCTCATAAGACTTGTGCTCCAGACCCTTCACCAGCTTTGTTGTCCTTCTCTGGACATGCTCCAGCACCTCCATGTCTTTCCAGAACTGAACAAAGGATTTGAGAAGCAGCCTCACTTGTACTGCGTACTGAGGGACAATCACTGCCTAGTCCTGCTGGCCACACTAGCTCTGATACAAGCCAGGATGCCATTGGCATTCTTGGCCACCTGGGCACACTGCTGGCTCATGTTCAGCCGGCTGTCGACCAGAACCCCCAGGTCCTTTTTCAATGAGCAGCTTTCTCACCACTCTGCCCCAAGCCTGTACCATTGCATGGGGTTGTTGTGACCCTAAAAAATTGGAACTAAAAGCAATAAATATCAGTCTATCACTTTTGTGTTTCTGGCTGACATAATAAATGCTTTAAACTTAAACCTTTCCAAGGTAGTGACAGTGTCAGAAACAGACATCAGACAGTTCTGAGATTTGCCCAAAAGGCTTCATCCCATCAAGCAATAAATGAGTTTCTGATTTAATATAAAAACCAGCACATTTGCAGGCAAAGAAAATTCCACTTCTTTCCAATTATCTAAACAAACAGATAACATTACAAATATGAAGCAGTAGTCTTATGGGAAAAAGCAAACAATCTCCTCATTAAAAAATGCCCTTTGCTAAGCACTTTTACATACATTAGAAAAGCAGCAAGCCTGCTGATGCCATTATGCAACCCTTATGCACATACACAAGTTGATTTTCATATACAGCAAAGCATGATAAGATATTATCAATTATCTACTTGGTATAAAGACTCAAAGAAGTCTTCCATATGTTCCCAAATAGAGAAAATAAAGACATCAAGTCACTCTGCAAAACAACAGAGGTATGAGAGATTTAGCTTCATATACCATCTGTAACTGTGATGCCAGACTGATTCTTCCTAGAAAGCTGAAGCATCTTTTCCCTATAACTGCATCTAAATACTTTTTTCACTACTGTATACAGAAAGAAAACCTCTCTGATCTGACACCTTCACATAACTTACTTGAAAAGTCTTATTAGCAAAAAAATTAAACCACTTATATGAAGGATTATACCCAAATAAGAGATGTTTCAGTCATCCTACAGAATGCCTTTCGAGGAGCTCACAAAATAATATTAATAAATAAATGAATTTCCAATCCTGTTCTGAATTAACTTTTGTTCTTATCAGCTCTAGTCCCTCATCTCATACTACGCTTTGACTTTACTAATGACAACGTAATGCATCTTGAATGCACCTCTGAAATCTAAAATAAAATTATCGGCTAATTCAACATGAACACTGAATTGCTGACTTCCATAGTCACCTTGTTTAACACAGATTGCTTAAGATAGAGCTACCTGTAAAATACATGCTTGCTAAACAGAGTCATTCAAAAGCACTATGACTAACAAAGCTTACTCTACTACAGGTTTGTGCCATGTGGTTGGTTGACTTTGTAAAGCTGTTCCCACGCTTTAGATATTGATAAAATCACCCTCACCTATGACAAATCCTTTGGTTCTGACACCTTTTCTTCCTCAGTTCTGGCACTAATAAAGTCTCTCTCCTTTACTTGACTTCCTGTTGTTATAAATGTCTTTTAGATATTTATTCCTCTTTCCTTTGAGATATTTTCTAATATTTATTGAAAAGGGCTAATAATTAAAAAATAATAAGCATTGAGACCCTGAGACAGGCAGACAGCCTAATGCCTAATCATAATAATTGCTTTAAATGCAAAAACAAGTTTAAACATTGAATTTCTAAGTTTTCAATAGTCACTAAATCCTTTCTAAGAGAAGGGTATAGTAATAGGTTGGACATCAGGAAGAATTTCTTCATGGAAAGCATTGTTTAACATCGGAATGGGTTGCCCAGGGAAGTGCTGGAGTCAATCCCTCAAAGTGTTAAAGACACGACTGAACAGAGCACTCAGAGACATAGTCTAGTTGACAAGGTGGTGATCACTCAAAGGTTGGTCTTGATCTCAGAGGCCTTTTCCAACCTAAATGATTCTGTGATATACAGGGAAAGCATAGCACATTTTATCCCATTTGTATTGTTCTACCCACAATTCTCAAAAGCTGGTATGAACAGAAGCTGCACTGAATCACAGAAAGCCCAAAATTCTTGCATTTTCTGGAAATTAAGAGTGATGTTGGATCTGCTAACTGTTTTGACCTATATAACTCCTTTCTAAAAGTTTAAACCAAAACAATTGTTCTTCAAAAACTGCTAAAACTCATAAGTTAATGCTTAAGCTTTCCCCTAGACTTTAACTCCATTAACCAGCAGTGTTAATTAGACTGAGCTAGGTAAATCCATCAGGGCCACACATTTAAAGCCTGGACTAGACAAGACTCAACCCTGATATAAATTGAGTGGATGAATTTATTAGCATGCTTATTGGCATAACCACCTAGTAAATATCCCACTAGGCTTGTAAGCATCAATGGCTATAAAGGGCAATAATATAAACAGACTAAATGTTTATTGTAACAAAAGAGAGTGGTGACACTTACATTGGGCTAAATGAATATATACCATTTAAACTCAACATACACTCTGCCTTTAACTGGACACAGGGTACCATCTTCCAGCATCACTTAAATGACAAAGGCCTATCTTTAACAGCTCTAGATGAAACCTTCAGCAAGTTATTATCTGTAACTGGCTTTGGTTCTGAACTGATGACAATTCTGTAGCAGAGCTACATCCCTGTATTCATCATGAATGCAGTCCTGGTGTACAGTGTTGCACCCACAGCACCGTGTATGCATTGTAAGATGTCCTGGCTTTTTACTGAGGGATCATCATCTATGCTGTGCAGTTACCACAAATACTGACAAAGGGTAACGTAACAGGGTAAGAGCGTGCACAGAAAACTGAGATTTAACCGACTAACAAGAAATTGTTCACACTGCACCAAGAGAGTTCCCTTTCTCCAGACTAAACAAGACTTTAAAACTAATTCTAAGAAGAAAGGGCAACTCATTATTCCCAGAGATTTCAGCAACATATGGGTGAGCAGTTCTGAAGAGGGGCAGGTGGCTGCCATGCAGGCAAAAACCTGCATTCTGCTCTTACTATAGTTTCAGGTGCAACAATCCCAGAACTCCAGGATGTAAGAGCATCCACAGACTACTTCAGGAATGATTACGAGGAGGATTTAATTTAGTATTTCTATATTTAAAAAAGCTAGCTAGAATAATTCCCAATTACTTTCTGCACGAGTTATCCAGCTTTTTGCAGTTGTGCAGTTTTATTTGAGGTTATCACAGAACTGGGAAATCTTGCTGCCTGAAACTTTGAGCAGATTAAAATGCTATGATTTTTCTAGAACTATCTTGTTGGAAACAATCCTTACATTCAAGCCTCTATGAAGATGTTAAGCATGTGCCAAGCCTCCTATTTCAGGCTCATCTTTCATCCATCTCCCTTATAAGGGCAAAGTTTTTCAAGTGTGAATCAATCCAAAGCACTGATTATATATTTAAAATGTTACGCTAAAATCCTAATTAAATTATTGAACAATTATTAAATTATTTCCCCTTAAATTTAGCAAAACAACGTGGTTTCAGTCTCCCTCAACCCGCACTACTGCCATTCGGAGTACGAACCAGAACTAAATGCAATCACCACACTACACGAAGTTTAACAAATGCATACTTTAACCGCTTTCTATTTTTTCCTCATCCAACAAGTAGTCCAAATAGACTACAGATTTTAAAGGGGGATTTTCACTGGACTATAGAAAATTAGGTCCTGATAGTTCTAAACTACACTTTAGAAAAATCAGTATACATAAATAATTTTCCTGCAAATATGCTTCAATATTGCATAAAATAAACAAAAAAGACATCGCAGTATGCGAGGCAAAAAACCCACACGTATTTCTACACACTGGCCTTCTCTTATTTGAGTTAAGGGCAGATACCAATTGTATGCATATGGCTTCTCCCAAATGATGTAACCAACAGCAGAATTCCAGTCTTATCAGAGACTTGAATGCTTTCCCACAGACAGTGTACTCAGTTTTCCTTACTACTGAATCTTTCTTGCCTTGGCAAGTCATAATACTTTTGCTCTAACTTTATGAATGCTCAGATCTAATAATATTTGAAAATAGCCAGATTTTCTACCATTGGCTATAATATCATGATTCTTACCCATGAAGCAAAAAAATATACACAAAATCAAAAGAAAGTAGTGCAAAAAAGTGAAAAACAAAACCCTTAAAATGCACTATATTCATCACCTTGTTATTCCTTCACAGATTTAATATTGTTCTAGAAAACTTAAGAGATGCCAGATATGCAGATCTCATTCAAATAGCAGGAGGCACCTATTTCTAACTCTAAATTATAATCTGAAGCCTAGCAGAGTTTTGGGGTTGGGACAAGGGGCCATTGGTATTTCGGTTTGGTTTTTAATATATTGTTCTACAAAGTAAAAACCAAACAAATACACCAGCCGCCCCAGCTCCAAAGAAACAAACTCGAGATCCTAAAACAGTAAGCATTTTCCATTCCTGACTATATCTCTGAAATAGCCCACCCTCACAGCCTCCCGCTCTTTAACATACAGGAACTGTGGTTGTAGCTAAAAAATGATTTAAGTCAACTGAAAACCAGAGAAGCATTCTGCTGTATTTTTAATTAATCTTATGGCCAAACTTTGCTCACAACCTTTGCAAGTCAACTGTTTCAAGCAGATGGGAAATCAACACAGTACTCAAAATAGAGGCAAAAAACCCTGTTTTTAAGGCAGTGAAATGAAGAAAGCATTACTTTACTGAATCGCACTTATGTTAGAGAGCACTTTCTAAAGAACCTATCAAACATAACCTAAAGACTTAAAACTGAATAAACAAATATAGAAGGATAGGCATCTGCCATTTTGTAGAACAATTAGGAATATTAATTTCCCAAACTACTTCCAAAAATTCTGTCATATTCCAACTCACCCTCTTTTTTAAGTTCTTATCTGTGATGAATTCACTCTTTCAACATTTGTAGCCTTCTCGCCAAATAATAGCTGTACTTAACTATTTAACGTACCATTTTTATGTGAAAAATTTTGTTCTATATTTTATAGAAGGAAAACTTTGAGTGAGGATACCGGGGGTTTCACTCCCTCTGAAGGAGAACGTAGCTGGAAAAACTACAAATCCTGGGGGCTTTTTCATCATTCTGCAGAATGGGAGGGAGGGGGCAGGGGAGCAGGCAAGGGGGTGTACAAGCAATACTGAAGAAATTCCAGATTCCTTTTCATATTAGAAGTTTATTTGAAAGAGCAATTTAGAACCACTGTATAATTCCTCAAACCTTGATGTTGCATAGTAAACCTGCAGAAAACAAAATTTTGCCATCTGTCTCAAAAGCAGACAACAAATACACGTTTCTGGCCTCTTCTCAATTCTTTGCAGGACTATTCCCTATCTCCATCCAAGAAAGTCAGATTGGCACATTACAAAGGAATGTCATTGCTTAACTCCTAAGTACATCTCTTTGTATTTCAGTCTTCATGGAAACTAAAATCACCAGGCTTTCTCAATAAGTTCATCACGCTAAAAGTAGATGACTTTCACGTGAAGAAATGAGAAACACACAGCAGACATCCCACAGAAGTGTCTGTACACACACTGTAATGACAACAATCTGTTCAGGAATGCTTGAAAACCTGTAAGTTTTGATCTTTCTGTTTACATTTTTATACCAAAGGACATAGCTTAGAACATGGAAATGCACAACAACTACCTAAGAATCAATATGGAGAGGCAGGAGTTAAACTGCAACATCTCTCATGCAAATAACGATCATGTTCTAGACGAGATTAAACTTTCTTCCACAGAACTGAACTATCCACATTCTTCTTGTGATCATATTTGAGGAGCTGGTCCTTAATGCAGCTAGATATAACACGTCAGTACATAATAAAGTTTTCCAGGGACTCAATACTTAAAGAGAGAGACCAGAGGTAAAGAAGGAGACCAAATTATGCTCTCAACCAAGGCAGCATCTTCAAGAGATACTAGGGGATATATTTCCACAGAAAACTTTTCCTTTGGACACAGAATGAGTACCTTAGGACCTTTTACTAAAATACCACGCAGGTATTTGACTTAGAAAGCTGCGTCAACATCACTTCAGTAAAGTTATCTTGCTTTTCAATAAACAGACAAAATGAAATTTTTAACAAACACAAGGACTGTAAGTGACATTAATAGCAAATTCATAAATCTTTCTCTAGTCTCCAATGCCAATTCTGCCCCACCCACACTTCACTGGGAACTTAGATAAACAAGCCAAACAGGCAAAGAAAGTCTCACACATTTGAGCTTGGTATACATTAAGTACACTTTATGGCAAACATTCTATTATGTAAATATTTATGAATAATTTCTTCACATTTAAATTAAAAATTCAAATGGAAATACAAGGCTGCATACCACAAGGGTTGTTTTAATTTGTGCAATGAAATTAATTCATGTTTAATGTCAGCCCATTTAAACAACCAGAACCTGTGTTTGTTTCTGGAAAAAAAAATAAAAGCCGTACAACAGTATTGGTGACAAGCAAGATGCCCATACGAAGGACACTAAGAAGTATGAAGACGTCTACTACAAAAACACAGTTTCAGTTTTAGCAGTGTTTTGGCATTGTTGGAAGCGAATTAGCATTACAGCAAGCGAATTCATCTGAAAAGCAAAAACAAAATTTAAAAAAGCTAGACATGTAGTCTTTATTAGCAATGATACATACTAAATTGTTCCAGCAAGACCTTGTCATTTAGAACAGAATATTTTCATATTCCAGCCACATAGATCCCAGAGACTCAACCCACGTTTCCTGATTTCTACAACAAAGAGTGTCATTAGCTACCAACATCATCAGGAATGCAGTACTACAGTAACCATACTTAAAGAAACCTTTCATCTAGTTTGAGAAAAACAAAAGTATGGTGAGACTGGTATGACAAGTTAATCAACTTTGAAGCTATTAACCATTAGCTTCAAACAAGACAGCTCAACTGGTAAGCTCACAGTCCTACATGTACAGAACCTGTGCTGAACTCAAGTTCATACAAGTATTAAATGTTCAGTTTAGTCTGCTTATTCCAATTCCTTACTTCAGTTTAGTCTGCTTATTCTAATTCTCTATTCCTTTTGTTTTCATTTGATTCATATATCAAATAATGCATAATTTCATAAGATTTAGCTGCTAAATAAAAGACTCAAAGGGGGTTTTCTTTGCTACACAACTTCCCCACTGGATTCTTATTAAGAGCACAGATTCAAGAGTTACTTTACTAATATGCTGCTGCTCAAAAAATCAGTGCTATTGGGTTGGGGTTATGATTTTTCTAGGTCTTATCTTTTTCTGCAAGTTGTGTTTATTGATTTTCATAAAGCATTAAAATGTTCTTCTGTAGTCACACAGAGTTGAGTCTTATAATTCCTGGTAATCTTATGACTTTTAATTCCTTACATTCCTGTATGTAATTTTGCTATGCCACAGCCAGTCTAGCTGCAATGGGAGCCAAGACGTCTGTATACAGACCCTCTGACTATGCCTCTTATTGTTACCTCCTTTGCCATCTCTGTATGTTCTACTAAAAAAATACTATTGCACATATTTTTACTTTAGCTTATCCTTACAATTGCCTTTTTCATAAGGTACCTAACAAGAACAATGTGCACAGATGAGGAACACATCGATACAACAAGGGAAGTCCTGTAAGCTTCTCAAACACAGAAAAACTGTAATGCATTTTTAAAAACCCGTGTGGTGTACGGGGGGGGGGGGAGGTGGGGGGGGGGTTGCTGGTGAGAACCAATATGCAGCTGCTTAAGAATATCATTCCTGCTTCACCTGACTGGATGCAACATAAGCTGGGGTATTCAAGAAATGTTCCAGCAACCCCACAGTCAACTTGCCTGGAACAAACCTCTGTTTCCAGCTCTGTTCAGACAACTAACACCTCTCCTTACGTACCCAGGCTGGCTGCAGTACTGCCATTGATTTCTTGACAACATGTGTGCACTGAGCTTCCAGAGATCACAGGTTAAATAGTAGAGATAATCCTGTTGCAGTTATCTGTAATTTGTTCACATAAATGTTGATTATATTGGCCAGGCTGGTGGAATAAAACCACTTGCTCTTCCACTGCATAACTGTGGAGCCCTGTGTGCAGTTCAGCTAAAAAGCTCAGTGAAGGTGGTATTGTTGACAAAGAACTCTATTCTCCTTTACCTGCAATTCCTTCTATATTTTGTTTACCAGCGACATTACAGGAATGACTGCATCAGTAAAATCTGTAATCTTCAGGAATATTATGTTCTGAAAAGCTTTTTTTAAAGCTGTTAAGATTAGTTACAAACACCGTGTATCTGTTTATTTAACTTCAGAGAAATATAAAGGAAAAAAATACCTGAAAGACAACTGAAGTATAATTTTCAGAAATCCTGAATAATTTTAAATTTTTCATATATTTTTAAATGAAAACTTTAAAACTCCTCACACTTCAGCAGCACTCTTCTCATCAGCTTGGTTTCATTAACTGTTTTACTCTTAGATCTCTAAACAGCCACTCCAGAAGTCAAGCTACAATTAGTCACTGAAGATGCTTGCTAGATGAGATTAAGAGAGTTCCAGATGTATCCTGATTAAATCTACACACACCAAACAAATTAACTTTCACTACAAAATTATCACATATATTTGACTTTTACAATTTGAGAAAAACTGATGGTTTTCAGCATGGTTACTGGGGGAAGCAACACATTTCAAACTGCAACATGCCTGTCAGTTGCAGATTTTGGACAAACAGGCCAATGTCCACTAAAGCTGAAAATGGGAAAGAACATTCCAGATATCTGAAAATTTTAACAAAAATCAGGAGCAGGTACCTCAGACATCCCTAAACTACCTCTTTTTTATTTTTTAAGCAAATATTTTGGTCATTCTTAAAGACTCTATTCAGAATTTAAGCCTCTGTCTTGCAAGGTTTACTAGGAAAGTTAATAGCACTCTGCAGGGGTTTCCTATTATTCTCAAGACTGCTGTTTGCAGGGTAGTGATTTCTGCATATACTATAAGCAGAAATACTATAATCTTCTAGTACACATCATAATTCTTTGTCCGACATTTAAGTACATAATACACACACACACTAGAATGAAAACATCTATCAAATAAAATTATTATGCCTAAAACCATCAGAAACTGCGATATGCAAACCCTATAATTTGAATATTTGCTTTTAAAAGAATGAATTCTCTAGTAATTTTAGGACATGTGTTTGTCAAAGTTGAATTTGGCCCAGTGTGAGCCAGGCCACTGAGATGAAAGTGCCAGGCATACCCAAAAACATCAAATCACAGTATCTTTTCAACGCAGTCTCAATGTCAAACATCAACAATGAAAAAAAGAAATAAAACAAAGACCCATTGAGGTCAATGGGACATTTCAAATAACACTGCTATGTACTTTCTAATGTGACTTGTTAGCAGCCCTTATACTTCAACTGCCTAACTCCTTTCATCATAAAGGATCTTGAAAGCTTTTCAAGCAGAAGTGCCTACACCTCAGCGGTTTACAGTATACCTTTGATATTCAGTAGAGGAAATCCCCATGGGCTACATAACTGTTTTCATTTTGTCCCATGAAATTCTGTTCACTTCTGGATGATGTATATGCTGTTAAAATCCAAATTTTTCTCCTTTCTTGCATTCCTACAAAATTTTTGGCAGCAAACCCTAGTCATAGCCAGCGGTTATAAAGCTGGGCTCATTTCACCAACAAAGCACCACTGGAAATGCCAGAATCATTTTAACTGCTCAGCAGAAAACTCTTTACTCCCATGTCCTCTCAATTTACCTTCCAAAAGTCACCATGCAGGTCAGAGGATCCCTTACCTCCAGCCATGACACAGTGATCCTAAAAAAACACAGTCAACGTGCAGCTATAGCAGGCGATACTCCACAAGGTGGTAACAAAAAGAAACATTTTCTTAAATCTTGGAGGAGGGGAAAAGAACTGCACGATCAGTAATGACCAGGATTTTTCTTGCCCATCCAAACAAATAAAAACCTAAATCAAACCATCCATTCTATCAAAGACTAGTGACTGACAATTTCGTAGTTCAGTTGAACACTTTAAGACACCAGTGCTACGACTCAAAATTAAAACCTTATTGCTTCCCACTTACTGAACTCAGGAATGTTCCTGCACAAATTATTAGAGAATGTAAATTAGGTTACACACTCTAGAATGTGGGAAAGGGTAGCTTGACAGTCATCAGTGCTGCTTTGGATATTCTACCATGTCATGCAAATGCATTATGATTGAGTTTTTCACTTATGTAATACCATTCCTTCATTAACTTTGACTTCTTTATTGTGAAGAAAAACAACATACAAATGTCTGAAAAAGGCAAATGAGTAGAGCAACCAAATACAAGCAGAGCAGGACCCCTCCCACTGTAGCAACTCCCAGATGAAGAAGTTACTCACATACTCTGAATTCATTACCGTAGGAAGATTTCTTCCAGCAAAATGTTTTTCTTCCTGAAGATGCCAAATACTTTTTTCAGTATTAGAACTTTGGTCTAGAGAACCTTGAACTCTCAATTTCCTTTTTTTCCTCCTCCCCTCCTTCTTCAGAGCAGAAAAGCACAGATCAAAGGTTTATGCTACAAGAGAGTTCACAAACAATGGTACCACCAGAGCAGTATGCAAACTACATCTCTCTGCCTCAAATGAAAGGATATACATAGCTTCACCACAGTTTAAAAACCACTGCTAATTTTATTTAGTGCCCCTAGTTCTTGGACTGGTGTGATTAAAAAAAAGAAAATAAAAATCTATTGAAAATTGTCCTGCTTTCAATTTCCCCATGTCTTATCAACCTCTCTCCTATCCTTTCTAGTCATAGGACAGACAGAAGAGGTCCATCTTTAGACTCAAAAGCAGAGCTGATCACACTGAGTGAAGTAAGAGAGTATACTATGGGAATCAGCCACAGCCCTCATCCACAGCTGCAGGTTTCAACTGATCCTACCTCAGAAAGGTTCAGGGCTGCAGGTGTTACCCAATCAGACAGAGCATCTCAAAGAGAGGCCAAAACTGTCTGAAGTTTTCTTCTTATTGCTTCAACTAGCAACAAGAAGAGCTATCCCTGCCATCCCACCCTCATTCCCAAACTGGGGAAATTTACCCTGGAAACGCTGTGACACTAAAACCACAGAATGGCTGTGGTTAGAAGGGACCTCTGGAAATCATCCAGTCCAACACACTGCTCAAAGCAGGGTCAGCTAGGGCAGGCTGCACAAGACATAGTCCAAATGGGCCTTGAGTATCTCCAAAGACGGAGATTCCACAAACTCTAAACGCAAGAACCGAAGTCTAAGTAGATTTTTCATTTATGATGAGCCCATCAAACACTATTTGGGCATTCATGCCCTGCTGCAGAGTTTGGACTACAAAACATTCGTCCAACTTTGGGATTATATATGCCTCAAAGCCACTTGAAAGAAACTGGCTTTCCTGAGCACAGTCACCAGACTCTCCAAGAAAAACTTATTCCAAACTCTATTTATATTCACATAATCTATCTGTGGGCTAGAGCTCAGTGGTTCTGCATGGTGTGATTAAGATGTTCAAAGAAGTGGTTACACTTTTTAAAGAAAAACTGATAACTGCTTTCTGCTCTTCTATGCAATTCTAAAAGGGAGACAGACCTGCTTCAGTTCATAGCATTCACATTAATGAGAACAGCTGAACAAAACTTCAATAGCTCAGTAGCTCACTTGTGGAATATCAAAGGAAACAGAGATCTTCCCATACGATATCCATGGTACCTCAACAGGAATTTTCAGAAAGCTTGACAAAGTCCTGGCTACAGCAGTCAGAGACCTCAGCAAACAAGATGCTGGAATCTTCCTAGGCCTTTCAAAGGTGACTGATTTTGCTTTGGATGTCCAAGTGAAGGACAAAGGTTGACAATTTTGCAAGGCAGACCATTTCAAGTACTGTGCTCCATCAGCCCCTTCTCATGCAATAGGAGACGAAAGCAGGAGCACTTCCCAAAGTAAAGTATCTTTAACAAGAAAATTTCTTCAAGAGAAGCCTAAATGAAGGCACTTCTAAGAGGAAAAAGTAGCACTTTTTCATTACTACGGAGACTAGACATACACGGATAAAACTACGTTGGTGGAAGATTTCAGACCTGCAGAGACCAAGCAGTCTTAGAAGAAGAAAGAAACGTCTTTACCAAGAAGTACCAGCCTATCGACATTACCATCACAGAAACAGTCATACTTTGATTCACTCAAAGATGAAGGACGCAGTACTGACTCCAAGGTATGTAATCCTTAACAACCTCACAGAACTGATGTAATTTTGACACAGGAGGTGTGCCTGCTTAGAGAAACCCTCATGAATTCTCTTATGCCTTTGTTTAGCCAGCTCTGTGACAGCAAATAACGCAAGGCCACACCTGGGGACCTTTGATCTTTCCTGTTTCAGAGAGGAGGAGTAACAACCAGCCCAGACGGATGGATGAAGTGGGTCAGAGTGTTTCTTCATGGCATGAAGTTTCTTTCAGTCAACAGATCTCCTGCTCTTGCAGCCACAACATGACAGAGGCAACTTCAAAGCAGGACTCTGTTACTGAGACGGCATCTGAGAGTCACACCAGCTCTTCATGAACTTTTCCATTACGAATCATTTTAGACAGGTATTGCAGACTTCTCAGAAAGCCTCACAGACTTCCCACACAGTCTCCATTGAGAGTTTAGAAAAGAGGAGGGGTGGAATGCTAGAAAACAGGCCCTATGAATAACTGTCATACAGCAAGATGCATTTCAAAGACCAAATACTTTGGTTTTAACTACCCTGCTTCTTTAGGGCTGCCCCAAGGCCACCAACAAGACAGGACCTGCTTGCTCTGCTGATAATGAAATACAAAAATCAGGTGCAGTCACAGACACTGCACCCTCCAGCACACACACAACCTCAAGCACCTCAGCAGCCTAGCACTGGCTTGGCACAGTAAAGACATACAGCCTGGGCAGATCACAAGACAGGGGTGCTTAGAAAAGGAGAGTCTGCAGGGCAAAATTTGCATATGGATATTCTCAGGTTAAGTCCTGACTGCTATCAAACACAGACCCTGGTACCATGAAAAAAAAAATAAAAGCCAACAATTTATGCCTTACATCATGGTAAAAATACAAAGAGCTTAACTAGAACTTCCCTAGCAAAAGTGACTCCTAACTACCTTCAGGTAAAGAGGAGAGCACAGCCATCTGCTACAAGGGCACAGCTGATGCTGCTTTATCTGCTGTATCTTAGCTGGAGTACAAAGCACACGCACCAGCCCTGGGCAGCTGTGCACATCTGGTATCCTGCATGTACAGCTACCATGGGCAATCTGGGCACACACCCAGCATACCAGGTTTCAACTCAACATGAACACAATAATTACATAACAAGAAATTGCCTTTCAAAATCAAAGCCAAAGGCCACTAGATTCAAGAGGTCTGCTAATGTCACAGAAATAGCACTACAGTAAGACTGAAAAAATCCCACTATTTTCAAGTATTTCTAGTCTTCTCAATGAAATGTGTGAGAAACTATGAACCAAAACCTGAAAGCTCTCAGTATACAAGGAACTCAGATGTCATTCTACCCCTTTTCAGACTGAACACAAGAATAAATTTAACCATATTAACCTTTCTAAGTTACTATTTGAAGTTCTGCAATTCTACTTTGATACTCTTCAAGTTGATAAGTTCATAATAAGCAGTTAGAAAAGCTAGGCTTGTTCACATTTTTATTAATGCTGAATCAAGGAAAAAAAATAGCATGCCTAATTTCCAGTTCAGGAGATAACCCTATTTAACAAGGTGTATGTTACTCTCTTAAATGTTACGTAAATGTTTCCTTGAAAGAAAAAAAAATGGATTTAATTGCTGCTTTGAAAATCAGGGTCCATGAAAAGTCCATATGTGGAGATGTATTTATTCTCATTTTTAAGTGATTCCACATGTACAGTTACTCAAGGATAAAAACTTACATTTTCCAAAACAGCAGACCAAACATTAAAAAGTTGGGAAAATGCTGTAATAGTAGAAGATTTATCTAAGAAGACAATCATGACAGTCAGTGTTACAATTTTTATAGTACTAACACTATTAAAATGCATGTTCATGCAGTGGCCAAAAGAATTATACTACAGACTTAGAAATAAACATTAAAAAGCAGCAGTTTCCAAACAATGGTCCAAAATGCCACGGTTGGCACATGGTTCTATTTGGAGTATTTTTCCTCTATGTCTCCACTAGAAATGCACAGTGGTCTTGAATATGCCTGAAGGAGGAGAGCTGTTGCATTGCTGAAAAATTGTGGAATATCCTGGCTCAACTGGAGTTTAAAAATGAAAAAAATATGTTTAAGAAGTGAAACAGTTAACCTTTTGTTTCATACATATGCAATACCTATTAGAGGTTCTATAGAAACAGTACCTAAATAAAAACTAGTAATTTTTCAGTAGTGTTTTCAAACATACTCAAGGTATTTTGGCAAATTGGTGTCTTTGGAGCTGTGTTCCTTATAGTCTGAAAGGCTGCTTATACTAATCAATGATTTAACCCTTTTTTACATCTGAAAAGTAAATATAAGCTCTCAGAGTTTTTCAAGTCCTGAAGGCCCTCTCATTAATAAGCTTTCTACGCCAATTAAAAGATGTTTTTTAACATCACTCAGACAAAGTTTTGGTTAAATAAGTGCTCAGGAAACACCATTCTATTCAGTGTTTCAATTCATAGTTTAAACATCTCACTGGAATTCTGTAGCAGAATTTACCCTGGCAAACAAATCAGAAGCATTATTTTATTCCTTAAATAGCCCTTAAACTCCACACCCAAGTGAGAATGTAAAGTAACAGATTAGTCAGAAAAGGACCGTCTTTCATGTACCTTAGGTCAAACATGACACCACAAGCACAGGAAGCAAGCAGGAAGTTATCTCTTTAGCTTGAGCCAAGCCCAAGAACAGAGGCAACTCCCACCCACCTAAATCAGCATCGTAACATGCATTTTTGTGCTAAGATGGCACACAAACCTTTCAGGTAGACACAATGCTCATTTGAATGTGGCATGGATCTATACATACTCCAGAGTACCTTAATTTTATACATGGCCAACAAATAATTCATATTAAAGGGTCTGTCTGTCTTCAGAAACAGTAAAACCAAAATACTCAAAATACAAGACTTTCCACAATGTTTAACTTTCAAAAGCTACCAATGGCTAAAGACAACCTGATTGCAGACATATAAGAGGAGAAAAGGATGCTGCTAAAATAGTCTCACCCACCTCCAGATGGGCTTAAGGGATTTCAAACTGCTAACAATTTCACTATCATTGTTGCTATTAAACTTCTTATGGCCTTATGGCTACTACATCCTGGTAGGAATATATTGCTCCAGAACTGAGCTTCTAGTCTTCCTGGTACCTACTGAGTTTACCTTTTACTTTGTCCACCTGATAAAAGCCAATGCACTTTGCCAAGACACACAGCCAAGACTGGCAGTATGTATGTATGTTTCAGACTGTATGTTGTACTGAGCAGGCAGATTTACATGCCTAAATCTGACTTTTTTTCCAAACTCTGATGTATCTTAAGCTAATTTTTTTGCTGTTTATAACACATGAAATGCTACTGCTACCAATCATCCATTATGGGCAACATAATGAACTCTTATACTAAAGAAGAGGCAAAATCTTCGCACACATACACAGTCCATCGAGAAAAAAACCCACAAAATTAGAATAAAGTTATTTTTTTTCCCTTAAGTTTCAAAAAGTATTTATTTAAGGTTAAATTATTATTTGCTTCCTGTAATAGCAACTTTTTCAAAGTTAGTTAAAATGTTTGCTGTTACAACCTCTACAGGTTGCTAAACACTTTCTGGGTACAAAGTCACAAGTTCTGTGGAATGCTGTTCTGTGTACTCTGCCTCTGCCAGCACAACTTCCCTAGGTAACACTTGCACCATACAAACACCAGCTATACCTGGGGAGTTAAAGGTCTGTGCGTTTAGGTTTTGTTATCAACAGAACACACAGCAGGTTCCACTTGACCACTCAAAGCATCATCTGAGTTTTCCTATGATCACAGCAAGTGCTACGTCAGTGCATCCCTTCTGTGCAGGCAAAAAGGTTTTAAAGATAATCCAGTAAGTCAAGTAATCACAGGCTTTGTACAGAATTTAATAATAATAATAATAAACAAACAAACAAAAACAACCAAAAAACCAGAACAAGGTTTCCCTACTCTGTGACACAGTGAAAAGGCATGTCAGCACTCCATTTTAGAATTCATAATTTTTTGTAAAAAATGTAAAATTATTTTTTTCCCAAAATGTTCTTCCAAGTAGTATTATTCTACATAAACACTGTGCTTCCATCAACTTATGCTATTAGTAGCAAGTATATATATTAGCATGTATATTTCCATTCCTTGTCATACAAATGCAATAAATTTCAGTTATTGAAACAAGTGTCCTTGTGAAGTAGAATTTCAAATAACTGCTTGAAACATTCGGGTTCGTCTTATGTGTTGAACAGCTAATACAACATATGTTAAAACTTAAGGCTGAGATTACTGGCTGAACATCCCTGCAAAACTTAAACCGTGCTTCATAACATTCAGAAAAGCCCCATGAAGCTTCCTGACAAGTGAGTCCTCTGCCAGGGCAACATATCCCACGTCGGACAAATTCTGCAATGTACAAAGGGGCAACTGGCAAAGATTGCTAAACACCCTAAAGATCAATATCTTTGCACAAGCAGCACAACCTAGAGAACTAAGCATGGCACTGGCAGCCAGCAACTCTTCAGCCTAATGCTGCTGCAACAGATATGCATCTTCCTGGTTTCTTAAATGAACTGATACGCAGTTATAATTACAGAAGTTTTGTAAAATCTCTGAAGAGTTCTGTATGTTCCAGTAAAGCATGAAAGCATATCAAGGAACAACAAACCATTACTGCCTCAATTTTTAGGAACTTTGGCAGTAAAAAAATAATAATTAAAAAGTGACATTATGTTTTTAAAAAGAGAAAGCATTTCTAGTTCTTCTGTTAGCTCAGAATACATCCAAGGGGAAATTCTTTAAAAAAAAAAAAAACCTCAGACATAAATGACTAAGCCAAAATAACTAAAATGCTCACACAAAGCCAGAGAGCATGATAGAGGTATTAGAAACCTGAGCAACTGGAGCAACTGCTCCAACTGTCAAACTCAGCATTCTTATTAAAAAGATGGTATGATTTTGGTTTACTTCTTTGAAAGAAAAATATAAAATACATATTAGAGTCCTCTAAAAAACTAACTCCACAAAGCAAGCTTTTAGACTACCATCAGATTTCTTTTTCTTCTAGCTTACCTCATAACAACAAATGAGAGGTTTTAGGAGACACCATGTACAAATATCATGAGAGAATATCTGTACCAACAGATTTTAAGAACATTTCTTTCTCCTTGCAGTCATTCAGAACACAAAAATCACAGATTACTACATAGGGCCTAAAAAGGTCTTGCTTATATACTAGAGGTGCCATTGGAATTCATTCTTTCAACATGCTTTAAAAAAGCTCAAGCGTATCCTTACGATAATAGATTTGTTCAAAATGCCATCAGAAACAAACACTGTCATACCCACAATTTATACTTAAAGAAAACTCGTCATACCTAATGCACATAAAACTTAAAATACATAGTTCTACTGCCAAGTTGAAAAGCACCCTGACCTCTCAACTCTAGAAGCCTCATTAAGGTTTTTTACATGCACATACAAAAATAAAAGTAATTTTTTTTAAAAAAGGGGGGGAAAGGGGAAGGAAAAGAAATCTTTAAAAAAGATCAAGTATACAAGGCTGTAGCCTTGAACCCAGTTTTTATGTGAAAACAAGGTAATATAGTTCTGAAGTACTTCTGACAGTAAGAAAAGGTTACCTCCTAACTGATGTTACCTCATCAGCTGGAATACAGAGCTGGTTTGGCTGAGGTCTTTCCCTCTCAGTGTTGTTGATTTCTGCCCAAGAGTTAATTTAAAATAAGCAGGTCATATCCATCAAAAGTACAAAAAATGTGTAACAACTACAAGTTAAGCTCAAGACAGGTAAATTTGCACTGATTTATATAAGTAAATCTTCTTTTTAACCTTGCAAAGAAATTAAATGTTCTAATCAGCAAGGTAGGTAACTCTCAAACTTGTGTGTACCCAAACAGAAAAATGGAAAGAAAGGCAATGCAGTAAAACCTGTTCCAACACGCTGTACATTAGAAATCTGACTCTCATATTTCATAAGAGCCAAAGGAAAAGAAAGATGCAATGAAAAGCAGGTTAAGAACAAGGTAGAACAAAAACAGTAGAAGCCTTCCACACATCACAGTATTGAGGAAACCTATTAAAACACATTTTTGTAGTTTCAAAAGGTCAAAAAGAAAAAAACCCAGAGGATTCAGTCTTAATTCTGTCTTTGAACACACACACACACATACATGTCCTTCATAAGTGTCCTTGAATCTTAAATTAAACATACTTTCCCTGCAGATCATGAAATTGGCCCTATCACACAAAAATGTTTGGCTAAAGATAGATAACTAAATCAAACACACATAATTCAGCAGAAAATATTGAAATGTTTCAAAATGGATTTACCATGAGGAATTGAACTTTAGGTATGTCAGTATTTTGAAATTACAGAGCTGAAGAACAATAGCACAAGAAAAACTCCAGCAAAAAGTAATTTCAAATACAACCAGATGCTCAGAAAAACTGCTTGTCCTTTTGTGTACAGCCCATTCAAAGATGGCATTCCAATCACAGCTCTGTTGGGCTATTTGTATGATGACAGGTAATTATTTACACACAACTTTTCAGAGCAAAGATAGACATAACATACAGTTAAGAAAGGCAAATGAAAGGCAGCACTGATACTCTCTGAAGGACTCCCAATGTGGAAAGCTGCTTTCACAAGAATTCCCACTAAATTACAACAGCAAAGGAATCATCCCTGGACAGCTGGGCTGATATTTTACTCTGCCATTGGTTATATTACATTCCTGGTGACAAAAGTTGTTGACATTAAGGTTGAATAGTAGAATTGGCGCTAGAAGAAAAACCATCTTGCATATCCCTTCCAACATTTTTTCACTACTGACACCACTTGAATGGCCCAAGAACTTTGTTTAAAAGTTTAAGTACAAGACAGATTACATCAAATGCGATCGAGGAAATAAGTCTTATGCTCTGCCTTAGAAAAGGCTGTTTTATCTGCTTTTCATTGACATAGGCCAGTGGTACTTTGTCACTGCATTTGAAATTGTCCACCTATTTCTTCTTTAAGTTTATAGTTCCTAGGAAATGCACAAATTTCATCCAAAATGTTTCAGGACTTCTTTTCCCTGAAGGCCATTCCTTAACAGGATGAGCTCACACATGTGGCCAACTGCTATATTAAGGAACAGGATTAGTATCTGAAAACAGATCAACATCGACATCACCTCTGAATAGAATAATTGAAATTACTGCACCATCATTCTCTGATAGGCCTACAATCAGCTCTGAGCATCGCTAAGGCGGTGCATGAGAACAAGACAGCAGCTTTAAAAACTCAGTTGTTTTCCTAACAGGGTTGTCACTGTTGCAAGACGTGACTTGGAAACCTTATGAGGTGCAACTGAGTACTTACTCAGCTGGAAGTAATAGAGTGATACTTTCAGAAGAGCCTTTAAAAACCAAGTGTGCAAGTGACGTAACACCAGTAGATAAAAAAAGGACAGGAAAACAATATGCATAATGGAGGAATAAAAGGCATTTATGTGAAAAGTAGAATTGTTACTCTAGAGGTTTTTTGTCCAGTACCTGGTAATTTTTCAGTAACATCCATTTGTGTATTACACTTAGGAGAGCACTAAACACTCATTTAATTTGTAGAACAGTACTAGATGCAATAGCCCAATCTTTCCACTTCTGCCAGTTTATGACAATTTATTTATTTGTTTATCTGAGACAATTTATTTATTTATCTGAATCAATAGGCTGGACCTTTAACTTCTTATATTGACCAAATCCTGACATATATGAAATGTATATAAATACTTAATTCACATAATTATGTTAAACAATGCCCTGCTAAAACAAACACAGAAATTCACAACTATAGAAATCAGTTTAGGAGATCTGGAAACAGAAACCTTAGACTATACTTGTGCATGAAAAATAAGTGTCAGTCTTAATTTAGAATTTCCTGGCTATTACTCATGTAAACAGTGCAACAGAAATTTATGGACTTCGAGATTGTAATATCTTAAAATAAAACAAGTTCTTAAAGTACGGTTATAAAAATATCCATCTTAGTATGTGTAGTCATATATACAAATTAATATATTTACAACGGAACTAACATGCCATAACAGTTTCTTTGCCAAAAACATTTGTCACTTGGGTAGAATAAACAAGTATCTTAAGTTTTTGAAGCCTTCTGCAGTTCAAAATTCTCATTTTTACGCCCTTCCACATCCTTCTCTTCATTTATCTCCATGATGGTGTAATATTAAAATGCACATAAATTCTGCATTTAGGAAAGGGAGATAAGATTTTTCATAAAATTAGAATTCTGAATGGTGTTCAAATGTACGCAGATGATGTTACCACTTTTGTAACACTGGCACAAATTAGGTCCTATTCATTTTTATGGTTTCTGTTACTGAAGGGAAACAAAGGGTGAGCATGCTCCATTTGGTTTCTTAAATGCAGAAAAATGAAAAGTATCATATGTACAATTCAAACTGGTGCTCATTTGGAAAGCTGAGGAAAAATATTTTTCAAAAAGAGAAGCGTTAACATTTCAAACCATTATCTGAAAGCTCTTAGGGGAGAAGTTGAGAGAGGGAAGGACAGAATTACGGCAACAATATTTATTAGATACAGTCTTGCAGAGTGAAGCAAAACAAGTGTGTGTATGTGGGTGGGACATTATGTAAAAGAAAATATATAAATGAGTCAAGAATTACATTTATTGTTTTAAAAATGCCCACAACATTTTGTTCTATCATTTTCAGCAGTTGTTAGTGGACTCCCTCACCATCTTATTGCTGTAACCACAGGTCTCTTTCCCACCATTTTGTTTTCTCCAGAATCAAATCTCATTTGGAAGAGGATGATAAATATATTAGGGTGATGGCATCCAGTTTCTGCTCCTTTCCAGTTATCTTTCCACCTCAACAGAATGAAGTAAAGGGATCACTGCTGCAATTGTATACTGCTCAACTTCAGGTTAGCAGCACTCATTTTCTAACTGTTCATCAAAAAGCTAACTTACCAAAACCATTTCATTTGCAAGAACATTCTCAAGAGAATCCTGTTAGAATAAGATTCAGGATGAACCTTGGAGTGAGGATGAGAGTATCACTCCAAGACAACCCACTGAACAGTTCTGGTGCTTACTAAAGGTGTTCAAAACCCTAACCTGATTTGGGCAAGTTGGCAATTTTACAACTTGAGTTCCTGTCACTACAGGAAAATGCCATAGCACTGGTTATTCCTCAATTCAGGATTTCACTTTCATCCACACAGTCTGTAAAAAATTTCCAAAAGCATAATCTCATCCTCATATATAACAAGTATATATCAGATATCTCACTATTTTTGAGAAAAGGAAACAAAAAAATCTGACTTAACCCCAACCTGTTTAACTTCTGACACTTGTTGAAGCATTAAACCATGGTTCTCCATTACCAGTTCCTAAGATATTCTTGATAAAAGGGCTGACAGCTCTTGTGAATGTATAGCATAAGCTATGGGACCACCAAAGGACTGGGTTGCATTTAGGTCCTTCTTAGGAGGCACTTCCCAGATGCATAGGAAACCAAGTGGCAGAAGGCACTTCACCTATTTGTCAAGGATTCATAAACTGCCACAAAATAACATATATCAACAGAATCTACCTAAGTCAGTGGAAAAAAATAAATTATACAATTGATTATGGGTAACAGGACTCTACTCCTTAAAACAGCATCACATGAGTTTCTCAAGGGACACCAATAGATAAAGAAAAATAGTGTTAGGCTCTTCAGGTGGTCAAAGGCTTCTCTACCAGAATAATATATTTTCCACTCCTTTTTCTAAAGCCTAAAAAATGGCCTAACCTTTTTAGGTCATGTTTTGGTAAGCTTTTACTTTCTGCACATCAATTTAAATTACAAGTACATTTTGTGGTAAAATTTTAATCTACTAAAATATAAATGTGCATAAAAGAAAAACAATTAAGCTTCATCTGAAGAATATATGAAAGCTGCCAATATAAAGCGCACGCATGAAAAATTAAGCCTATAAAAATATATAATGAAAGACATCTGGCACAAATGTCAGCCTTCACATGCTTGTTTTGTCAGCTGTCAAATCATGGTAATATACTAGGGTAAAAGGCACACTGACAGCAACATTCCTGGTATTTTAAAGAACAATCATAAAATACATGCATCTGCATTGCTACCAAAGTAATTGAATAGGGCTAGCAGTCCACAGGAAAATATTCATGCTTAATGCTTCTGACTCTCAAATGAAAGTCTGTGCAGGACAGATCCCAAATTATTTCTGTTCCACACAAGGCTTTTTGAAAGAGTTACCTAAGTTGTGAGTAATAACTCATGCAATTCTTTACAGTTATTGTAGATAAATACTGTTCCTAAGCAGCAAATGACATGGGGTCAAGGAATGGTATTCATTATATACTTACCTTTGTCAATAAAAGAAGTATTTTAAAAATATAGATAACAGGAAAAAAACTTCTTCCCAATAATTAATTCCCTGCTTGATTTAATATCAATGAGTTAATTATTTTGGTATGTCTTTCTGATTTAAAAAGCCAATGTTTTTCCTCTACATCAAACACAAGTTCCAGTTACACTCTGTAGTTGTGCACATGAAGCACTAAACACCAAAAAAACCTCCGGATGTGGTCCCGTTACCATCCTCCTATGGTCCATCTGGACTAACAACAAGAAGTTTGAAGGAAAATGAAAACATTATACTGATAAAGGTTTTGAATTTAATATATTTCTTTACAAAGTAACACCATTTGATATATTTCTTTACAAAATTGAACAGTGATACCATGAGACAAAAACTAAAGTTGTCCAAGATGATGCTACCTACCTGAAGATTTTATATAGCATTACAGTCATCATCTCCTGGAAACCAAGGGAGCAGTAGTAATAAGAGTTAGTCATAAAGGCTGCAACCTAGTTTCCTGTTAAATATATAATCATGCTGCAACAAAACCACATTACTTTTAAATAACCATTCCTTAAAAAGTATGCATGAATTTTTTTCTTCTGTAGTCAGGAAGCTAAATCAGGTCTGCATTTATTCACATACCAGGCACACTGTGACATTTTACTTAAATGCTGAGGAAAGTGAATGAAGACAGTTTTCACTAGAAACTAAGTTTATTTACAGTCTGCTTGTTAGGGTTTTTTTTCTTTGTAAAGTTAATTTCTGCCTTGATGTTGATGTTATGAAATAGAAAAGTTTTAGTCTTTCTTACACTGACTTCACAGTGAGAAAGGTCGGGAAGACAGGTGAGACAGGAGGGATGAAACTAAGACTCCAGGCTACCAAAGACACTGTAGCAGGCATTGGACCTGGTGAGTCCCAGTGGGAGCTGCCAAATGATGGGCTTTTCTGGGGAAATGCCAGTAGGACAATTTTGTTAGATGTCATTTTACAAGACAAATTGAAGCAAAGCCATCCAACCACTGAAATTAGGAAATAATGAAGCCTAAGTTAAAATTGGCTTGCAGTCATGCTGAAGAACCTGTTTGGGGCAAGTAAGATGACACTGTATTTTTCTGAAGTACAATTGGCCTCACCAGGAGTATGAGACCTGACCAAGGCCATTTTCTACCTCACAGAGATCTCTGATGAACACAAAACTGGCCAGTAACAGCTTGAGTTTGTGACACTTGCCTATACTGTATTACCATTCAAAGGATTTTTCCCTCAACCCTTTTACTGAGCAACACTAAATATAGAATTACTGCATAAATCTCACTGCTTTAACTCATCCAAATAGCAACTAAGCACATAAGAAAGTTCACATAATGGTGTAAGTCTACTATCACTCTTCCCAAAGGATATATACATACATATATATATCTCCACCTAATTCTTTTCACTAAGTTTTCGTTATCACCATGACTATTAAAATGAAGCTTTCCACATGAGCAGTAGCTCAGTGAAATATCATTCCCATTTTAAATGCTTTCTGTATAACATCAAATACCACCAAGATACTTTATCAGATTGATTATCTGAGGCTGAAACAAACAACTTGCAGCACTGACAGTCAAAATCATTATGCTAGGTGTGGGGAAGGACAAACGAAGGCCTGTACTGCTCCACTGCCAGAGAATACTGTTGATTTTTTTCCTGCCTCTACCTTGAAAATCAAGAGACTTAAAAAAAAGAAAAGGATGCTAAGAGATGGCATTATGGCTAGCCCACAGATGAAAAACAAGACTACAACTGTAATTTTATAATAATTTTGTAGCAATTGTATTTTTGTACAATAAGAGTACCCATAATCTGCATATTCAACCTGAATTTCTCAGTGTATGGAGTTTTTGCACTCTTTTCTATAAAGAAAGTTCTAAATTTTAAATACCCACATACATCTCAGAAGATTATATTAATATTGTACATGTCTTTTTCAGTAGATTTTGAAGCACATGAGACAGTGTCTTGATATAGCATATATTCTGACTTTTAAAAAAAAATGTCTTAAGCCTCGTACTCACTCTGCATGAAAAGGTGTTTCAATCCCCAGCTGACAAGCAGAGAGTAAGGCACACGGAAATTTAGTTTGACAAACATGCACTTGACCGACTTTGTGCCCTCAGCCATCCGTAATTTTGCTCTCCCATAAAGATTTTCTGATGCCACATCAGAGCTGTCAACAGGTAAGGTCCTTCTTTGACTAACAGGATGGCAGTCATCTATTTGATGATGTAATTTCTTGTAACCTGCAGAAGCAGTTTCTTTTGGGGCAGTGGAAGAAATGGGCAAACACACACAATCCCACAAACGCACATAAACATGTTTGATCTCATTCATGATCACATGAGTTTCATTTCATTCAGAAACCAGACTAAAAATGACAAGGGTAGGGAAGATGCATAAATACCCACTATCGGATTCATTTATTCTCACACCTTTTTGTCTCTCTTCTACTCACTTCCTCAGTAATTTTTGGTGAGCTTTCCCTGTTATGTTGTACCAACCATCAAAAGGAAGCTTGGGAAGCATTCTGGCATCCATGTAATTCTTGTAAAAACACCAGGAAGTATAATCCTCTCAAAACAAGGATCCTAGGGAACTAGGGAAGCAATATTTTGGCTTTTTACCAACCATTTCACAGCAAAGGTAATTAGTAAGTTACATACCATTGTAAGCAACACCAGCACAAATCCAGCTTCCCTCACTGCTTGCTCTCTCTTCTAATGATGCCAAGATCGTGACAGGCTTACTTAACATGGTTATTGTTTCCAATTTCAAACACTTACACTTAATTAAGTTTCAGCTCTAGATGATCTATCCTAAACAGCCAAACAAATCAAAAATGCTCCAACTCCATTACCTCACCTTTTTACCCACTCACTATAGCAACAATGCATTGGAAACACTTTAGAAGGATTTTGTTTGCGTAGAATGGCTAGGATTTGGTAAATGCATGTGATAAGCTACTTTTGAAATAAATTACACAGCATACCATATGTTTCAGTAACAGTAAATATCCAGATTCTGGTCAGTCTTTTCATATCAAGAGAGAATTCTATGTATTAGGAGCAAAAGTCTGTGCCAGAAGCCAGATGAAAAAATAACAAGATGAGTAATATGTTGAATTTCATGCATATTAGGTACAGTCTTCCATCACCTGACAAACTGGAAGAGGTGACCCTCTGTCTCTTGTACAAAAAGCTATTGCCTTTCAGAATCAAAAATATCAGACATTAGCAAATGCTTTAAAAGTTTTACATAATACATAATTACACGTGCCCACATAGAACCCCACCCCAAAGGAATTTCAAGATTTCAATTCAAATGCAGAAAGAAAAGCTGAAAAGATTGGGACAGTGATAAGCATCTCAAGAACAAACAGGAAACGATAACTAATGAAAAATTCCAAATATTATTAATACAGGAAAGTATGTCCAGCTTTGACAACCAACTCAGTCATGGAATATACACTTCCATCTTCAGTAGCTGCTAAAACAAACACTCTTCTACAGGCTTTGACAGAGAACAGAATTCATTTCCCCTTTACAGCTGCAGTGCTTCAAAGTCAGTTAAACATCAATGTGACAGCCTTACTTGCGAGAGCTCAGACATTTACTGTATTATCTTAGCCAGACATGAGCAGAAAGCAGAGACTGGGAAGGCAGAGAAGGCAAGGGGGAGAGAGGAAAATCAAGATGTTTTTTCTTAAACACCTAATGAAGTGTTCATCTTGGGTTTTGCCACAGTGTTATTTTTTCTTGTTCATTTATTCTGTATTTAAAGACCCAGCTAATACAAACATAGCACAGGTCTGGAGGCAAAAAGTTCACTGGCATATACCTTGTTTGCTCAGATACTCCTCAGTTACCAACTTCCCGCTCTGTGACACACTGTGCTTCTACAAATGAAACCCAGTTGAACTGAGCTATTATCAATGCTTACAAATTAAACTATTTTATTTGCAGCTAGCCATCATCCTACTGATTTTCTCATTAATATCTAGAAGACACATAGCTTAGATTCTTACCCTAATTTCTGCCACTGACTTTCCTGTATAACCCCTACCTCACAAGACCATTGTGAAGCTTAATATATATTAATTTCACACACAGCAACAAGCATGGTAAATACTTAATAGTAGGCAGTTGGAATATTGGCCAGATGTCAAACCAATCCTTACAGTGTGTGCAAGCCACTAACTTAAGTATCATGGACAAAGAATAGGCACCAGATAACTGCAGTAGCCATTTGCAAAAAGCAGTCAAGAATATTTTCTGAGATTTTGTGGAAGACTGGCTGCTCACACGATTATGGTCTTGCCTACTTCTGGATGTTTAATTACATTAAAGAATCTAAAAATACATGTTTGTACTGCTGGTTTCCCATGAAAGTAGTTGTTGTTGCCATTGAGGGAAATGATATGATCACAAAGATAAGGTGTCTTATGAATTGCCTACCAAAATACAACCCAAACTACTAGCAAAAGATTTGCTGAGTGACTAGTTCTTTCATGACAAATGACCCCTCAAAACTGTGACTCAGAATAAAATCCCTACAATACTGAAAAAGATTTTTTTATTAGGCTTTGAACACATTTGTCATTTCTCCGTGCATGCTGTAAGCAAGCTTGTGAAAAAAAATAATCAGTATTTCTTTCTTTATTGTTAGTGGTATTTTGTACATAAATACTGAAGAGAAGGCATGTCTGAAATACATGCCTAAACTACAGATCTTTCGTTAAAAAAACAAAATAGAAAAGAGTAGCTAGTAAAAATGTAATGTCACATGAAACAATCTACACAAATTACATTATTAAACAGTATTCTCTTGTAATTCTTTGACCCAATTGAAAATTCTAGAGAAAGCCTGATGACTTGTGGCCATATCATTTGACAAAATGTGTAAGCTTATTTTCAGGAACTCTCCAAATCTCAGCTAATAAGAGTTTGAGCCATCTTTCACCTTCTGAAGGGTTACTTCAGGGTTAAGCGAAAGACAAATCAAGATGCACTTCATCTGCCAAAAAAAAAAAAAATCGCTCTTCTTCACCCTTCACAGCAGCCCCAATCTGAAGATTTCTATTTCACAATAACACTTTGAGGTTTCTGTCTGAAGTTGACTGACTCCCCTACTCCCTCCCCTAAAACTTCAGTTAGTATTTTCCCTTTAGGAAAGAGAAGCAAATTAAGCATTGCCTAACAAAAGCATTTTTTGCCTCTGCATCTTGAAGCCACCCTGCTCCCCAATAGTTTGAATGAATGACCTTCAAGGAAAGCTGCCCAAGCCAGCCAGTCGCCCAGGCTCAGGGGATGAGCTGGCCTGGAACTCCCTACCACAGGGAGATGATGTGTTTTGTTTAACCATTTACTTGTTAAAATCTCCGTGTTTGGAGGCTTGGGGAGTTTTTTTGGTGTTGTGCTGCTGTACTTTCCTTACTCCAGCACCACTATTTTTAGTAACCAGAAAATGGGTGGCTGTAGGACCTCTCCTATCACCAGAAAGCTATCCAGCTTCAAGTGGAAAAGCAGCCCAGCTTGTGCATGCTAGCAATTCTTCAGATAGAGGCTTGCAAGCCCAGCCCTGCTTGCTTCTGTTGCAACTAGCACATCATAACATGCACTTCAGTGCAGTACGAAGGTCTTTTGTAAAAAAACCTTCGATGAAAATACTGTAAAATAAATCTGCATCTTTTCTATCTTTATAATCCTTATTGCACTATGTTACTTATGCATTTCTGTCAGCTCCGAGAAAACTTTCATATCCTAAAAAATTCCTTTCCCCTATACGTGTACAAAACTGGTGACTAGGTTGCTTTACCCAGTATTTCCTTCCAAAATTGCCAATCCTCAGACGTAGTCAAGATTTACACTTCTATATGTATTGCCAACTTGAGAAACATGACACAAGGTGTTGAAATACAATTTAAAATTTATTTCAAATTGATATATATCAAACTGTACAACAATAAATATAGCTTCACTGGTTAAAAAAAAAAAAGGTACAAAAAATTCTCAGAAGCAACAGTAAGTAAATTCTGTTAAATACGCAATTCAAACTATGTATAGACCCGGTTATTCAAATCAGAAGTCTTGAGTGAAATACGGGCACGTGGTATGTGACAGATTGGCAATGGAAAGTTCTGTAGGACAGGCTACACTCAGAACAGTGCTGGAAATGAGCCCACAATTCATTTCAAAACTGATGTCAAAAAGTCTTGTGAAATTTCTCAGTATATGCAGTGCACACTGCACAGCTCATCTCCATTCAATACTCCTCACCATTAAAATGATATATTATGCTAAGCTTTTCATTGCCTTAGTTTATATCCTATGACATCACAAACTATAGATGTTTAAAAACTCAATTTAATTTGTAAGACAGAGAAATATGTAACCTGATAAAGTACAACTAGGTATGTTGTAAGAGTTTTAAAGCTGAAGTGCTGCTGAAAAAAATTGTAGCAACAACATGCACAGAATTTCCAACATAAATAGTGAAAAGTAAAATGCTAGTGTGAATTCACTTTTAACTACAATCTCCCTGCTTTTACCCCCCCCCATTCAAGTTTTTAAATAAACATCAAATACTCCCTTCATGTATAACACAGCATAAAACACTTGAGTACTTGTATTTCAGTAATTTGCAAATGAATTTTAAAGGTTTGGGCAGGATAAACATTACATGCATAAACTTGCAAAATATTCAAGCTGCTTCTTATAAAAAGCTGAGCTCCCTTCAGTTCCAGTTACATGAATTTAACTTAATAATCAAGTTTATTATTAAAAAAAACCACAAATTTTTCTTGTTGAGGCATAAAACATTCACACAAATAGAAGAAAACACAAAAGAAAAACTCCTTCATGTGTAAGTAACTCTGAAGACACAACATATACTAAAAACCTAGCCCCATCTCCACCCAGGTAAAGAAGACATTTTCCCCTTATCCCTCAATTATATTTATTTCCAATTATACAGCTGATGTTAAGAGGGGGGGAAAAACCAAACAAAACAAACCACCCTGCAACCTTCAACCTCAAGTTCGGTCTTAAAAGTAAGTCTACAAGATTCATACAATCCCTTAGTCATCAGGTCACAATGCTAATTTAAAACAACAAATTCTCCCATTTGGTTCCATTATAAGGTGATAACTAACACTTCTAGTAATTTATAGACATCCCATTTTCCTTGAGTTTAACCAGACAGCAAATCAAATAATCCCACAGAGGATTCAGAGCAGGCTTGACCCATTACTGAAGTGTTAAATTAGAATTTCAAAGAGCAACTCCATAGTCACCCTTCACAGGGATAATTTTTAATTCTTCTCCTGTGAAATGTGAAGTTAAGTCAATACTTTATGTTTTAACTCATAACAAAAGCAGACAAAAATACTGCTAACTCAAAACAATCTAGGTTGATTCTTGTTTAATAAAATAGCAAAAAGGCCACTGCTTCAATGTTTTAATAGGCAAGTTCTCTCTAGCTTTTTTTTACAATTTCAGTACTAAATCACATCAAGAGAAGCAGGCATTTTATTTACATTTGATGAAATTAAATACATCAATATATAATTATTTTCTCACACAATCCACAAACACCAGTGCATATGAAGAAAATAATGAGGGTTGGCCACATTTTACAGCTAAGAGAGACTTGCAGGTCAAGTGACATGTTTAGTATACCTCTGGCAAACCTGGCACTGAAGAAAAAGCTCCTGGCTCTTGAGCACAAGGTCTAGCTCCATTCCTGTTGTTACCCATGTAACCTCATTCCCATGGGTATAATTATAGGGAAATTTCCATCACATGCAGGGGCAAACATTGCAAGTCCACAAATTCTACAAATGGTTCCAGACACCTTATCTGAATTACTTGTTGATTAAACAACAACAACAAAAAGTTGTCCAAGGAAACAATACATTTGTTTTTTGTAGCTGACCCAGCCAGCCTAAACAAATTAACTGCCTGTTCAACACAGGAACACCAGAAGCTTGGCACAGTAAGAGCCACAGAGCCCATCAATGGCATGGCATAAGAGTGATTGACATTACCTGGAATCATGAACAAAGCAACAGGACAGAAGTAAAAACTGGTAATACAATCAGTACAAATTACAACATAGAAAACATACACACAGAGAAAAAAAACACACATTTTCAATTTCTACAATATTAAATAAAATATTCTTATGTTGTTGCTGATATGCACCCTCACACAATGTAGTATGAATTTATTCTGTTCCTCAGGATATTGTCTGTGTAAGAAAATACCAGTTCCCTTTTACTGACTTCTTTCGCTGCTAGTGCTAAGCAAAAATCAGTTGAAAACCAATAAAACATCAAGTTGTCTTTATATTCAGCTAATGCAAGTGAAATATTAGCAGAAGTAGGTTTGACCCAATATTGGATTTTACATTTTTATCTTTTCTGTATTGCCAGTTAGCTCAAACTTTCTGCAAGAAACCTTCATATTTCCTTTCTCAGAATCTTGTCTCTAAAAAAGTCCCTCCTCCCCCAAGGAAATTCTAAGGGCAGGCCCATAGCCTTTCTTTTCTCAGTTTCTGCAATACAACTTGAGAAAAAATTATTTACACGAGTGTAACAAAACAGAATACAGCTCATTTATGAAAAAACTACCACTGTACTTATAGAACAGTATTTCCACAAAATTAGAACAGTAAGAACAGTCCCCAAATCATGTCAACAGCAAGGAAAGTTACAGCATATGGCCCTTCCCACCATAACAGAAAATACTATCTAGTGGGTTTAAATTTTTAAAAGTTTAATTCTACCATTGCCAGCCACATTATATATAGTTCCCATTTTTACTTCTCAGTTGCTCTGAGAGATCTAAATATGTCTCATTTTGGTCTTTTCAGGTTTTCAAAAATTTATCAGTTTTACATGATAAAATACTTCACACTGACCTTATCAATAGCTTTGGAAAAAAAAATGGCATACACAGTGGCAACCATGTGAAACTTTAATTTGTATTACATCTTTGTAGTCAAATGCATCCATTTATAATTATGGGCAACGATACTTCTGATACAAGAAGTAGAACTGTGCCTATAATGAATTTTTAATTTCAGCCACTGAACAGGAGAAACACGTTTTAAAACTGTTTCAAGTTGTGCAAATAGTGAATTCACCAGGAAAAAATGCCCTTGTTTCAGATAGCTTACTTCATGCCAAAGTAGGGTAAAGCTATTCAAAGCATTAAGAACATCCACAAGGGGATTTAATTGCTAAATATATCTGTGAATGTATACCTTCACTTCCTTTGCAGTACCTTGTCTGAGAAGACAACCTTACGGGTAGCAGATAAATAAATTAGATCTACAGAAGCAGGCAAGTGAAGAAACTACTGTCCTTTACTGTAGGACACACAAAACAGACAGGATGCTCACCTCACACGTAGGAAATCAGTTCCCTGACAAAGTATTTACACACCAATAAGAAAGCAGAGCTATTTCAGAGGCAGCAAAGCTCTGCTCAGAAACAGTGAGCAGCCCAGAGAGGGCAGCAATCTCCTAAGAGGCAGGAGAGCCAAGTGCAAGCCTCTGCTCTGAATCAGGAGCACTGTGATTCCCTCCTCCATCTTGTTGCACTCACATCCCAGTGCTCAGGAGGAGTGCTGCAATCCGCCCTCCAGCCTCTCCCTGCTTCAGCAAAGATGGGTGTACCTCCAGTTTCCTTCCATGCATGCTGGTGCACTTGCAGGTACAGGAGAGGGCTCCCCAGCTCCTGTACTCATCCCGAGTGAGGTGGGTGACAACCTCTGCTACAGTGATAAAAACCTGGCAAACTGCCCATCCCAGCTTGGCTCAATGGTGAGAGTCTGAGCCACTCCGGACCCAGGGTGAACTCACTGGGGAGTGAGACCAGAGGCCGTCATGAGCTGTCTCTGTACCCAGGGCACAGGCGGTGCCACTGAAACAGGATTCCTGTAAGAGCCCTTACCTTGCACACCCACAGCAGCTCCCCACCCACAGCTGTACCCATAGCTGGCCAGATTGCTTCCCTGTGGCTTACTGACTCTTCAGTCTTGCTGTGACTCTAGCCTTAAAATCCAAAACTTTTCATTTCAGAATTTCCTAAGTGAGCCATTATAGCATTTCTGATTAGCAGTCAATTTTCTCCCTTCCTCAACAGAGCTACTTATGAAATTCATGCCAACTCATTAATAGCTTCAAGCTAGCAAAAAATAAATTTTCCGTAAGCAATTCCCCCTTAAAATACACATACACAAATAAGCCTAACTCTTACTAGAGAGTCTCAACCACAGATCAAGCTGTCCTGACCCAAAACATGAGACTATCCCAAAGCTTCGTGAGGTTGTATCAGAAGACCACAAAACACTTCTCTTGGAAGCTGGGGGTGGAAGGAAATAGCTCAGAAACCGAGTGATGAAGCAAATAAGAGGAAGACTAAGTAGGAGGCAACTTTGATAACTACTATTACTGGAATCAAGTTCATCAGCAGCAGGTTGTTAGGTTTTTTTTTTCCCCTTTAAATGTTCACAGTACCTAAAAACAGGACCAGTGCAACATATGCATGGTTCCATGCCAATAGTAAAAGAAAAATATATACTATTGTGAAACAGATGTACATATATATATACCCAGCATATTTGACACTAAGCAACTAAAGAAGAAAATTAATAGAACAATTCTATGTGCCCCTGTAGGTGGTGGCACACAGCTTGTGGTGTACAGTAATGGCGTGGTGCGTTTGGGGCATGACAGTGGTAGAATAGCAACTGATCTCATATGAAGTGGCCTAATTTGGGGTGGTTTGGGATGTTTTTTGCTTCTGTAGATTTGTATTGAGTATGTTTTAAGTGTGGCAACCATAGTGTTATACAATTTGACTCACATGTATTGATTCCTCAAATATTTCAATATTGACCAAGAGCCTAGAACCTGGATATTGACAAAAGAGTGAGCTCATGAGGAAGGAAAACTAAAATCACAGTAAGGGACAAAGAGTATTTTAAACATTAGTAGTCACGAATCAAGCTTCACATAAATCCTATTCCACCACAGGATACGTTCTGGAAGTTGCATACTGTAACTCCAGACAGAAAAAGTTTTACGTGAGTCTGTTCAGCAGGACTAAGCAATAAAAACACAGTTAACCAGGATCTGTGAAGAGAAGCCAAGCAAAAAACCACAACTGAAAACTGAAAGGCCATAAAAATTAACCCGAGTGAAATTTCATATGTGTTGGCCACCTACTTTTAGAGAAATGTAGATGTTTTTATTCCATTTTAAAATACTATTAAACTGTGGCACCACACAGTTTCAAGCTCACAATCTGAACAAAGAAATGTAGGGGACATATCACTCTCTTAAAGCAGTAAAACAGGTACCTAGAATTGAGGGACAAAGGAATCAAAGGCAAAAAGGGATCTTCCATTTCCATGTGTTACTTGTAAGGATAATGTTTCAAAGTTTAAGAGAGAATATGCAACTACAAAGCAAAAGAAAAACATGCTGAAAAAAACGTGAATGGAAACATTTTTTACTTCCTCCTAACACTACTACAGCATCCCTCAAGGAAGAACAAAATTGCAATACCTACTATAAAACTAATTCTTTTCTCAATTTTAATTTTAAATATTCCTAGTTTGCCAATTGCTGTCATTTTGAAATAGACGGAGTTTGGTGTATATAGAACACTGTAGTTTATTGATTTGGGATTACTGAAGGAATAAAAGTACTGATAATGAAAAAAAGGGAAGAATCTGGACCATAAAACAGATGTCAGAACAGGAGAACACAGTGTATTCTTCATTTATCATGGCCACAGTTGTAAATGGAGTTTTAGCAATGCATTTAGACACTGGCAAATATTGTATGCATAAGACTGTCAGTACCCCTTTTTGCTTGTGGTGAGACGACTAGAGGAGGATTCAGTAACACATTTTGAATAGCAAGAGCCATGTGCAGTGATACTGTAAACTCCCCAATATTTCTAAATCATTTTAATAATACTGAACTTCTGTGACTCATCTGAATTTTCAACATCCAAAGTTTGTTTTAAAAAGAAAACCGGCAATTTCTTGCCAGTCCAGTTAACATAAAAGTAAATTAATCAGACAGAAACACACTGTGCCACACTTCATAATCACCTACAAATTTGCTTACCATTATAATCACATAAGTCTTCTGAGCCTAACATCCCAGCATTGTGACATCATAAAAATTCACCCACTTTTATGTAGAAAAATATCCATGAACCTCCAAATATTGTACCATAATGCTGTCAAATAAACAGACCACTGGAATTCAATTTCCAGAAAGCCAAGGCAAAATCTACTGGCCTTCATCTGAAATACCAGTGTCATTTTCAAGCCCTGTATTTAATTAATACTATTTACTGTCAAGAGCCCAGCCATGTAAATATTTCACTCTTCCCAATTCAGGGACTAAAGGCAGGCCCAGAGGAAAATTTGCCCAAGTAAATGCATCTCATCTTCTTTGATCATGCAAGTGCTCAGTTGTCCTGTTCTTGACCCCTCTAGAATTCCCAGGCTCCAATACTGGTGGTACAATGTCATCAATCTATATATAAAATATACATTGATTTTCCACAGGTGATAATGACAGCTATTTCTTCTGCTGATGTGTATATAGGAAACCACTGCCCATATAAAAAGGTTCCTATCAAGGTACGAAATGAAAAAATCTTAGCAAAGTCCATTACAAAGTCAAAACCAATGTTTAAGAAGTGAATAAAATCAAGTTAGCAATCCCATTTCCTAAATATTTTTTATTTATCTCACCGAAACTGAAATGTTAAAAATAATCTTCCAGGATATAACTACACACAAGCCTCAATTGACTGAACGAGCATTTTCAACAGTCCTGGATATATACGAAGTTTCACTCCATCAGTTCAGTAAAAAGTTCATTGACGGAGCACTCCATTTAAATCCATTTAGAGTAATTAATGAGTTTTACATATGTAAGAATAGTTTAATCCAGCTTTACAATGAATTTGAACATTGTGGCCTCAAAACTATGGAAGTACTTTAAAAGTGCTTTCATTATGAACAAATCTAGTTCTGCCAGCTGCAACCATCATGAGATTTTCTGAGTACTCGAAATTTTCATAAATTTTAAAGGAAAGAAATGCAATATATTACATTTGTATATATTTCAGCTTCTCCACAAAATAATGTTTTTCATAAGCTCCCAGTACCAGTTTCAGGAGGAAAAAAATCTTTAGGGTGCAATTGTATAAATCTCAATAGATGCTCATTTCTTAATATTTCAGTTGTTATCGTACCACCCACACAGAACTTCACTCTCAGAATAGGAGTATCATTTTAACGCTGATTACAATAAATTCACTATAATCAAGCATCCACTTTTACAAGCATCATTATAGGCAATTTATGTTAACTAATGTCACTACCGAACAGTGGTGACTGAACACACAATAATCTGGTCACATTTCATGCAACACGCAGCTCCCCGGTTTTGAGGTCTAGGAATGAAACCACGTTCCCTTTATTTATCATAAACTAATTCAACATAGATTAAATATCCCTCACAGAGAAGACCCGATTCAGTAAAGATTACCCATACCTGTATTTTATTTTAGGTATTTCAGAAACACAGCTACTGTGAGAATTAGGGTGCTCGGAATTGACTCCAGAGCTCTAGGTAGGCACCATTCCAGCCCTGCTTTGCATGCTGATAGAAGTGAGCTCTGCATTATGCAGTTTTGATACTTGGAATCTACTCTAAGTTCCTCACTTTCATCCTTAAACTAATACCAAAGACTCTTAAAACTTGTTTTGATATAAGGCACTTTCATTGGCAGTGTTACACGTCATTTTCTGACAGCACTCCCTTTACACACACATGTATAAGGAGAACACAGTCAAAAATGAGACATTTCAGAATTTTCTTTATCTACGACAGCTGTAAACAATGAGCACTATAACTCAGAATGAAAAGACACACAAATATTTTCTATCTATCACACTTGACACTAACTACAACACAAATGCCAATGAAATCACTACAAAGTTAGATTGAAACACTCTCCACATCGAGAGTGACAGAAAACCGAGATTTCTCTAATCTATGCTCTTTTTGCTGAGAAATATTCCTTACAAAGCAAACCACTTCATGAAAAAAGAATAGAAGAGAGAGAGAAAGTGTTTTCTGACTGATAACTTTTAGACTAGGAACCAAACTAGGTTATTTATTTGTTTGGGTTTCTTGTAAGTCTAAACTTCTCCCCATTCTAACTGCATCGCTTTTTTTGTTAGCACACAGTAGCTAACCTCCCACCACCCCAACTAACATTTAAGAAATAGATCCAGTAAGTTTTAAGTAGTAGTTTCACTTTCCAAAAAACTTAATACAATAGTAGACAGGCTGAATGTACACAATTTCAGTCACAGCAGTGGTACAGTCTCATAACATTCAGTCAAACCCAATATGTATTATTCCACAAGTAACACTTGTCAAAAGCCAAGGCCAGGATTTCTTAAATGAAACTCCAACAGATATGTCCTTCCTACACTACTATAATTTCAGACAGCTATACTGGTAAAAATAAACAGCTACAGCTCTTCCATCTTGCAATGGAGAAGGTGAACATGTTAGTACGTCAAACAATAAGACTGAAATCCCAGACATTCAAAAAATGAATGGAAGAATTTCTAAGGATTCAATGGAACCAAAATTTTAAACTATTTCTTGTCCTTTATTCCTATGCAACCTACTTTTGCTGAACTGTCTATCACAGGAACACATGGATAACCACCCACTTTAGAGCAAAAGGATATTTTGAGTGGAAAACTACATCTCTACATCATCCTTGCCCTCTAAATCCTTTCATGACATCAATTTTTTACAGTGGTTTATTCCTCACTGTCATCACCACAGACTTCATATACAAATATTCATGTACCATTTGCTCTTATTAACACAGCAACTGTGTCTTAGTGAGCATCTTTAAAGTTACCAGATTACTTTCTAGCACTGTAACAACCAAATCTATGGTTTTATCAATTTGGAGCAGAATGTCACAACATGAAGCAAGAGACAGCCCGGGGGTTTTTTTTCTCCATATATATTGATTAGGGGAAAAAAGATTATTATATGGAAATTGCTTTTTATTCCTGTATTTACCTTTTTCAGTCTTTTCATGATGCATGTTTTCTAATGAAAAATTACAACTGAGACAACTGAAAACAAATATACTATCAATTTGACAACAAAATCTCATGTTCTCTAAAGAGAATTTTGGCAGTGACATTTTTGTCTTTATTTCACACACCTAACTCATTCTGAGTCCTATTCACTAGGAAAAATTTTTAGAATCTTTGTCTTTCTTTTTTTAAACAATTTGCTTAAATGGTTACAAAAGCAGATTATTATTGAAAAGACCTGCACATACACATTATGATCATTATGCAGTCCAGATAAGTACTGTAAATAAATAATATAGGGTAAGTAATAAGTATAAAAAAGTAGTAACATCTATGTGGCTAAGCATTTTCAAATTAATATGTAAATAAACTATTAGCTAGTATTATAAACTTCATTGAACACAATGAATTGAAGAGTTTTTATAGGAACTAAAAAGGGAAAAGGCAGAAAAAAGCACTGGAAAGCTATTTTCATTCACTGATGCTAGAAAATTCAGTAAGTTAAGAAAAGCATTGTTAGTTTACAAAAATTGCTCATTATAATTAACAAAAGAGGAAATGATACTTGAGGCGCACGTACATAATTTTACCCATATTTGGTTAGCATTTTATAAACAGTTATCCCCAAACAACTAAAAACCTTTTCAGCAGGCTCATTTCCCACCTCTATATTTAGCGCGCAAGCCTCAAAAATACATATTTCTGACCTTAATAAGTCACTCTATGTGTTAAATGACAACATTTATTCATGAGTACACTGAAAAGGTTCTCACATAAAATCTCAAACGTGTATTTGTTGTAAAAGATTTATATGAAGTGAGCATATTGATATATCAAACACACCTAAAATAAAACCACAGCATTTATATTCTACTTTCTTTCACTGCACTACCAAACTATTATTAGTCTGCATTTAAACAATCCGCGGGGGTCTCTTTTTCTAATTCTCGGCGGTATTATCCCTTCTTGAGAGCAGAGTTAAACAGGCACAGCACTGCCTGATGGAGTCATCAGACAGTAATTCTTGAGCAACAAGCAGTTTAAGTCATCAGTGTCATTATACCAATTTCAACCCTCAATTTAAGTAATTTATTAGTGCACAGAGTTGGATGGAAAAGCTTGTATTATTCCATATCCAACCTTTGCCATAAGACAGACCATAATCAGCACATTTGAAAAACGTCAATTCCTTAGTTACAGTATCAAATTTCAAACAAACCTCATGAGAAAGAATATCACATGTTGACCCCTTCAGCCTTTCTTTGCAGAAAGTTCCATTCCTGGTTCTGGAACTAAAGTAAGGACCCTGCTTCCATAACCAGTCCAGGCATTATTTTTCAAAGTCTCTACAATATTAGTGTTTTAACTCAGTGTATAGGACCATACATTACTTAAAACCAAGGCTTGCTCTGCTGTATCTACACAATCAATCTAAGACATCTCACATCAAACTCCCCTGTGAAGAAGATTAATCCAATTAAATGCAATAGGATATAGACAACTCACCAAGACTCAGCGATGCAGACAGCAATTCTAGGGGCTGTGTGTGCAGGGGGCCTCACTACTCAGATCTCAAGAATGCTAGGAACAAATTTGAGAGAAAAATATCAGTCTTTTTTTTTTTTTTAGAGACAGGCATAGGGATAAAAATATGTTTAGCACATTGCAGTTCTAAGCAAAACACAGCGAGGGAAACAAACTCTGCAGAGCATTATCTGCTTTTCCAGACATAACTACAACCCTCTTCCAGTTGCACAATCACTCCAGGCACACAACTTCCTCTCTACCTGCTGCCTACTGCAAATTCACAGTGATAGCAACTAAAATGTTTACATTAACTAACACAGTACACAGTCTCTACTTTCACAAAAGAATCTATGAGAACTCTCTGTGAAAGTGGTTGGTTCCTTTTTTTGTTGACTGCTTGGCTGGTTGACTTTATAGCAGAGTAGTTTCAAATCTCTAAAAAAGAGAAAGTGGTGTTCTTATAAAGTGTCTTTCAACCATTATTACAATTTGTATGTACAGGAGAACATTTTTTCTCTCAATCTCCCCTCACAATACTCCTGACCCAAGTGACAAGTATCAGTGATCAGAAAGCTTTTCATTATTATGGAGTCCCATAAATCAGTAAAGAGTCCCAAAGAGCAGAGAACATATATTGTACAGCAAAACACATTTCTTTGGGGAGGAGGAGCATGCCACTGCCCACATAAATATTATACCTGCATTTCCATTTGTATGTCAAACAGTACTTTATGTCAAATGTATCCAGGCAAACTACCAAAGAAGAGTTTTCTACTTTCTTATTCTAACAAAAAAAAAAAAAGGCAGAACATAAAGCAAATGAGAACACAAAGAAAACGAAAGATACACTACAAGAGTCATCAACAGAAAAAAAAAAAAAAACACACCCTAATTATGCCTCAAGAGAAATGGAATTTAGAATCAACTTCATTCCTTCTGTCATTTCTGCCATCTTAGAGAAACCTTCTTCAATTCTGCTTAAGTTCTTTCAGTCACAGACAGGATAACACTACAGAAACAGACTATTAAGGGCACCACTAACTAGGCAGTGTTCTTATATAAAATATATTCCCAGAAAATATGGCTATGTTATTTCCTCAGGAATGCTCAAAAAGCACACAAGCTCTACAGTTCACAAACATGGGGCTTGGAGTGGGTCCTCATTGACAGAAAACATAACCTTAGTCTTAGAATAAAATTTTAAGTAAACTACTAAATCTTCTGGTGATTTAGTGGGATTTCCAGTATCTGTTAGACACCTGCAGTTCAGAAACACACCGAAGAGAAGCTACTGTCTCACCAGCAGATGGGGGCTGCAGCTCCAACCCACAGTGGGGAGACCTCTTCCACAGAGGAGCAGTAACTGTCTGTGCAGACAGAAGCATTTCCCACTCATCTCCTGTCTCTCACCTGCTGTGCACCAATGTATGAGAATGAGTACTCTATTACCATTTTGTTTCTTGATAACTAGCATGGCTGTTCACTTGTATTTTCCTATTGTGTTTTCCTATTTTTGGGTCCCACCTCCTGGTCTCCGTGGCCTCCAGTGCTGCCGCTCAAGGAGTCTGTACACAGATAATGTGGCTCCTGACCATGACACTGGTGTCCACGGAGCACCACTGAAAGGGACAAGTTTTGCTGATTTTCATTTGTTCTGCTCATAGAATGTTTACCAGTAATACCATCTGAAAACAAAGATGGCTCTACCTTCAAAATACTAAAAGGATCTTCCTTCCAAAATAAAACTCTTGAATAATACAGTAACTAGTGACAAGCTTATGTACCTGAATAGGTGTATTATCTAGTATATTTCAGGTATATTTCTCCAAGTGAACTAGACTGCCAGTGAAGAAAAAACTGATGAACACGAATTGATTGACAATTAAATTATCTGTTAGTCCTTTGTCTTCCCTTCTTGAGCCCATTCTGTAGCTTGAAACAAAAGCAAGCCAACTAGCATGCTACCCACGTCCATGCAAATTCCCACCAGAATCAGGAGGTTCTTGAGAAGCCCCTCAAAATGCAAGAGGAGCTACTCTTGCATGAAGACAGCTCTCACCATGACATAACTCTGCTAATGCTGGTGCACAAAGGCCTGTGTAGGTAGGTCTCACACAAAGGCCTAGGTGAAGAAGAGGTCTCTTCCTCAAACAGTACACAAAATATCAGTATTAGCTACAATATAAAAATGGAACATACCACCATTCTCCACACCTGCCATTTTACAACACCACCATTCAATCCTCCCTCCTACAAAAAGAGTAAAAGAAAACTGTTTCAAGGTGAAAAAAAATGAACTAAAAGCAACTGGTATAGAGCAGAACAACACACCGTTCTCTGACTTCAGAGCACTTTACATCTTCATTTTCCATTCATGCAGTCACTTCTTTCCAGTCTCTATTCCAGGTATCTAAGATGCATTGTCTCCTTGGTCCATAAAAACTTTAACTTGTGAACAAAATACACACAATGCCAACTCTACAAACTACAGTTTAGCTAAGAGTGAAAACTGCCACTTTCAGACATATTTGGAGATCATCTACAGCATGCACAGCTTAGTGAGCACAAACTAGGTGAAGTTAGTGAGGCTTTTCTCATCTACAGTCTTCAGATTCCCTCATTCTTATACTAAGAAGAAAAGGAGGCACAAACCATCTTCACCATTGTGCAGTTAACAGTAACTTCACACAGCACTCTAGAAAGAAAATAGTTTGAGGCTTCATTAAAAATTCAGTGTCTGTTTCAAAGTGATGCTCAAAAAACCAGCAAAACAAGCAAAAGTATGTTTGCACTGCAAATGCCAACAAAAACTGGCAAGCAATTAAAAAGACCTTTAAACTATATTATTAGAGCTACATTTTATAGCCAGTAAAGCATCAACAAGTTGACTTTTTTTCCCCTCAAGATAATGGCAACAACTATTCTGGCCATATTTAAAGAAAATAGTGTATTTCTAGCCTTAAACTTTCATTTGGGAAAAAAACTACAAAGATTTAGACTGGAAGAAGAGCTTTTCTCCTTGAGAATACAATAGAAAACCATTAAAATAAAATATTTATTTATTTGTACACACTCAATCTTCCTCTGTATGGAACCTGTTTTAGAAAATGGATAGAACAGGACGAGAAGACTGTTCATAGCTCTGGAGACCAAGGTATAAATCTGAGTAAGGGTAGCAAGTGAAATCAGTTGACAATAATCACAGGTATTTCTGGGAATATATAACTGGTTGGTCAGCAAGTCTTGACAACAAATTTGAAAGAGTAAAGAGTAAGGACTGAAGAGGTACTTTGTGAACTCAAAGCATGGTGGAAGCAGAATGAAGAAAAGCAAACTCCACTGTAGACTAGGTCTTACTTGAACTCTCAGTTGCACAAGAATTAAAACTTATGACCTTGGGTTTTCTTGAGTTTTGGTTCAGATTTTGCCCGATATTTGGTTTGGTTTTTTTTTAATTTTTAATGTGATTCCATCACATAGGCATATGAATTTTATGTTCATAAAAATATCTGCAATAAAAGTGTCAGTATCAAATTTATTCATAGGTAGACTTTCTTCTACCATTCTAAAGTTTTCTTCTTAAATGCAGTTTCGTACCTCCTACATAATCCGTGAAGCACAAATGGATGAGGTACAAACAGCATTGTTTTTAATTGCAGTGATTTTCTTCAAAATCCATGACCAAGGCTCATTAGAGATCAATATTGACAGCAATGAAAAACTAAGTCTATTCACACACAGATGAATTACAGCATAGGCAGAGTAAGAGTAAAATTCCATAATAATTCTGACCTAACGTGTAAAATGTTATTTCACCTTCCATGCCCATTCTTCAATCTCAGACTTCTCCACCAAGGCAGCCAATAAAGCAGCCAATTGTGATATGCCCACCATAAATCCTAGCAAAGAGCAACAATATGTCTTACACAGCTCACTAAAAAAGCATCAAAGTAGCAACTCTCAGTCAACAGTACATCAGATCTGTGTTCTCACTGTGTCCCCTCACAGAAGCTCATGTGATCCATACTACATATGATTTATGGATAAATCAACACATTCAGTAGGGATTTTAATTAATTTGTCACCTATGCTCCCTTGCCCTTTCATTATTACGGTAAAGGTTTCCATGTAATGTGGGCTATTTTAGCAAAAATACAAGTTTTCCTTCTCAAACTTCAAGTAACATCTTGAAGTTTAAAAACATACAGAAAAAATGTAAATAGGCTTTACTGAGAGCATTGCATCTTAGCTGCAAAATGCAAATGCACGTTACAATGAAGCTTCTGAATATCTAAGTAATGGGTGCACACACAGAAAGAGTGAGATTTACAATCAGTTATAACTGCTAAAAGGAGAGCAAAGGAAAAATAATATCTGTCAGTAACTGTATTAATGGGAGATTGTTACGGAAGCCATTTAAAGAATTGCAAGACTTGGAATAGCATAATGATGCAGCTGCAGAAGTAAAAAAAAAAAATGTGCGTATTGTTAATATGTTGTGATATAGCTTCAGACATTTGAATTAATGAACTAATTTCAAACTTCAAAATGCCAAACACCCCAGTGACCATACACTTTCCATAGGAATTGTACACATTTTATTTCCATTAAACACTTAAATAAAATTTCCATTAGTCTTTTACTAGAATAACGTGCAATTTCCATAGGAAAAGATTGAAAAATCATAAACAGTTACAAAACACAGTGCAGCAAATCCACCACATTCAAGATCTATTTTTCAAACTATTCATCAACTCAAAATAATTGCATAATATCAGCAAAAGTATTCCAAATGCTCAGGAGAGGAAATGCTGTTCTATGTAATAGGTAAAATTCAGGACTGAATGAAAGAAAATTAATTTCTTTCACTCTTCCATCATGTAAATGGTATTTCTAAATACAATACTGACAAAACGGCTTTGTTTTAAAACCCTGTTTAAAAAATTCCCCTTTTTTTTCTGGGTGGTTTTTTTTTTTTCTTCTAATTCTGTATCCTAAATTGATTAAACTATACAACCTGTCATTTTTCATGTCAGATTTCTACTTGGTATGTTTTGAAAAGCCTAAGCTACTGAATCATTAAAAATAGGGAGTGTTTCCATAATATAAATACTGCTGACAAGCTACTAACTGTAGAACTGGTAAGATGCCTTAGTAGTATGTAACCACTGATGTAATATTACAAATTATTCTTACTACTCAATGATGCCATTTCACCAATATGTGTGACTGTTTAAATGCTAGTCCAACACAGAGCCAGAGTCCTGGCAACTGTATTTATTCCCTGAAATAATAAAATATTATCAAAATATTATCTATAATAAAGATGTGATATATATATTATCTAAGCTCGATTATCCTGACGGGTAAAAGCCAAAGAATACTTCTTTAAGGTTTAAATTCCCAAGAGAAGAAGAGCTCAGATCCTGTCTGCAAGCACACAATGGAATCACAGCTGACGATGCACATCTTTTTCTGGATGTCTCCATATGCTCAGGAGGGTTTTCCCCCCCCCTCCCTGTTTCTCCCTCTCCGCCTCCCTTGCTCCCAGCATTACATTGAAGAATTTGTCATTATCCACTGCCAGGAGTATGAGAATGTTTTAACAACTAACAAAAATAAAGCACTGCAGTGAACTTCACCTCATTTAAAAGTAAGGGATCTTGCCAGGGTAGCTGTCTGTAACTAAGTTAACTACCGGCAGAAAATGGGTGGATGAATGGATGCTGTTTTATGCCTTCTATAAAGTAACTATCTATGTTACTTTGGTCTTAGTTTAAAATACTGTGTCACACGGAAGAGTATATACTGTAACAATGCATTTAACCTCTGACCTCTAAAGCCAAACAGACGTAAATGAATATTAAGCATTTTAATGCCTATAAGAATACCGAAGAAATGTGTGGAATTTGTTAAATACTTTATACCTACTTGCATGTGAACTGCATTGTTAAGAGAGGCCAACAACAGAAAATAAAAAAACCTCAATATGGCAAGAACAATTTTAGTTCAGTGTTCCCTTTCTCCAATGCACATCTATTAGTGTTCATTAGACAAAGACAGTTACATTTATATTTGAATTTCATACTACTCTTTAGTGCATCTTTTTCTTTTAAATGAGCTGACAGCATCCTCAAGGCTTAGACCTCATAAGCCTCTGCAATTCTGGTGTCAGGTGCTAGAGAAACTCCAGCTGAGCGCGGAAGCCCAGATTTTGCCAATGAGACAGCGACATCAGCAACAAAGGCAAGGAGTAGAAGACAGTAGGCATTGTAGCAGCAGCTGGCTCGCTCACTGACTTTGTTCTTCCTGCTGCAAAACCTGGGCTCCCTGCAGATGGGCTAGCTCTTACTGGTTTTTTTAGAGGATGGAGGGAAAAGTTGGGAATACCAACACTACAGACGCCTTACACACCTCTTTCAAGAGCGCCTTTCAGCCTTCTCATGAGCAAGCTACACCTTAAGTGATTATAAAAACATAAACATTATTTATAAATAATTTATTTTGACTTCAGAGCTTCAGTTTAATTCAATACATTACACTATATGCAAACAAATCCCTTGTATTTTCTAATTTTTCCACCAGAAATAACCTTTATTTTCTTTCTCAAATAACACAATTCCAGCTTAAAAACTTAAGCTGATTCCAAAAGTGTCATTCTTGATTGCAATAAAGTATTCCTTCCTAAAATGTCTCAAGTTTCAAATCTAGCAGGACACGCAACACGGAATTTACATGCTTAGTAAAGAAGTGCCTTCAGACATTGCAGAGATACTGATAAAGCGCATCATACAGAAACTCGCCCCCTAGTAAGGACCGCAAGCCTGAGAAAATAAAAAGTTGAGAAATCTTCAGGTTTTTTGTGAAATAAAATAGTACAGTGGCTGAAAAGATGAGGTGATTGCAGCACCTTTGTCATGCATTTATTGCATAATGCTCACCAAGATGAGATACAAACATATTAAAAATAACGTGATTCTTCAAATTATTGCATGATGTTAAAAAGATCAACCTTTCTTCCTAAAGTTGTTCTCAGTATTTCTGAAGGTTGAGTCCATGACAAACTATTTTCTTCAAGACTATAGATGACCAAGACTGGCTATGAACATTAAGCATCTCACAGCACTTGTCAAATTTAGGGATTAACCATTTGGGGGCAATTTATATCTTTCTTTGTCTCATGTGACACAGCAGAGCCAACTTCTATGTCCAATCCCTAAGCAGCTGTATCACAAATGCCAAAATAAGGAAAATAAATGCATGAGTGTCTGTATGTGCTTCTATACACATCTGTATGTGCAAATTCTCACAAGCCCTATTTGTGACACCACTGGTGATAACAAAAAAATGTTCTAAAAAATACGTAGGAGGCACAGTACCTACACCAACTGCAATAAAACAACCAATTTCCATTCACACTAAGCTGCATGTAAGCAAAGATGATCCCTGCTTTGGGGAATAATATTTCTGGTACGACATTAACAGCAATTTACAATACTCTCGTTTCTCAGAGAGCATCCAGCACAGCAGACCAACAGCTCCCTCCGCTTGGGCACTGCCAGAGGATTCCCCCATGAGTGGAGCTCACCAGGTGGCCCAACAGGGCTGTTGGGTTACAAGGAGCCAGGAAATTAACTGACTAGAGATGTTTTTACTGTTCAGTAGATAAAAAACCCAAAGGTATAAAACTCAAATGACTGTCTTCAGCCACAATGGCAGAACAACAACAACAAAAATGCTTTAAGTAAGAAGACTGGCAGTTTAAAATACTTACTTATTTACAGTGGCAATAGAGCTCTGCTGTAACTGCCATAGCCAAACACTATATGCTTAGCTCAAACTATACTTAAACATTATGGGTTCTGTTCTAAAGCCTATTCACCTGCTTCCTACTACTCTGGGGAAAAGAAAAAAATAAAAATACAAAACCAATTGATTATTATCAAACAAGCAGGCTATTCTCCTTTCACAAGGAGACTCCCTGCTAAATTACAAGTATATTTATACAGTGAGCTCCCGCATACGCACACTTCAGACAGAAGTATACAGGCTAACTCAAACTAAGATCCAGATATTATTATTTCCCGGTGACTACCAGCAACCAAACCTCCTTGCCTCTTTTTATTTCCCTCCCCCCCACACCTTTTTCTGCCAGGCTCCCGGGCAGGTTTCCCGCAGACAAACTGAATGCCCCTCTCCGGCAAGAGCAGCGTGCGGTCCCTGGGCTGGGGGAAAAGCTCAGGCCCAAGCGGCGGCAAAGGAGCGAGGGGCAGCGAGGCAGGAGAGGGACGCGGCTCCGGTTACACCTCGCCCCGCAGCCTCCGAGCCGCGCGGTGCCCGCGGCGGCGGCGCACACACCGCCCCCCGCGGAGGCGGGGAGGGGCCGCGCACCCGCCCTCCGCGGAGGCGCCGGGCATCTCCGCACCCCTCCCCCGCGCACCACGCGTGGGGCCCCGCTCGCCGCGGAGCTCCCTCCCCGCCCGCAGTCGCCGCCCGCGGCGGCGAAGCGGGAGCGAGCGGAGCGGCACCCGCCCAAGGACCCCGGCCCCGCGCCCGGCCGGCTGCTCTCCTGCTCTCCCCTCCTCCCGCCGCCGCTCCCCGCCCCGCGCACACACGCAGGCACACGGCACTGCGGCGGCCGGGCCCCCACCCCTCCCCGGGCCGGCGCTGCGCGGCGCACACAGGCCGGCACGGCCCCCGCGCACAAAGTTGGAGAAGTTGTCCGCTTCGCCCCTTCCTTCTCCGCGCGTCCCCTGTGGGCGCGGAGCGGCGGCGGGGCGCCCGGCGCAGGGCGAAGGGGAGAGGGCGCCGGGCACCGCCGCTGCCTGCCCGGCGCGGGAAGGGGGGCGGCGGGCTCGGCCCCGCGGAGGGGGCGCGGAGCGGCCCGCGCTGCTGCGCACCGAGCCGTTGTCAGCCGGAGAAGGGGAGGGGGCGTGCACCGCCCTATTCCCCAAATCACCCCTTTTGTCATCGGGGAGAGACCCTCACTCAAGTTTCGCCGTCGCTGCGTGCTGGGGATGAAGGGGAACGTCCCGATCAATCCCCTGAAAACAGCACGCCGCTGCCCCATCCTGCTCCGGCCCGGGCAAGGCAGCCCCTGCCCCCCGCATCAGCCCCTCGCTTCCCCGGCTCCTCGCACTTCTCCCCCCCCAGCCAGGGGCGCGGAGAGGCGGCACCCGACCTCCGCCTGGCCTGGGAGCAGGAAGCCGGTCCCCTCGGCCCGGCAGGGTGGGGTGCTCTATCGCCCCCTTCTCCCTCCCTCGCCGAAACGGGGGACGTCCCGGAGAAGTAACCCCGCGCGCCCACCCTCACCGCCGGGCGCGGGGGTGCGAGCACGATGCCCCAGCGAAGGGCGGCCCCGCGGTCCCCTGGCTCCCCACGGAGGGGCCGCAACCCCCGCCCCGCTCCCCCCGCCGCCGCCGGCGCGGCCGCGGTGCCGCCCGCCAACGCCGCCCCTCCGCGCACCGGCGCGGCCCCGGGCGTCCCCTCGGCGGTGCACGGGGCGGCCGGGGAGGCGCGGGGGCTCGGGCACACCCCCCGCCGCGCCGGGGCCGTGCGGGGGCCGTTACCGGGGTCAGTGCCGTCTCCCGCCGCTGCCGCCGGCGCTGACCTTCGCTTTGTAAGATGAAGCTGAAGCTGGGGCTGCGGCCGCCATGTTCCCGTTTTAATAACTGCCTGCTTGTTTATTTCAATGGAGACCCTCCCACCGTTCGCCCTCCTCCTCCTCCTCCTCCCCTTCTACCCAGAAGAGGGCTGGACGGGGAGGCGGCGGGGGGAGGCACAAGTCACTCCCCCCTGCCCCCGGGCACAGCGGCAGCGGCCGGGCCCCGGGCGGGGGGAGGCCGGGCCGGGCTGTGCGGGCGGCACCGCGGTGCGGTCGGGGCGCCGCCGCCGCCCCTCGGCGATGCAGCCCGGCCGAGCGGGGGCTGCTCCGCGCCCCGCCCGAGGGACAATGGCAGCCGCCCCGCTCGCTCGCAGCGCTGCGCAGCGCTCCCGGGAGCCTCCTCCTCGGCGCCCGAGCCGGCGAGAAAGGGGAAGGGAAAAACAAAGTCCTTCGCCCTCGCAGGGAGAGACTTTGGCTGTGGCCCTTTGCTGTCCGCCCTCGTAGGAGCCCCCGCTTCCAGGCGGGACCGGAGCAGTCAGCCCTGTTACGGCTTTCCGTGGCCCATATTCACAAAAACAGGGAGGCTAGGCGGGGGGATACAGTCTTATTTCCTTTCTTTGCCTCCGGAAAAAAAAAAAAAAAAAAAAAAAAAAAAAAAAAAAAAAGACACACATGGCTGAAAATTGTGTCAGCTCTATCTCACTCACGGGAGCGAGGGGATGGAGACGCAGGCTTTTCCTAGGTTGGAGGAGTGAATACGTGAGTTAAAAATTGTTAAGGGCTGTAGGGCGATTGTTAAACATTGCCCTTTAGTTCAAGAAGCAATCCACGATGCAGAAATCCTATCTTACAAGAAAAGCTTTACGTTTTCACACGTGTCGATAATGGCGAGCTATACTTTACACAGTGCAACAATCCTTGTTTTTGATATTTTCTCACGTGGATGTGCAGCCCCAAGTTGTTTTGTAGCTATCCACAGATACATTGTTCTTGGTGGTATGGCTAACTCTGCTTGCAATTAGGCTTGTCCAATACTTTTTTTGATCATAACCCTTGTTTTCCAATTTGTTACACTTCGCCCTACTGTGCTGCATACAATTTCCCACACTTGTGTCTGACTCCATTTTTTTAAAGCTTTTTTTTCACTGGGCAAAAATAGTTCAATTGTTTCTCCTAACAAATTAAAGGAAAACTCTTCCCCACTCTTCTTCCCCAAGTTAAAGAAAAAAGTTTTTGCAACCAAGTAACTGAAAACTTGCAATATTTTTGTCTTCTGGAGAAAAAACTCAGGAATGGGAGGGATGGCCATCAGAAATCCATTGAATTTGGTCCCATTAGGAGATGGGGATGGAGGGATTGTCTTTTGTATATGCTCAATTAGAGCTCTGATGTGTAAGTAACCAGAGATCCAACCCACATTAAATGCTGCTGTTTTAAGGGAAGTACTTTTGGCATCATTTCAGAAGACAAGGCTCCAGCGCTGGGCTGCAGCACCTGGAGAGGACAACCTTTCTGAATGTCCCTCTCCATCAGTTGTGTCTGACAGAGAAATTACATAGTCTTCAGGAAGCTCTTCCACCCTGCCCATACACAGACAGGCAAAAAGAGATTGAAGGTTAATTCCATCTGGAGAGCAGAGAAATCAGAATATTACCTTGAAATAATATAGCAAATAAGAGTAGCTTGCATGTGAAAAAAAGAAACCAAGCAAAACTGGGGTAAAGAGTCCTGTACAGATACGAGTTTTCCCTTAACCTCATTTGTTATATCTGTGCAAATCTCTGTAGCAAATAAGCTAACAGTTATACAGGCAATAATCTCATTTACTTCACAGTTGTGATTCATTCATTCTCCCGTGGTAAGTGAAATAGTGGTCCACTGGGGGGGGGTGGTGGTGGAGAGGAGGGAATAAAAAAAGTATGTATTTAATTTTATGACCATAAGCAGTCCAATTTAAAATTGCACAGGTAATTTTTATCCCAGCATTTCTTATTTATGGAAGCTTGATTTTTTTTTTTTTCTAACTTCACACTTCCTTTAGCATAACCCAAAGTCTTTATTAAACTAGTACCTAAATCCACTGGGAAAAGCAAGGAAGATCTTTTAACTTGCTGCAGTATGAACATAAAAAATAGCCCATGTAACATAAAGTTCATGGTCTCAACACTGACAAAAAACCCGGGGTCCAGTGTAGCTGAGTGTCCTATCCAAACTGGCTGGGAAAGGGGATTTAACTACACGTATGCTCAGATCCACTGAAATTTGTTAGAATCTTCTAACTCAAAAACAAATACATTTTGTCATCTAAGGCCAAAACCCAAAACCCTGGTTACAAGTATCACTGTATGCAAAGACCAGTAATTATGTTATTCCTAACTGCTCTTCTTTGAAAGGAAAGCACCATATTTCAGATGGGAAATAGATTTGATAAACACTTTTCAGTGCGGATTTTATTCAGTATTACAGCTGTTCTCTGAACCTTCTCCAGTATCACCATTGCTGCATTGTGCTGAATAGAGCTGGGCTTAGTTTTTACACAAAAGCTTCATCCATTCTAAACAAGAGTGATACAAGCTTCCTGTCATCCTCTTGTGTTCACCTTCCTCCCATTTATTTTTCTGCTGGCTATTTTGTTCACAACATCATTTTATGCATTCACTTCGTTCTTCACTGTGATCTGCAAACCTTTCCTGATGTGAAATTTAGCAGCACCAGAAGTTTTTAGTTATTTTGGTTTTCAGAGAAGTTTGGTAATATATCCTCTCATAACTTTCCCCTCCCTTAAATTAACATGAAAAAAATCAGAATCTGACTGCAACCATGTTTTCCTGATCAGTATAGACATATATTGTCAATGTTCTTTTTTCTTACTTACTTTTTCTATGTACCTTATTTCTTAAAAAAATGGTACACAGAGTGAGTAAAACTAGTTGTTTTACTCACTGCATTTGCAGATGTGTTTCTAACTGGTTTTCAAATAAGTAAAGTTATTCTTCCATTAGGTGAAAGGTTTTGAAAAAACTGTTGGGTGCTTATGAACTTGGTAGGCCATTCAGGTATAGCTGCTGTCTCATAAAGCTCTATCTGCAGCTTTAATGCATAAGGAAGAATGGTTTATGTGCACCTGCTGACACCAGGGCTATATGTAACACAGCTGTTTGTGCACAAAGCCTTTTTCATGAGCAGCTGGATTTACCCTCTAGAATCACTCTACCCACCTTTATGGGGAATTGACTCCCCACTTACTCATTAACCTTTCCAAGCGGATTTAAATATGGTCTTTATGAAACCAATAAGTTTTTTGTTGACACAGTATATACCTAACTCAAACCCACAAAGAAAACAAAGTGAAATTTAAAATCATGTAAAACTTCTCCACCATCTTCTTCAGGATTCAGGGGACCCATTAAGGTTGAAGCTTCAGCTCCAAGTAGGGCCAATTTTGAAGTTATGCCAGGATTTCCAGGGTCATACCCAGCTGAGTTTTTACTGTCTCCACAGCCTCTTTGAACAGCCCACTCCACTGTTTGAACTAATATCTGAATTTTTCTTTTCCCTTGATATCTAATTGGTCTGTTCAAACGTGTGCGTGTTGCCTCTCACAATGAAAAGGTCACTATGGACCTCCAAAAATGCTTGATCTTTTCTATGTCTGCCCATTAGGTAGTGGAAGAGAACATTTAAATTTACATCAACCTTCTCTTCTTCAGACTAACAGCCTGACCTTATCAGCCTCTTCTTGTATATCATGTGCTCCAGCACCTTCACAGTCATGATGGCCCTCCCCTGGATTTTCTTTTTTGTGTCAGTGTCTTTCACATACTGGGTAACTCAAAACTGCACTCAGTAATCCAGATGGGATCTCACAAGTACTCCATGGATGAGAATAAACAAGTTTCTTAACCTGCTCTCTATTCTTTTGCTATTGTGGCCCAGGATACTGTTGACCTTCTTTGTTGCAAGGTCACAGCTGACTTACTTGTTGCTCACCAGGATTCCCAAATTTCTTTTTGAAAATCCTTTACCATCCTCTTGGCCTTTAGCTCACAAAACCATACCTATTCTGTCCCACATACAGGATGCTGCACCACCGTTCACTGGATTCATGAGTTTTCTGCCAGCCCATTTCTCCAGTCTGCTGAGGTCCCTCCAGTGTACTGACCACTATTTCCCAATTTGCTGTCATCTGCATTTCCTCTCATCACTGAGGTCACTGACTGTTACACACTAACAATCCCAGTATCCACCCTTGAAGCATACTGGCCGCCAATTGGACCTGCTACTGCTGATAACAGCCCTTGAGCCCAACGTCCCAGTCAATGTTCCACTTAACACATCTTCTACTTAACCTAGCTCATACCTCTCCAGTGTGGTTAAAGGAGATCTGTGGGTGATTCTGCCTAAAGCTTTGCTATAGTCAAAGTAAATGACATCAGCTGCTCTCCCCTTCTCCACAGATTCAGTTATCATCTCATTATAAAAAGCAGTCATATTGATCTGGCAGAATTTGCCTTTTGTAAACCCTTGCTGCCTGCCCCCAGACACCTTCTTGTCTTTCAAGCACCTGGACAGGGTGTGCAGGAGGATTTACTACTTAATCCTCCCACAGACTGAGGTCAGGCTGGCTGGCCTGCAGTTCCTTGGATCTCCCTCCTTGAAGATGGACATGACATTTGTCTTTTTCCAGCTTTCCCCACTCACCATCACCTTTATAAACTACACCCCCCCCCCCCCCGACATGATATGCACACCCTGTCATTACTACAAGTACTGTGCCCCTCTGATCTCCCTTCACATCTCCAAATATCTCTGGTTATCCTCCTTCCATTAGCTCTTTACCACAATCTGCCCTTTCAAAATAACACATTGACTTACATGGTGTTACGTTCTTTTTAAGCATCTGCGATCTGGCTCAGCTTCTTCAACGGCACTTTGGCTGTGTCGTCATTTGATACAGTGATACACTGGACTCATTAAGAGCTTGCAGTGAAGAGCATATCCTAGGTGTATAGTGCTTATGTACTAAAACTAAAACTAAGATTTTTTTCCTAGAAACTCTTCAGACATAAGTATTTTTTTCACCTCAAATAACAAACTTGTAAATAAAAAAATGGTTAATCAAACACCTTTTTATATGTTTATGTCTTATTAATTCAATAATCTGCTTCACATTCATTTTTTAAAATCAAGTAATTTTGAAATGCTCCATAATTTTTAAACACAAGAAATCAATCAAGATAAATTTTACCATATAAAATGTTTTGAAGTAAGTTATTAATGTATGGCTAAGAATTAATATTTTAATAATATTTGTGCAAATATTTTTATACTAGAGTATTATTTTACTGATGTTGTAGCAGTTCATGCTACAACAAAATAATATTCAGCTAAGGGATATACACCTGTAGAGCTAAAGCACAACTGTGCTTTATCAGTGTTAGTATCAGAAGTGTATTTATTTTTCTTATATTGTAGTGTCATACCAAAACCCTTGCATTTTTACCTTGCTGGACCTGCACTTCCATTCTGCACTTGTTTCTGCCAGTTTCCTTCAGCTATGTATAGCAATTATGACCACATGAAGTACTGGATCAGACAAAACAAAACCTGCCTCTAAAATTCTTCTTGAACATTGTGATGGGACTGCTGAGCAGATGACACTAAATTCCAACCATGAGGAAAGGGTAAGTGCCTGCTGGGTACTCCAGGACAGCCTGCTGGAAATGACACACTTGAGGAGGACCAGGTGATCCCCAGAGGTCCCATCCAGTCTCAGGAATTCTGTGGCTCTGTGGTAATTTTTATGGAAAACACAAATTTCTTTAAGCTGTCATGATTTATTTCACACTGCACTCCCAACTTCTCCAATTGTTTTCTCTTTAACCACATTTTTTTCCTTATGCCCTTATTTTCCCTTTTATGTTTGTTTTTGCTAGTCTTTTATTCTCAGTCGCTCCCATATTCTCATCCTGCAGCATGTGCTCAACAACAGTTATGCTATGACATATTCTGTGTATTCATGCAGTCTATTAAAAAAGACATTGCCATTCCTTCTACTAAGGATTAAAAAAGCCCAGCTTAGCCCTGTACTCTGCCTTTAACCAAAAAGGTAAACAACCCTTGAGCATACACATTAAGGGGCATAACTGAGGTACATATAAGAAATAAAGCTACAAATGTTTCATTATGGTTTTGCTGTTTAAAAAGCAATGTTTTCTTCCCCTTGTAATTACATTGTTGAATATGTTAACTTGCATTTTGTTTAGAATTGTGCAACACTGTCTTCTTCCCTTGATTTCCTGCATTTGAATACTCAAATTTTTGTACCTTTACTTGAATGTGATATTAAAAAGCATTGCTGAGAAAGGACAGAATTAAAAGCCATCCCACCACTAGCAAGTGGAGACATACACATTAACAAGCTCCCTATACAAACTCTGTGTGCTGCTCTCTTTAGGATGTCCTCTGAAAATTGATTCTAAGGCAGCTTTATTAATTCATATTTAACAATTACTTCTCCTCACTGACCATATGCATTAAAAAACTTTCCTCCTAAATTATGATTGTGCAACCCTCAGCCTAAATGCTCCTACACTTCTACGTTGAATGTACTTTCTAAATTTACCATTAAGCTGATTACATCTTGAATATGATCAACCTCTGCTCACCATTGGCCACTTACTATGTAAATCTAGAGTTATGTACACTGTAAATTTCCTAGCTCATGTAATTATAGTGCAGAAGATATAAAAAAATCAGAATGGTGGTGAAGCATGTTTTTAACTGGCAAAAAGTAAGCATGTCTGTACAAGCAACACATTTCATGCAGCAGGCTTAAGATCTGCCTCGCTCTGTTGCAGTTCTTAATGCCATTATGAAAGATGAAATCAAGATGGAAGGATGACAGTGATTTAGTCACAGAACCAGTTAAATGACTTTCCAAACTGGAGGCCACAGATAGCTTTTTGATCTACAGATAGCACAGAAGTTGATCTTACAAACCTTTAACTGAAGTAAATAAAGTCCAGAAAGTATGAAGAAAACATAAGGAGCCTGGTTTAACTTTAGGATAGAGTTAAGAGTTTTAAGTTATAGTTCTGTAAATCCAGACATTCAGCTTCTTGCTGTATTTTTAATTATTAGTTTATTTTAATTTATTATTAAAACAATTACATTTTCATTCGAGCTTCCTGATCTCATGTTTTTGGTTTGACTTCCAGCCTTAAAGCCTAGAATAACAAAATTTTTATATGGAATTATTTTAATCTAACAAATATTAGAAAAAATTATTGTCCCCGAGCTCTTTGGACTATGTAGTGTGGCAGAGGGTTTCCATTCCCTGAGATTACCTCTGTTCCACCCTAGTGGCATAGCCTCTGAAAGCTCCTTGACACAGATTCATCTGACTCACCAGGCAGAGGCATCAGGAATGGGGAACAGTCATTTGGAGGACTGAGCCAGAGAGAGCAGAACAACCAGAACAGTTGAAGATTTCCCTGATCAGTTTTGGACATCTGTCCACCTGTCCTCTCCTTCCCCAAACAGCTCCTTGGATGTGGAGACTGGTGTTCTCCTTTAACTACCTTCCCCACTCTGGACTTTAGGAACAGACACTATTACCACGTGGATCTCCTTATGTAGGCCAAGATGACACATTGTTCATGATACAACAAGAAATTCTGTGGGTTTCTTTTTCCTTTTCTGTATCAGGAAAAAAGAGTAACTGAACTGACCTGTAAATGATCACTGGGCGTCAGAATTAGCACCTCATCAAAATGAGTCTCTGCTCCAGCCTCCTTGCATGCTCAAGGAGACAGCTCTATATCAGTAGAAAACAGTTCACGTTTCTGAAGTTGTGATCCTTCCATACTACACTCTCACATCTTCGTTTTTCTGTGGTTTTTTTAGGCAGAGGTTTTGCTTTTGGTTTTATTACACGTGCCTGTTAGATAGCCATTAAATATGGCTCATCAGGAAATAGCAAGGTTAACAAAGCCAAGGCTGAAGGAGAAAGAGGCTACAATTGTATTAAATTTTGATATTTTTCTTATGCCATCCCACTCCAGCCATTCCACTTTTAAGTTCTCAAATACATTTGTAATAATGATAATAATGTTTAAAATTATTAGACAGCAAAGCTGTTTCATAAAAAAAGAAAGAGGAAAGGAACTACGAGAGAAATGGATAAACTAACTTGTATTTGCAGTAAGATAATACATACTTGGCCAGATGCTTGAAAGATGATGCAAATGTACTGAATGGTTTGGAAAAAACACAATTTGTGTACTTACACACAACTTAACCAACTCAACCTTACCATTGTCTGGTGAGTTCAGCCTGACAGCGAAGGTAATGGGCTCTGTCAATAGCTCTGCTTGCACTCTTTAAATCAACAAGTGTTTTGCAAGAGCCACTGTAGCCCTAAGGTTTGGAAGAGAGGAGATGTAAAGCTATTCCTCCTCCCCCACCCTCTAAGTCCTTTCTATGCTGACCCTCTCAGAAGGCAAGTGACAACTTAAGCTTTCCCCTCCCCGTTTTGACGCTTATACTTCAGAAAGATTCTGGGATAGACAATTCGAGTATATTGGTGAGATGATTGCAGATACTGTGCTTGCTGAGATGCAGACTTCCAAAACCAATTGTTCTTTGTGTACTCCTCTATCAAGTCTCAGTCATATGTTTACCAAAGGGGAAAAAAAGGTCCCATGAAGGACAGACCGAGCTGAGACAAAGGTGTCCAAAGAGACTGCCAAAGTATGAAAAGGAATTTAATTTCTATATAGAAAACTATCATATTCCCTCTTAGTTTAAATACAGCTGAGTTGGTTAAATATATACCACGAACCCAGAAAAAAAAAGTAACAAGAAGATCATGAGGCTGAAAGAGGTCAAGAGGCCATCTGTGTCCTCCCCCTCCTTTAAGGCAGGATGATCAACACCTATCTCACTCCTAATGCATTGGTCTAACCTGTTCTTAATGACCTGTGATGAGCACATCTCAGCCTCCCAGGCAACTGCATTGCTCTACTATTCTCGCCATTAGTTTTTCTAGTGCTTAAACAGGATTTCTTTTGCTACATTTTAGCCCTTTATCTTCTCCTCAAATCTACCACAGATATGGAGATTTTTTTCCCCTCCCTTTTTGCTAGTTCTCAACCTTAAGCAGAACTGCTGCACTGTCTGTTGCTAACCTGAGCAATTCCAGTTCCTTCCAGTTCTCCTTCCAGGGCACGTTATGCCGGTCCCTGGTCACTCAAGCCACTATGGGTTTTCTACAGTTGGTGCAAAGAAAGGGATGCATTTTTGATACTGAGCATAGAGCAAAGTTTGAGGCCTTACTGATGCTGGAAGCATTACTTTGCCACTGCCATAATTTGCCATGCAAGCTGTATGTCCCTTTCCACATTCCAATAATTATTTTATTCCTCCCCCACCCCTCCAACAATATGGTATTGCTTAGTATTGTTCAGAGATCAGACTTACCATCCTAACTTTAGCATTCCCCGAATTTTAAAATGCATTTTAATACATTATTACATAGATTGTATTGATGTAAAGGCATGCACTACTTCAACTGAAGACCTTGAGTTTGTTAAGATGTGTGTGAGTACACACACTGTTACAAGCCATTACGTAAACAAAAATTAAAGAAATCTAACGGGTATTTAGACCACAGATATATGTAAATTTTGGCAAAATCAAAACTCTAAATCAAAGCATAATAAAGAACAATACCACTAGTTCTTGTGTGTAGAACTGCCTGGATTTTTCAAGGACAGTGACACAAACATTAGTTTCTGTACTCACCATATTTCTACAAATCATAATCTGGAATAACAGAGAACCATTAGAGAACTACAGTAAAGGCTCAATAATCTCTCCTTATAGTCTTAAGCCAAACATTCTAATTTGTAGGGAAAAAATCCCTGCAAGGATGGACAAAGATATTATTTATGTCTATGAAACTGAGACGGTAACATTTGCTTTGGTATTCTGTTTATAGTATTTTTTTAAACAGGTCACATAACTATGGTTTAAACAGGGCACTACACTTCTGTAGCAGAGATTAGCTCTTGAACAGGGTCCCATTTTGCTAAGGAGTGTACAAGTTTACTTCAAAAAGATTTTCCATGGCCAATCATTTCAAGCTAAATACCAGATAAGGAATGGGTGAACCGAAATAAAAAACAACAACAACAAAAAAAAAAAAACCCAACAAAAAGAACCCCAAAACCAAACCTAACAAACAAAAACTGCACAAACCCCCCAAACAAAACCAAAACCAAACTAACAAACAAAACAACAACGAAAAACAAAACCCCAAACCAACCAACAATGAAAAACTGGCCAGGTACAGGATTTGGTATAATAGAGAGGTGTCCTGCTCCCGCAGCTGCTTACCTGTCGTTGAGTCACTTGGTAGAAACTAGAGCAGGGTAAACAATGCAACAATTCAAAAAATCCAGGAGACACCCTTAGGTAAGTGATTTGGCAAATATATTTAGCTTTGCTGGGGATACTCAGTGAGACTACTTACATGCCTAAGCACCTTGCTAATCAGGATGCTATTTAAGCTATTTGGAGTCAGAAATTGAAATGTTTTTGTTTATGTGAAGTTGTTGGGCCTGGTTTTAGCTGGTTCTTGCAAGACAAATTCATACATAATACAACATCCATGTAATTGAGTTTGTTACCTATATATTTTTTAAGATTTTTTATACTCATCATTGTAGATCCATGTATTACTTTTTTCTGTAAAAATTATATCAATTTAAAAAATTAATCCATCCAACACTTCACTATTCATTAAATACTTATGATTTTGAGGCAAAGCAAGTCTGCAAACAAAAAAAGCTTTTTTTAGAAACTACTCAAATCTCATCTCCTACTGCTTTGATAAAATCTTTCATTTTCTTTGAATAACAATGATAAAGAAGGAACTCTGGATTGTGACATGAAGAACAAGCATCATTCAAGGAAAGCAATGTATAGTTGTGCGTAACTTGTGTATAATTTTGAGTGTGTCGATATTCATAAATATAATAATTTTTCATACACAGGTTTGGTTTTCCATACTGACTGTCTTACATGCAATTTTATGACAAAATGCATTTTAGTTTATAAGCTACCCATAAGAATTGAGTAAAATATCGGACATTTCTATTAAATTGATTATGCACCTTTTCTCTGGAGGAACTTCTCATGATATTATTAAAGAATTCTATTTGATTAATTACTTTTAAGTGTGTTCAGTTCCTCAGTGTCTGTTTCTTAGCATCCTCTTCACTGACACATTGTTTGCGAATACTTGCAAATTTTAGTGGAGTAAGAAAATACATTGGTTAGAGAAGTCAGATATTATATTTCTATTTCACCAGAAGAAAACCTATGCAACTATGTAGCAATAAATTGCAATTTACTCATTGGGTGAGCTTATATTCCAGATACTTTCTCACTATTCTGTCTAAAACTAGAAAAAGTAAATTATAACCATGGATACCAGGAAGAGCATAAGCAAGGAGTAGTAGGCTTGCCTACGTCTAATAAGCCTTCCTAATTCTCATGACTCAAACAAGAAAATCAAGTGAGTTGGCAAACCATAAACAATGGAATGAAGAAGTAATGCAAGAGTAATTCCTAATTAATGCTGTTTATTTTGTAGAAGCAGACTATTTAAACATTTGGAATTTCATCTGAACACCACCTTTCAGAATATGTTGCTTTTCAAACCTAAATTTATCACTTATAAAATAATGCATTATATCTAGAAATATGCCTATATACACATTATAGACATAAAATGCCATCTATAAAATCACGAACTATACTTATTCATAGTCATCTTAATTAAACATGCTGAAGTCAAGGCAAAAAAGACAAAGTAATAGAAGTTAAAAGAGGAGAAGATAAGACCATGTGAATTTCTGAGCGGATAAAATTCTAATAAACAAGACTACTTTCAAGAGATAATTTCTCCTCTTTACATGCACCATGCCAGTTTGGTGACCGGAATAAAAAATCCTGGAAATTAAATGCAAATTAAGGTGAAACTGAAAATCAAGTTGTTTCTTAAACAAGGAAATGTGCATACATATTAGATATCCCATAATCCATAACCAAATCATGACTGAATTGCTACATCAGAGCAAGTGAAAAGGTTTACTGCAAAAAAAAAAAAAAAAAAATTAAGTTCCTGAATAGTCAAGGTATGGAAATGTCTCTTTGTAACTGCAGCAACCTCAAGTTTCATATGTTCCTCTAAGACCTACCTATATTCCACATAGGAAATATATGAGAAAATACTGTACAGATTGCAATAAGGATAAGAATCTACACTGAAATATAGCTTGATTTTATTGGAAAAAGCTGCCAAAGGATACAATGCGAAGGTTCAACACTATACTGTGTTTTGTAAATGCAAGTATTATTCTAAATAGAAGCAGAAAGGAACCTCGCCCTACCTCAAATCATAGTGTCTGCAACTACCACTTAGTGAAGAAAAAAAAAAGAAGACAAGAACACTTTGTAGTTCTTGTGTAACTGGTTCACACACAGGTAGGTAGAAATCTGCATCAAACCCCTGTGTCAGCTCTTTTTCATGTGAGTGCCATGTGTTACCCTTTCCTTGCCCCATGCAATGCAAAACTGCAGCACTGATGTCTCTTGCATAAAGCAAAGTAAGTCGGACAGCATTAAAAGCAGACCACATAGAGTCTTTATTTGGCTATACACTGTGCCTTTCTTCCAGCCAGCAGCAATCCTCTGTCTGCATTGCAAGCTCTTCCTATTGATTCTGCTACTTATTGCTTGTTTTAAGGATAAATAATACTATGGAGAAAATGCTACAATGAGCAAAGCAATGGAAACCAAACAGCTAGCAGTGTATCAGCTCCAAACTGAAGGCTTCAAATTCCTTGAACATACTACCTTTTTAACTCTATTAAAAAGCGCAGTACATTTGTGCTCTTTCACAGTCAATTGTATAGTGTGTTGTATACACCAGGAATTAAGCCCTACTGCCACATCCAAACCAGTGTGTGTGTTTGGGGGTTCCAGATGTAATAGACCTTGTAAGTTGAGCAAGTCTTTAGACCCTGAAAGTACTTGTAAATACTTCAGGCACTTGTAAAACTTCTGAACAAAACCATGGAAGCCAAACTTTCAAAAGTGACAAAAACTAGCAATTCCAGCACGGTTTTGGGGGAGGGGGGAGGGAAGAAAAAAAAAGCAAGTAGTACAAGCATTTGACTTTCAGAAAATAAAACAACTGCTTTTTTAGCCAAAAGAATGAGATATTATTTACCACTTGAGCCAAGGGGCCCAGGCCAAGACCAAGGCACAAATTTACACCTCTTGGATTTGCACCCATACAGTTTCTAGTGGGGTACTCTTACCCCAGCTGCACTCCTTAGAATCAACCCTTATCTCCATCATATCTTTTGATCTTTACTTCCTCTTTCACTGAGACTGTTAAAAAATACCCAGTCTCCATCTTCCACAGAGAAGCTACTTTGTCTCCCATCTTGTGCAAGCATGGCCAGAGGGAAGGCATTGGCAGGGAAGGACATGATCCCAGGGGTGGCAAGAGCTTGGGGCTCCTGCCTCATTAGGTGCTGGCAAATGTAACATGGTCCCCCATCTCTCCAAAGCCAGTGTTCAACCTCAGCAGTCCCTCACAGGCGCCAGGAAAAAAAAAATTGCACTATTGTCAATTTGAAGCAATAGCTGAAGAAACAATAAAAAATAATAAACATTCTGAGGTTTATTTGTTGCTTTTTAAAAAGAAACCAAATATTGCTTTTTTTGTGGAACTTCTTGAAAGCTGGACATCAGTTAGATGTGGGGAAAATAAAATAATAAAAATAAAATGAATAAAATAAAATAAAATCCCTACACAATGATAACAAAGGACAACCTGCCACTGTTTCCCATAGGCAGTGCATCTCATCAGAAGCTGCATGGCTTTGGGTACCAGCAGCATGTCTGAGATGAGCAGCCTCAGCAGTCAGTACCAAGAGGCCCCTGCTTTGACTTTTCATACACAAAGAGAAAAGGCCTGAAATGAGCACAAGGAAAATGTATCTGATGCTGATGGGCCTGAAGCACAGGCATGGAGCTCACAGCAGCAAAGCTATCTCTGTAATTTCCTTGTACCTCCATAGAATACCTTCTGTAGAGCAATTAATTCACTTACAAACTAATTAGAAGAGGCTCAACACCTTTAAAACTTAGACCCTCGTTGTAAAAAATTAACAAAGTACTAATTCTGCTTACAGAAGTGAATTTTCCACAAAGTAGTAACTGGGGTTTTTTACTTTAATTCCTTAGTTAATTTGATTGCATGGATTAAGATGTGGAAGTTTCATCAAGAATATGGTTAGTTAAAGTTTCTTCAGGTTTGTTTTTTTTTTAAAGGATACAAAAATTTCTCCGTATGTAGCTTTGTTTGGGAACCTAACATTTACTGAGATAAATGGTAAGGTAATTATATTCAATGTTACTAAAAGAAAATGACAGAGAACCTTATGTAATCATTCTATTTCTGCAAATCTATGTTTTTTAGTTGCTAGCCTGCAATCTGTATTTTACCCAGTAATATCCCAATTTCCTCCCTAAGACAAGCTGCAAATTGAGTTTATAGTTTATTTTAATATTTCCTGCCATCAAATTATATGGATAAGAAATCCTGTATACTCGTGCCATAATCCCATTTCTGATGAAGAAAAGAATATACAGGCCTGTAGTATAATATTGTCATGCAAATGGATTTGAGTCTCCCTATCTTAGCTTGCCCAGACTTTGAAATCTTTTAAAGTAAACAACATATTTTTCTTAGGTTAGCTGGAGAATGAACTTAGAAACTTCACATGGAAAACTGAGATACCATCTTTCAAAATGAATAAAGTAATGGACAGTTAAAAACAACCAAACCGTGTAGCATGGTTTTGCTTAGACTTCCATTAAAAAATGAAGAACAGTTCTCTAAGCCCTTCACTGAAATACTGCAATATAACATGAGACACAAAACAGAGCTTTGTTTTTTTACTAAGCACAAGTTTTGTGACATGAATGTTTAATTTCATTAGAAGACGAGGATGAAAGTCAAAGAAAGAATTATAGCTGCATTAAATTTCAAATGAAAAAAACCCAACTAAACAAATGGTCACTGTGCAGAAAGCAGAATATAATACAGGAGGGCAAGGTGTCTCTATGAGGTTGGTGAAAATGCATAAGAAAAGATGTCCTAAGAAAAAAAAATGTTGAAAATTGATATAAACAAGTGAAAGTAAGGGAAACATAGTGGGATATATATACATAACTCCACTTCCTCCACAGGAGTACCAAGCAAACTCTAAAAACAAAGTGAAAACCACTCAATTATATCATAAATAGGCAAGATAAAAACAATTGAGGGACAGATTTAAAACTGTTATTTACATATTTTTAGCACAGTTGAAATCATTATTATAAAACAGCAAAGCACAGGAATTATGCATCCATTGAAATCCCTTAAATTAGATACAGCAAATATATAGGAGGAGAAAACACTTGTTACTTTTAATACTAGATGATATGCAAAGTACAGAGTACGATCTAGGGAAACAAATGCAGTAATAGTCAAGATTTAACAGTTAGTAATTTCAGGGTAGTTGAAACTTTAATGTGGTCTGTTTTCCTGTCCTCATTGCTTTCTGAAAATCAGGTCCCCTCTGATGTTTCCACAAAAACTGGGACATACAGAATAACTAGCAATTTGTTAAAACTGTGGCCTGAAAATACTTTCAGGAAATAGATAACCTCACAGAGTTTGATGAATATTCTGACTGACTCCTGTGAAAATTTTGGGCAGAGGCAGAATAAAGTGTAATGTCCAACAATGAATATTAACATATAAGTCATATCTCCTCTAAAGAAAAACTAAAATGCAGCATCTTACCTGATAAAGCTATGAAGAAAAAGAATCCAATTTACTTATAAGAAGAAGAAACAACCTTCCAGTGCATCAGAATAATCACTAACAAGCACACCGATGTCAGACATATTAAATATTTTAGGAAAATACCAAACTAAAAGCCAGGAATGCCCAGTATCTCTCAGTGTGACAACCTAACCACAGCACCATGTGATGTTGAGGAATTCCTCTCCAACCACGTTACCATGATAAGTTGGTGCAATTAATGCTAATAATAAAGGGTGCAATGGTGCTTTGATTTCTGTAGAGCACTGTAAAACTATAAAGTGCTACATGTTGTATTTTTTTTACTAATGTTACAATGCTCTTTATTTTTCAGGCAGAAAGCTGCAGGTTAGTCTTTTTAGCATACCTGAGTGTATAGGATAGCCACAATACAAAATCAAGACTGTTGTCCGAAAAAGCAAGATACAATTGTTCCAAGATACTTGAATAAGTACTGGAGAAAGTCAAGACCAGACAGAAAGGATATAAGGCCCTATATTTGGGTCTACTCAAAATTTTCCTTTCCCCTTATCCTTGTATCAAGTCTATTTTACAGCCCATGGTCTGGACCTGTAGCCACATGGGTGCCTATTTTCTAAATTAAAAGTCAGGAAAAACTGAAAAGTATTCTGGAAAACCTTTGCTCCTCCGCATACCTTTTCCGTACTTGTAAGGAATAACTTCATAAAGGAAATGCTCAAATGCTTTGATTTTTATTGCAGGGCAGCAGATCAGAAGAGAAAACGCTTTTTCCAAATAAGGTGCAGCAAGGAGCCTAATACACCAGAAAAAAATATCAATTGCTTAAAAAAAAAAAATTGATGGCACAGTTTTATTTAAAATGCTTTAAAAATGGAAATAACATCTGTAATCCCCAACCTGGTTGTCCTCATGAAATAAAAGCAGGGCCTGTTTCGCAGGTTTGTGTGAGAGCTGGTGTTGGGTCTTGTTAACCTTCCATAAAGAGTGACTTCAAGCTGGCTTATATGGCTTGAAAGCCATTTAAAGCCATCTTTAAAAACCAGAAAGGTAAGCAGTGAGAATTCCTATTTATTTAGCTCTCTGTGAGCTTAGGGAGGTTTATAAATTGGTTTCATCTCATTTAGCAGCTTCAGTAATACAGTGGCAGAGCGTGTTGTAAACAACATGCTAATCACATCACATAATGCTTAAATAAGAGGGTCTGATGGCATTAATGAGAATAGAGATAATATAAAAAAAAAAAAAAAACAAAACAAAACCAAGAGATGAGTAAAACACTGTAAGAAAACACAATAACGAGCTTTGAAAATTATTACAGGGAGAGTACAAGCAAAGTCTGTGAAGGGAAGGCTGAGCAGGTGGAAGCAGGTGACAAGCTGCCCTGCAGGTGACACTAGACGGTGACTTAGAGGAGGTTTCACATTGTGATGTAGTAGCACAAAAAGCATGTAAAATTCAGGCTGCTGCTGTGGCATTTCTCTTCTAATAGAGCAGAGAAGGCCACTTTTGCTAGCTAAATCAGTTTTCAATCCCAAATGACATGCAACATGCTGGCATAGATTGAAGTGAACTGAAATGAAGGGTAAAAAGAGAGAAAAAGTCCTAAAGGTTGCAGGGAAAGCATTGAACTGTTAAGAGGTTATAAATTTTCCCCTTCACAGTTGTTATGAGAGGGAAAGTTTGGAAACATTAGATAAAACATGATGGAAAACGAAGGAGGGGGTTGGCAATGGGTATATTTTTTGTTTGAGTCAATTCATTCCAATTAGGAACCATTCAAAGTCTATTGCAGAGGAATGGTGGCAAATTAGAAATGGGTCGTGGTTCTCTCTGCTAGTCCCATGGAGAAGGGCTTCATTTTGCAAAGGCCTTGTGCCAGGTGGTATCTCCATCACTCACAACAAGAGTCAAGATCTGAAAGGAGAAGACAGGCAGCTTCATTTCAGAAGAACATGTTCTCAATAATTCTTCAATTATTTCATGAACAGTATTCATCATGAAGAGTCAGAGGTCACTATCTGCATTTTTCACAGGAATTCTGACCAACATTTTAATAATGTATCATTCTGAAAGCTGAATCTCAAATCATATTAAGTCATCTGAACACTAAAACCAAAAACTTTGCTGTTTAGCACAGATCACCATGGCCATCAGACTTTGGTACTTCCTCATCCCGTCAAAGCTTCCTGCCAAAGCTTACTTTAAATTGTGTTATCCCTGAGGCTTTCCAGCTCCTCTCTCTCAACCAGTGCTTAAGGTAATGGCTGCTACTGACAACTGTCTTGTTAATAGACAATTTCTGGCCTAGTTTCTAATAAATATAACAACTACTACATCCCCAGTGACGTCTGTGTGTGCTCCTTCCTCACTGCTGCTGTTACTCTCTGAAACTTTGGAGTAGTCATGTTGTAATACAAACCACTCATCTTTATGGAGAAGGAGAACCATAAAACTTCATTAATAACTGGGTTTTTTTTTCCTTTCTGAAGGGCTAAAACCAAAACAACATGCTTTTCATCCTTAATTTTATGCATTCAGGTTTGAAAATGGTGACTCACCAGAATGAAAAGGCAGTGCAACTCTGTCTTTTGAGCCAAGATAGAAAGCCTCATCTGCTGCATAAATCTTGGGACTGTACTAGACAACAACATAAAAGTGGAACTGGGCATTCGCAGTCCAGCCAACACAAAAAACAGTACCAGAGAACGTCCACCATCACTTAACTAGGATCTCTCACTCCTCAAAGCATCTTCCTCTGGCAGTAGCACATGATGTTTGAAATAAGCACATGTACTTGGCTCATCCTTGCATTGCAACCAGCCTGTCTCCTTCATGGCACCTCTGCTGCTCGGCCCTGAACAGCATCTCCAGGACTTCACCCTGCCAGGCTGTAACCCACAGGATTTCTTCTGAGCTCTGTTTTTGGGCTGTATCTAATAGGTTCTGCCCAAACACAGTAGTAGAAAAAACAACTCTGGTGCTGTGGGCAACAGCGTGGTCCTCTGAGACTGAAGGAGCATGAAGGCAATGAGCCATCCCACCTTTGGTCAGCTTCCTGATACCTGAGCAAGCACCCGCCTGTTCACATACCTGCCTGCATGTGCACACAGTGTGACAGCCATTCAAAGCCAGAAAAAAAGGTGGTGGACGAGTTCTTACCCCTTTCCTCTCAAAAAGAGGACCATTTTATGCACTGCTATATGTTCTTCACTGGCAGGATCAATGGTAAGCTTCATCCTGTTTATAAATCAAAACAAGATTGTTTTCCTAATTACATTTACGTCACCTTGTTTTTAAAATTTTCGTCATAAACAGGACACAAATTCTGGAATGACATCACGGACACAGAAAATAGACAGATACTTTTGCAGCAATATTGATTTGTGATGCTTTGTGCAATAAAAAAGAGGGTTTTTTTTAATCAGGACTCTGAACATAGGGGATTCCAAAAGAAGAGAGGAAGCAACAAGAGATTGTATATGAACTGTAATTTTATATTCATATATATATATATTCATAATCAGGGAAAAAAAGACAGAACGGTAGACAAAACCCAATTTTAATTAATGATCTTTACAATTCTTCAAGGCTTTTCTGACACTGGTTCAGCCTCCCCCACTCTGCCTCTTCTTGCACTGAATTCTGCCTGATCACATGGCCACAAGTCAAAATGAGATCAAATGACGCAGAAAACTAAAACTGAACTTTAACCCCCACCTCCTCTCCCCAGTTATTCCCCCCTTGCATTGGCAGGAAAAAAAAAAAAGAAAAGAAAAAAAAATTCAGATGTGAAGCAGAAGTCATTCCTCCACAAATGCTGAAATCAACCAAAAATGAAAAAAAAAAAAAAAGTACATTTAATTTGACACAAAGACTTTCCTTTTTTCAGAGTGCTGTCAGTCAGATTATCTGCAACTAGAAGTGGAGCATTTAGAATGAAGAGCAGAAATAGAAATGTAGGGGTGGGGACTGCTTGCTCAGAAGAGCCTTTTGTCTGGCGATACTGTGACTAAAGATAATCTTTGTTTATCTTGTGTGTTTAACTTGTGTCTTGTATACCCAAAGTGTTGGAAAAAAATGTGGAATTACAAGTGAGTAACTGAACAAACCCATAACACAGGGTATAATTTCCAGGCATGGTGAAGGCAGGAAAAACAAACTCAGCAGTTATTATACCATATTTATTTTTTTTCTTTATAATCTCTCCCAGACTTGTGGCACAATAATGTTACAATTAAGGCATACTTTGACTAACAATTTCACATCAGAATGAAACGAATTATGTCACATTACTAATACAGCAAAGCAGAGCTGCAATGCACCCTGGCTACGCAAGTACAGCTTAAAGCTAAAACTTTACAGAGACGAAGCTATAAGCTCAAGGCTGCTGAAAACTGAATAGGATTTAAGTATTTAGTGTCACCCAATCAGTGAAATATGATTAATGAGTCTGGAGGAGTACACTGCTTTTTAGTCTCCAAAGCAAGGCGAACATGGGGGGAAACATATTTGAGCTCTTCAGCGATAAAAGCCCCAGCAAAATTCTGCACAGCTAAACTACACGTTCAATTGCAGCTGCTTATTTCTCCTCTGTGTGATTAGAGCCTCCCATTTCCCTCATTACAGGCTTGATATTATTGAAGCAAAGCCAACAGCGAGTTAGCAAGCCAGCAGGGGATCAAATTGATTATACAGTTAGCTGTGGAAAAACTGAAATTCTTTATTATGGGGAAATGAAATACAGTTAATTTATGCTTCAGCTGAACCCCTCCCACACTACACTTACTCTGCTGGTACTCTGAATTTTCTCTGAAGCTACAAGACAGCTGAGAAATTACAGAAGCTTTACTTATACAAAAATAAGTCAGGCTTTCAGTAATTTTTAAAGGATTTTTCTATTACTAATTATCATAACTTGCTATATAGGACAACATTGTTATAAAGCTGAAAAGAAAGAAAGGTGGAAGGCATTTGGGTTTACGTAGACTAGATGATTTGCTATCTGTGTTTAGCTGGTATTGCAGAGGTAGTCCACAAGTAAATGCAAGCATTACCTTACCAGTAAAACAGCAACTCAATTTTTGTGGTATTTCAACTAAAAATCTCTTTCCCAAAATGAAAAAAATAAATCATTTGAGACCACAAGTAATTTTTTTGAGAATAAGAACAGGCCTGTTACTTTATTTCTGACAAGGACAGACCATGAGATAAAGTTTGTTTCTGAAATGAGAACTTGCAGAAGACAGCATCACATTTGGCCAATCCCAAGCAATTATATCCAAGAAATTCAGATCTTCCCTACAGACCTGAAAAGTGCCGAGAGCTCACAAGCAGAAAATTCCTCCTACCCCACAGCCCTTTGCTTTCAAGCTCCAAACATTTGTCCTCAGTGAAGCGACCTCTGGATGGGACCACACTGAGGAACGTCCCCTCTCCAAACAGCTGTCACCTCCCATTGCTCTCAGCAGTGTGGTCCCAGGCCACCAGCCACCCTTCCCAAAGACAGTCACTGCTTCTCTTAATGTATTTTTCACTGTCCTTTTCCATCCCCTGGCAGTACAAGGGATACATCCTCTTCAGAAGGCACCTTGGCTTCTGTCCCACGAGGCAAGAAGAATGCTGTAACTTGTCAAAGATTAGCAAGAGAGCCCACACAAGGGTCCCATGGAGGGAAATGCCTAATGACACTGTTTTGCAGGAAGGGAAAATACCATACAATGCATCTTTAACAAAAAATGTGACTTCATCAGGATTTACAACTGTCAGCAAGCTGCAAGAAGAAGCAGCCCTCTAACTGCTGGCCTTCCTCAGGTAGAACTCCCTGTGTTTCATTAGCCTTTCTTGTGCCTTCTCTGCATTTCTGACGCTTTGCTCATGCCGCAGCATCCCTGTAATATATTTTTTCTCCCAATCACTGATGAATGCTTTGAAATATCTCCCTGGTTTTTAGACAAAACTTCTACCAATTTTTTTACATGTCAGTGTCTTTTTGGCTGAAAAGATTGTGCTGGTTTTGGCTGGGGTAGAATCACTTTTCTTCATTGACAGTAGAAAATTCTGTGTTTTGGATTTATGCTGGAAACAGTGTTGATAACACAGAGATGTTTTAGCTATTGCTGATTAGTGCTTGCACAGAGTCAAGGCCTTTTTTTTTTTCTCCTCACTCCACCAGCAAGCAGACTCGGGGTACACAAGCATTTGGAGGGGACATAGTTGGGACAGCTGACCCCAAGTATACTCCATACCATATGATATCATGCCCAGTATACAAAGTAGGGGGAAGAAGGAATAAGGGGAGGGACATTCAGAGTGTTTGTCTTCTCAAGTCACCATCACCTGTGATGGAGCCCCACTTAGCTGGGGAGGGCTGAATATCTGCCTGCCCATGGGAAGTACTGAATTAATTTCTTGTTTTGCTTTGCTTATATGTGTTAGTTTTGCTTTACCCGTTGAGTTGTCTTTATCTCAACCCATGAGTTTTCTCACTTTACCCTTCTGATTCTCTCCCTGATCCCACTGTGGGGAGTGAGTGAGCGGCTGTGTGGGGCTGAGTTGCCAGCTGGGGTTAAACCACGACAAGCATCCTATGGTCTTATTAGAACAAAAGCAATCAAGCTTGATTTGCACTACCCACTTTAGCAATATTAATACTAAAAGAGAAGTAAAAATACACATTATGCTTTTATTTCCTGTTTCCTTTCTCACTCAAGAATTAATAGAATAAAAGTCTTTTTCACTTGCAGCTATAATATCCACTGACTGATCCAAGGAAGTGCTAATAAATGCAAGTGAAAGTTTGCACACAACTTAAAATGCAGAATAGCTTATTTCACTGAAGGCTGGATGTTTACCAGGAAATGAGATGGACTCAAATTGCCCTTGTGACTGCTTGAGACATACACTCATTAAAGATACCATTGAAGTAATATGGAGGAGAAAATAAATTGTTTGAAAGGATAGTGCCAAGACTGGCAAATCTAAAATTTACTACACAGTCATACAGAAGCTATTCTGGGAGCCACAATCACCTCTTGGAAAAATAAACACATTTCCACAGAACAGCAATTCCGTATGTTGCACTTGGCCATCTTGACTGAAGCCAATAGGGTAATGACTTTTACAAGTGGCAAAACCCAGCCTCTTGGCAAAAACAATCCCTAACCTCAGGAAATACAGAAGAATTTGTTAAAAGAAAAATAAAATTGAAATTTGTTTTATGTAAATATGGATATATATATAGTTGTTGTTTATGAGAACTTCTACTAGGAGAAAGACAGTAAATCTACAGTACACAAAGTCTGACACAAACTATCATTGACATAAAAATGTCGCTTTTATGCTGACGGGTGGTTTTCTAAAAGAAACCAAAAATAACTGCAACACAAAATTTGAGACAGATTTCCAAGAAATTCTGTGTCATTTTGAACAAGTTCTTTCCTGATCCATAGAAGCTATTTCAAACAGTATTATTTATATATGATGCAAAAGCTCCACAAGGAAACCGATCACCTGAACACACTGAATACATTGTAGCTGTGACTGGGATGTAACCAGAAAGACTCCAGGAAGTTGTGTGTGTATGTGTATATATATCTATACACTGATATATATGCATGCAGAGTCTTTTCACAGGCTTTTTTCCTACATTTTGATATGTTTCGTTTTGCTTTTCTTTTGCTATGTGAATGTTTTTGACATTTATTTATATATATATATGTAATTTGAGAGTACATTAATATATAATATATATATATATATGTAAGATACAACTTGAAAGATATTTTGCAAAGGGAGCATGATAAAGACTGCAAAAGAACTAAGGCTCTTCTCAGTAACCTAAGGTAAGGCCATGAAAAATGCCTGTTTGAAAATCCATCCTCAAATGGCTATGGGGGCTCTTTAAGTGGTGTCATATTAAGGCAAGGGCTTGAACTCTAGAGCCTGAGCACCGATTTGGAGAGCCCCCATTATTTGCAATAGAGCTGCCAGACACAGCAAATACTTTGTGATTTCATAGTATATGACCAAAGAAACCCCTCCGTGGTGCAGAAAAAGCACAGGGGACAGAGAGCTTTTCTGTTAGGAACAGGTTGTTTTTCTGCGAATAGAGCTGCATACATGTAAGAGAATCGCATCACTGAACAGATCTATCCATGTGCAACAAATCTGACATTGGGCTCCCTGTGAACAGTATGAACCTTCATCTTCAGCATGGTGAAGACAACCTGATCCGCTCATAGTGCATGTGTCGTTTAACCAGCTGAGGCTTTAGAAACCCCTGGACTGTGGTTGAGAATTTGCAGGTCTAAGGTCTCTAAATTCCTTTAGGTGACCCTATTACTGGTCTCAAATATGAAATAAAATACAATTAATATACTTTGAAGGTGGAAAAAACTTCTTTTGTACAGTAGGTAGCAAAGAAAAGTCATTGACAGCATATACTGAGTAAATGGCAGAGCCAGAGCCTCTGTCCTAGCCAAGCGTTTCATGTGTTACACAGTATTGTTTCCTAAAACTTTCACAGTTGCTTCTAATGGTTTTCTGCCAATAAACTCCAAATGCATGACAAAGATTCAGACATTTCAAAAAATCATTAATATTTTTGAGTATATTTGTCTATGATGCCAAGCTGAAATCCTAAAAGGAGCCTTTTAGAAGTTGGCCTGGTGGTTAGTGCAACAGACAGGCATCTCAAAGGCATCTGGCATCAAGAAGAGTGACAAAAATCAAGGTATTTGAAAATCTTCTGTGAGTTTCAGAAATCTGTGGCCTGTGAGTCCTGTTTCCTGCGTCTTTAGGACATAACATGCCATCGTTATGCATCAGAGAGCATCTGACTGCAGCTGGGAGCAAGAGGCATCACTGATACCAACCACTGCTTTACCAGGTGTATAAACCTGGAGTTAAATAATTTTGTCCCTAGGTCATTCTTTGAGTCAGTTACAGTACAAAGAAGAGGTGCCTTTCCATCACCTTGCTGACAGTTGCTCAAAAAATGCAAAGCACTCACTTTTCTCTCTACCAAAAGTGAAAACAATGCTTAACACAGAATTTCCTTGCTGTAACAAAAGTGAATGTTTCATTTGTTTTCCAGTTTACTAGAGTTCGAAAGGTCATATAAGTCTACTTTTATGAATATTGTTAACGTAATCTGGAATATAAACACAATATCAATGCAAATTAAAAGGATTCTGAAATGGTAGAGAGATAGAGAATAATGCTTTACCTTTGTAATGCTGTTTTATTAACATCATCTCCTGAGTGAGGCTGATGCACTGCACAGGAATCTGGGCTGTTTTGCTATAAGTGGAAAGTTACTTAAGTAGGGTGTCTCCACAGAGATGAAGATGCAGCAAAGAGATGGAGATTAAAAAAGCCAGATCTGATTCTCAAAAAGAATACAGCAACATAAGAACAGGTGTAGGAATCTGAGGACTTCTGTTTCACCTGCTACATTTTTGTGTCTTTTCTACTCTGTATAGAATCAACTCTTCAGCATTTAGAGCACTAGAAGGCCTGGGAAACCCTAGACAACTGGAAAACAAAACAAAAAAAAAAAAAAAGAAAACCCAAACCAGCTGAAGCAGTTGATTCACTTGGAATCCTGGGTAATACAACCCACTAAGATCCTTTATGGGGACCCAAACGAGGACCCAATAGGGAAATCAAGGCAAAAGGTAAAACAAGGGAAGGAAGAAAGTTTGATGTAGTGATAAAACATAGGTCTTTGCTAAATTCCCAGATCTACTCTGGGCAAGTTGTATTTTGAGGTACTAAATGTTCCTTGAGAGTGGAAGATGTGTAGTCTCCAAGTCAATGAGGACCTAATAAAGTTTAACACTGGCTATTTGTTCCATTGGGGTAAATGTACAAACCAGGAATACTTAAGTTTGGAACAAGAAGAAACCAGACAAAACTGTCTAACATTTATATAATTTCTATAAGCTTTTGCTTGCCTAGGACCACAGCAGAAGGCTGCTCTGTTCAGCCTGTTTTTGAACAGCAACTGGACATGAGCTAGGATAGTCACAGCATTAAAGCATCCAGCTGACACTTGAACAACATGTCTAAAATGAGCATATCCAGAAGCACCTAGTGGCTGAGAAAAAAAAAAATTCCCTGCTTTTGCATTACAAGTCCTATTTTTAGATCACTGGTATTTTAAAAAGGTTTTCAAGAAGTAAAAAACAGTCAGAATGTACAGAACTAGACCAAAATGTGAAGTGCTGGATGACTGTGGGTGAAGGGAAAGACTTTGGCACAGGCTTTTCAGCAAGACAGCCTAGCCCAGACTCCTGGCCGGACTCCAGCTTTGGAAGCTGTCCTCAAACTCCTCCGAGATGACTATCGGGCCCCTCTTCCTGCTCCAAGCTGTTGAGCAATAAAGCTCTGAGTTGTCAAACTGATACTGCTCTTTGAAGCAGAAGTGGCTGTGATTCAGTCATTGGTGAAATAACCCTCCTGATACTAAAACTCCCTGAGCTCCTCTGGAATTAAAAGCACAATCATAAATACAACAAATTTGTTTTGTTAAGCTTTTTGGTGACTATTGGTTTGTAATTATCTTTACGCTTGTGATGTCTCATTAGTAAGGACTGACCACATGATACGGGAAATCCTTCACTACGAGCAGGAGTAAGGTTGTGCACTTCACGGCTGCATTTCAATAGCATGAGCAATATTATGAAAAATGGTTTTATTCTTTCACCATGTCATTTCAGTTAAGCAAGGGGAAAGAAGAAAGCACTTAAAAATCGTGGGACTGGCAAAGCTGAACTTGAAAGATTCCTCCTTCCCCCATAGAAGCACTGCTCTTGTCATGCCAACATTTCTTCAGCATCCCTAAAAGTGAACCAGGATATCCTGTGAATACTGAAACTAACTTTCTCTTGCCCAATAACCACTTTTTTTTTTTGTTTTGGGGAGAGGTTTTTGTGCTGGTTTATTTATTTATTTATTTATTTATTTATTTATTTTCGTGTTTGGGGGTTTTTTGTTTGGTTTGGTCTTTGTTAGTATATTTTTGTTTGGTTGGTTGCTTGTTTGTGTGGTTTTGTTTTTTTTTTGTTTTCCAAGGATCAAAATTTGACACCTATTATGTTTTGTTTCCCACACCAAATTCAAACTTCTGGTCACCACCACCTGTACCTCAGCACTGATTTCTTCTGGCTGTCTTCTCGACTATCCCACTAGAAAGCGCTTCCCCTCCAAAACATTTCTTTATTTGCTAAAACATTTCTAAACCAGCATTACTCCTTTCCATGTTCTCCAAGTGATGCTGTCAGGAACTTTCTATCAGTGTCTTTGTGAATCAAAGCTGGCATTTTATAGAGAAAAACAAACAGTAAAGGCCTAGCTTGACTCCCTTTCTTAAAAATAGCATTGTCATACAACAAAGATGACTAACAAGACTTGTTCCTATTCTCTTTTTCTCCTTCTTCCCACTGCCTTTGCTACAAGAATGAAATCCACACTATCATACCTGCAGCAATATTAAAGTGTTTGAGGACACAGCTCCCCTGGTCCAGAGGTGCTGGAGGGGGTCTGCGTTTTCAGAAGATCTCTGAGGTGCACAAACTACCTTGATAATTCAGTGTCCTACGAACTGACTGTAAAAGAGAGAAAGGCAGCTGAACTAACCATGCCTCAAGTTGTGCCAAGGGAGGTTTAGAATGGATATTAGGAAAAATTTCTTCACCAAAAGGATTGTCTGGAACAAGATGCCTAGGAAAGTGGTTGAGGCACCATCCCTGGGGGTACAGATGCAGCCCTTAGAGAAGACATGGTTTAGTGCTGAATTAATGGCTGGACTCGATCTTAGAGTCTTTTCCAACCTCAATGATTCTGTGTATCTGTTACTGAATTAACCTATAGTTACACCTATCTCTTAAGCAACAGAGCATCCATGAGACAGAAATGAGACAGAAAAAACCAATAATCTAAACAGCTAGAAATAGAGTAAAAAAAATTAGCTTTTGTACAAAGGGTTTTCTGACTAAGGCCAAGTTTTTTTATGTAAAGAAAAGCAGATCAAAACTAGTCTTTCTGATCTAAAGCATGTTTCTGGTTGTATTACAAAAATTTGTTCTTTGGGATACACCCATTAGAAGTTCCAGCATTTTTTGTCATGTTGGCTGTCAAAAATGCATAGAGCTTTGTTGGTGGGAAGGACCATTTTCTGTTTCCAGGCTCAGACTCTTATTATAGCTTAGTTCAAACCCTGTAATAAAACCCTCTAACAGCCGCCAATTTTATCATATGCAAATACTTAAACTTCTACTGAATCCCCTAGCCTAATCAACCATCTACAGCCTTACTTACCCTGAGAGCATTGCCAGAGGTGCATTTGTTCCTCATCATTTCATATTCTAGGCATAGACACAATGTAAAATTCAGTTGTCATGTTCATCTTACGGCAGGAAAAGAACTACCATATCAGCACAAGCTCAGAAGAAACAAATTCGGATATGTTGGTTTTGTCTGTAAACTGGATTTTGAACTAACCGACCTTCATAGTTTTGTTCGACCACCCCTGTGAAAGCTTGGAAAGAATGTGCTGCACTGTTAGGTGCACTTGTAAGAACCCAAAAAACACCCCCCCTCCCAGAACAAGCTGGCTGAGGCCTTTCTCTTTGTCCCTCTCAAAAAAAGGACACAAAGTCCTCTGGAGGAAGAGGGCACTGCTGCGTGTCCAATGGCTGTACCAGGCTAGCAAGGGCTGCTGCAGCTATGCTACTGCAAAATACATGTCATTTCTCATTTTTGCCAGAGAAGACAACCCATGCACAGTGACAAGGCTGCCATTAAGACTGTGATGTGTCTGTATTACACACCAGCTCTCTAGTCAGCTATGAAAAGGAAGACACAGTTAAAAAAAAAAAACCCAAGCGAGATCTATTGCATGAAAACAAAATATGAAACGGCACATAAGGAAAAATAAAATAAAAGAATTTTTCCTTTATAATACCACCTTTAAACTTTACTTAAGCCTTATTCATTTGGTAAGTCAAGGAAGCTCACATGGACTCCAGGTGGAGCTGGATGAGTGCATAGTGACAGTAAGAGTTTTCTGTTAAGCCATGTCACTATCTACTGGCAGATCACTGAGATTTTTTTTTATTAAGGAGGCAGCAGAGAGCCTTCTAACCCAGACCTGTATTCAGAGTGTGGATACCTACAGCAGCCTACAAATACCTACAAATCTGAGAATTCTTAAGAGTGATTTAAGGCTGCTCCCCAGTCTCAGGCTGGCCAGCCCTTACACCTCTTCTTCTCCAGGGAGCTGTTCTCTTCCCTGCAGCAGACCAGGACACCAGCCCTCCCTACCAGGTTCTCACCCCAAGACCACAGGCTGAACAGCAGAAGACTTCTTCTCATCCCTTAGCACTTCCCTGACCAGCTATTGGACCTCCTTGTTCCTCACCCCTCCTTTCCGCGCTGCTCTCACTTTTGCACTTTCAAGCTTTTAATTTCCAACAGTCCCTCACAGCAATTAGTCACTTGCAATCTGCTGCTCACATTTTGCTTTGTTTTATGACTGATACTGCACAACTGGACTGTTCCTTAGCCAGAAGCTGGTGGAGGTAATCAGACCCCCTTTTTAGCCCTTTTCCTTTCCCCTCTGAAAGCGCTTGTATCCCAGCTCAGGAACCCCCTAATAAAGTGTCCAGTGTCCAGGACAAACTTTTTAATAGATTAACAGGAATATTTTAGGAGAAACAAACAAAAAAACCCGAACAAAACCCTAAGGAAAAAAAAATGCACCAGCAGAGCAGCTTGCAGCAGCAAAAGACAGTCATTTGCTTTCTGAACTCATTTGCTGTTGAGTAAATTACAAAATAAAATTATATTTCCAATTGCTGCCTCCAAGGGAGCAGAAGGGAATCAGAGGGGAAAGCATAGCTCCAGAGAATCAGGAGATGTGGCTGCAGTTTTCACCTCTGCTAGAGAAATCCTCTGACAGAAGCACTACATCCACCAGGCTGTAGGCTCAGCATTAAGCACCCAGGGTTCAGTTGATTCACTCTGCTCAAAACCACTCTGCCATTTTCAGGTGAAAGTTGATGTAGTTGGAGGTTCGTAATCAAGTACGTTGCGCTTTATCCTATTTACTTACATTCTTTTTATCACGCACGTCGCCAAGACACATAGGAAAACCAAGACAGAACAGTGATAAAACCTGAAAATAAAGACTTTTAACATTGTAAATAAGTGCTAAACCTTGCTAGTGACTGCAGCATTCCCAGTGCAGATAAACATCGCTCCCTCGTGTGGTTAAAGCTCACTATTGCTAATTTAGCGGTACTGCAGATCTTTGCATGAAAATTCAGGGAAGAGAAGATTATTCGCCTAGATTTGCATCTCAATGCACAGTCACATATGAGTTCATGCATGCAAAAGTATGAGTACAATAATATGCTTTGAACAGAGTTTACTCTGAATAGACAATTTCACCTCGTATCTGTGTTAAAAGGCTAAAAAAATTATCTCCCTCAACAGGCTGATAAAATCAGAAAAAAACCCCTGGGATCTTATGTGGAGAAATCTACAACGCCATACAGAAGAGGCTGCTGGGGTTTGAGTTTTTCATACGCAAACACTGATTGAACTGTTGCTCTCTAGACAACTAATAGTTAAACTCACAGACTAGCTTGGAAATTAAAGATGTGAAACTACCTGACCCCTTGACAGGATTAACACACATCCTTAAATCTCTTCTCAGGGTGTGCAGAATCCTGTACAAGACTTTCTGTGAGGATTTCAAGACTTTAGGGGGGTCCAGAGACCTCATCAATTTATCTGTTAGTTCACCTGAATGGCCATTTTAAATCCAACATAGAGTGTAATGACAGAGTCCCTTACTGCATGTAAGTATACATGTATTATTAGTGCTCTTTAATAGAGCTGCACTAATGCATCCTAATGTCTCAGAACCCCCTCCTTTGCCCTGGTTTCCAACTTGATAGCAAAACAGAGGATGCCTCTCATTTTGTCTCAGTGCAGTGCACCCTTCTTTATGCAGCTTAGCACAATAAGCTTGCATAAACAGGTCCCCATGGACAAAAAAACCTCCCAAAACAGTACTACTTCCAGTCAAGCTGCAATTTAATCAACAGATCCATTAATTATTTTCTATGCTTTCATTGCTAACAAATCACAATTTATTTAAAAAGTTAAGCACATTAGAATTTTTATATGAAATATCAGTGTGCAATAGATTCCTCCCCAAAACCACTGGAGAGTAAAGATGTGAATAGAAGACTGAAATTATTGAAATTTGTGTTGTCTTAAATCAACAGCAAGTTATTTGAATAAGAAAGCATTATTTCATTATACAGTATGAGTACTATGCTTATTCACAGAAGTAACAGCTAACAAGTATTTCCAGCTGATATCAGGAAATGTTGAAATTTATCTAAAATACATAGCTATTGTTATGTGCTGCAAAGAATGGTTGGAGATCAAGAGCTAAAATACCTTGAACATAGGACATACAATGTCATTTAATCCCAGGCAAAAAAAAAAAAAAAAAAAAAAGTGCTCTGAGGGGCTTTTCCATCCCACCTTCTGTAAAACCCTTTCAAAATATTTGTTCCATTCAAAAAGTGCAAATGCCCTCGAAAGGGAAAAATAAAGAGAGCCTAAAGGTGATATTTGGGGAACAAACTGCAACTACATATGTCTGTGCTTTCCAGGAACTTGCAGCTGCTTTTTTTTCCCTCAGTAGTGACTGCAGCTGATCTTGTTCTTAAAAGAAAATAGACCCTCAGGTCTATTTCCCCTACAGGAGTTTCCCCTCAAGCAGCCTCCCCCCACATCCCCCCCACCCCCCATCCTTAAGGAACCATAATTCAAGCTTAAATACTTTGGAAATAAATTCATTTTCCTGCAGCAAAGGAAGACTGATGCACAAACATTAGAGCAATCTAATTTTAGATCATTCAGACAATACGCTGGATCCTTACGCACATTTATTTAAGGCTATTTATAGTCCTCCAGACGCTGCTGGAAGTATAGTCGTCCATTGTGGAGCTACTCCGCTGTGCCCCGCTTTGGGAGGGAGGAAGGGAGGGAAGGATGGAGGACGCAATCAAGAGTCTGATTGTTCTGGGGAACACAGGTATGGAGGTGTTGGATGAAATGTTCATTTGCAGCCTGAACAGAGATCAAAAGGTTCAGCTGCTTAGCAGCTCTGCTGCTGCCAAAAACTGTAGGGGCGCTGGAGAACTTGAAAGTCCCAAACCACACCAAATTACAGGCCCAGATACAAATGCTGCTCATAGCTCCAGGCATGGAAAAGGGACCATGTGCCAGAGTGGGGGGAAAAACCCTGAAAAAGTTTTTAGTCCTCTGGGGACACTTTTGGAGTAGTATAAATGGCTATACTGTACCTCAGAGCCTGAGTGTTGAAGTCAGCAGTTCCCTCGAAGGCATGTGACTTCCAGAACAAAGTTCTTCTTTTCGCTGTAGGCACTTGCAAGCTCATCTAAACGTTGGCACCCCACAGTCTCTAGGCCTTGGTTATCAGAAGGCCTCTCAAACCCAGACCTTCTTCAGTTCTTCTTTTTAATTTGTCTTAAAAAAAACCCAACAAACCAGCTTCTGGCTTCAGATGAATTTTAACAACACATCTAAGGCAACATTTCCAGTGCGCACATCCAGTGGTTGAACTATAATTCATGCTCAGTTCCATGGTATCACAGAAGCCTTTGGACCATCAGCTCTGGTTCTCCTGCTGTAAAATGAGAATGTACTGCTTCTCCAGTTCGCCTTGTCGGATACCCAGATCATCTTTTATCACATTTAGATGCAAGTCCTGGGGCCACTAGCTATTCTAGAGCAGACATGCTATTTTAACTCACAGTGTCATTCAGATATCCAGGTCAAAGGATTCCCAGTTGAAAGGATGGAAAACCCTAAGCACTACAGCACAGCATCTTGTTTTCATCACAGTATGCCTTGAGTAGGAAAATCTGCTTTTGAAATTATTGGTGATTTTTGACAACCCTCCCCACGAACCTGGCCATGCAGAACACAAGGCCTTACTGTTTTTCTTTAGAGCAGCAACTGCAAGGCACAGCAGATAAAATACATTTGTAGGTCACGGATCCTTAAGTCAGTGCCCCAGTATCTATGTGAGCTAAATATGATCCACTGTTTAAAGAGAAACACGTAGGAAGTTTAAAATGACTATTCCAAGGCTCACAAAAAGACTGAGATCTTTGCTGTCAGATCTAAGTCTGCCCTTGGAAGTCTTAGCCAGATGATGTTGGGGTGATCAAACCCTACTGCTTGGAACTCCGAAAGATAGCTCCTCACTGGAAGAAAACAACTTTGCATTTTATGAAATTACCATGGACAAAGATAAGATACTAGTAAAATGGGAAAAGGACAAAACAAACCAGCATAACAACTAAAGTAGCTCTATCTTGAAGATTTTTGTTTCTAAAATTATGTATTGTAAATTCATTATGATCCTTTAGGAATCAGCTGATCTTCAGTGAAAGAAATCCAAGTTACTCCTTGCAATGAGGGCAGGCCAACAGCACTTCTGCCAAAAGGGGTTAATTTGTTACACTGCCTTCTTTCAAGACCTCATGATCCCAGACCTTTGAAACATCCAGTGCTTGCTCCTGAAGTATTGCAGAACTAAGGTATTATGGCCACTTTCAGCCGTATACTTGCATATAAATGGTGCTATCAAAAGACAGATAAATCATCTGGAAAATGTTTTGATAGCATCAACAAGAACAACAACAGAGAACAACCACTGCATAAGGCACTACATTACAAACAAAACCAAGAGGCCATCAGAGAGTGAGCACAGCCAAGGAAGACCAGGCTGCGTTCAAGATTAAAGTCTTTCACTCGTGTGTTGGTAACTTACTGTATATTTTCCTCCTGAAAAACTATTGTATCATTGACCAAAGACCTAAAATGAATATTGCAGTGTTCTAGGAATAGTTATGCAACTCAACTGATGTGTAAACTGCTGCAGCAAAACTACCTAAGACAGGATGCCATCCAGAAGGACCTGGGGAAACTCTAGAAGTGGGCCCGTGGAAATCTCATGAAGTTTATCAAGACCAAGTGCAAGGTGCTGCACAGGGGGTTGGGGCAACTCCCCGGTACCGATACAGGCTGGGGGATGAACAGATCAAGAGCAGCCCTGCCAAGAAGGACTTGGCGATGCTGGTAGATATTCTCAGGCAGATGGTGTGATTCTTAGGGATGGTTCCATGCAGGGCAAAGAGTTGGATCCTTGTGGGTCCCTTCCAACTCAGCATTTTCTGTGATTCTGTGGATGAAAGGCTGGACATGAGCCAGCAATGTGTGCTTGCAGCCCAGAAAGCCAATTGTGTCCTGGGCTGCATGGGCAGCAGGTCAAGGGAGGTGATTCTGCCCCTCTACTCCATTCTCATGAGAACCCGCAGGGAATACTGTATCCAGCTCTGGGGTCCCCAGCACAGGAAGGACATTGACCTGTTGGAGCGAGTCTACAGAAGGGCTATCAAGGTAACTTGCGCAAAGGATCCCCTCTCCTATGAGAAGAGACTGAGAGAACAGGGTTTATTCAGCCTGGAAAAGAGGCTTCAGGATGACCTAGTTGCAGCATTGTAGTACCTGAAGGGAGCCTACAGGAAAGCTGGAGAGGAACTTTTTACAAGAGCATGTAGTGACAGGGGAAATGGATTCCAGCTAAAAGAGAGTAGGTTTAGGTATTAGGAAGATATTCTTTACTGTGAAGGTGGTGAGGCACTGGGATAGGCTGCCCAGAGAAGTTGCGGATGTCCCATACCTGGAGATGTTCAAGGCCAGGCTGGATGGGGCTCTGAGCAACCTGGTTTAGTGAAAGGTGCCCCTGCCCATGGCCGGGGGGTTGGAACTAGATGTTCTTTAAGGTCCCTTCCAACCCAAAGCATTTTATGATTCTGTGATGTGAAATGTGTGTCAGACAAAAGTGATTAAAAAATCCCCAAACCTAGAAGTGAATGAACTGCCAGGATCTGCTTCCCAATAAACTTAAAATAAGGCCAAAAATGAAGCATTTAGGTGAACTAGAAAAGGTACGTAAAAGATAGCACATAAATCATATGTACAGAACCATTTCTGCACAAGAAAATACTAAATAGACAGGGAATCCTCAGGCTTGAAACAGAGAGGTCTAGGAAATCAAGCACAGTACGAGAGAGATGAAGAGGGAATGATTATTCACTACTTGAGACTCACACAAGGAAATCATCAGGTTTAAAACACAAGCCACAGGAAATACTTCTTTCAAACAAGGCATAGTTAAACTGTGTAACTTACTGAGTGTTGTGGATGCCAAGTATTTAAATGGGTTCAAAAGGGATTATACAAATGCATGTAGACTACTTCCATTGGTGGCTATAAAAAATTAAAAATAAAATAAAAAAACCCCTACAGTTTTGATGCACCAGATGCTTCAGAAGTCCGTAAACTGATGACTGCCAGAAACTGGGGAGATGAAACAGCAGGATGCTTCTCACAGTTTTGCATCTCCTCCCTAAAGGGCCATGAATGCCAGACACCGGAGCACATGGTCTTCTGGGTTTGTCCATGATAGCAGCTCTTTGCAAAGGAGCCTTACAGCTGTGGAGACAAGAAGTCTGGCAGGGTCCCCTGTAAGAGGAACCTCCAGGGTTAACCATAGTTTCTCTTAGCCTACACTGCAGTTCATTGTCATGACTTGGGGGGCAGAGAAGGGGAAGAGGGGAGAATGAGAGAGCAGAAGCAAAGAGGGTCAAGAGAACTAATAGCACCATTCATGTTGCCTCTAGAAACCATTTCCTTCACCTTCCAAAAGTTTTCCTCCAGAAAGCTTCTGAGACTTTTCTTGACAAAACAGACAGTTTACAATGTCTGAAAGGTTTTTTTATGGCATGCTATGAACAAAATTTAAATACCAGTGCCAAGAATTAGAATGATTTACATCATTCTCTCCAGGGTATGGCATACTCTATTCTATACTCAGAGGTTCCTAATGTCCCCCATGGTGCTGAGCTGCATTTATTGCTACAAATTAAAAAGTTTCAGCTTCAAATCTCTGAAGCTCTTGAAACAGGGCAGGCTTGGTGGTGGGGAGATGGGGGTATGTATTCAAGTCCTGAGGGTATCAACTGCTTCTAGCACAATCACAGCTCCTGGGTCCTGCTGAATTTCTGCAGGTCTTGGTGCAGCCGTTCATCTCTGAAGTGACAGCCACAGCAAGAGGGGAAGGCTCAACATGGTGCCTTCTCAGTGTAAGCACTGCAAGTCTTGGGACCTGTTTTCAACTGCATCTCCACAGATGTGGAGCCACAGGAATTAATGTTTTGCACATTGTCTGTCTCAGAGGTCAGCGTGGCAATACTAAGCCAATGATTAGGCCAGTCAGACGCTCAAACTGTCGCCATCAATTTAATGACTTACAAATCAAAGCACGTTCACAGCTCATGACATAATTCAGACACTTTGCTGTCTCTTACCAGGACTACCCAAATCCAGATGTTCAGGAAAGTTTTGCCCAGACTCCACCAAAGTCCCAGGACAATCCTGAAGGAGAGCCATTATTTCTTATTTTTGTTCCAGAGATAGATTTCCCTGCACTGCACTGCTTTCCAACAGCAAAAGCAATCCAGGACACAGAACAGATAGATCCAGGGGAGGATTTTTTTTCTGGGCAGACTAGGGTAAAACTACCCCAAAGACAACCACAAAAATTTGTGGACCAGACTGTTTTCCAATGTCACACCAGAACACTTTCTTCTATATAAAAGGGGGCATAATGCTAAAAGAACAAAACAATTCCTTATTATTGTAAACAAAATCTGTAAACTGCAACTTTTAACTTATATTTTCTGAGAATTTGTTTTAACTACTGTAGGCAAAGTTTTCATATGGCTCCTGAAGCATCTAAGGGAGATGTCCATAAGCAACAGTCCCACTAAACAAGGGTCTCCTACTGGCAGATAAAAGCTGAAATTTCAGTGCATGAGACAATTTTATAAGCTTCTCTAACAATAACTTCATTTTGAAAGCATTAGAAGTTAGTGGAAATACAGAGCACAGGTTTTCTATACTTTCTCCCACCCCAAGGATTAAGAAATCAGCATCTGCCACTGCACTGTGTACGTGTCTACAACACTGATCACAGAGAGCAGATATAATCCGAGGCTTACTTTGCACTCTCAATGCTGCTTTTAATCTAAGGCGTTGCACTTTTGGGTTAAGATAAAGCTTTAATACTGGATGTCTACATCCTGTTCTCTCAACCAGAAGTGAGGAAGTAGCTTCTGGCCATATAAGGACACCTTCCAAGGGTTGCAGAACACAACATGGGTTTTACTACTATGACAAAACTACAAGGAGTTTGGTCAAATTAAATTCAATGCACTGTTTTCTGAGTTACAGCAGAAATGATTCTTAAAAGGCAAAAAGTAATTTTTGCCAAAAGTGCAGCAAAAACACAGGCCTCTAGAGATGTTCTTGCTGGCTACCAGTCACCCAAATTCAAAAGCAGCTGTCACAGGCTTTGGTGGCCTCTAGTGGCTGCTTTTCCCACATCCCAAACTCATCACATGATTTGGCTCCTAAGACTACATCTGCTCCACCTCCCATCTGTGTCTGCTGGATCCCTTTAAAAGTGGCAGTAGAATGAGATGATGATACTGAGAGGTGCAGCAGGGGAAAGATAAGGCAGGAGTTGTTACAATCATCCAAGATGCCACTTATCAATATCTACCTGTCCTTAACACCTACAGTAGATTTAGTCACCTGACAGGTACACATGGTGGCAAGATAGCTCTGGTTCTTAAAATTATATTTTTTCCATTGATTTTCTAACACAATTTCTTTTTAAACTACAGTTTAAGCTATGATGCTTGACAATGAAGTCAAGAACAAGATGCGTGTTCATAAAAGACTAACCTTCACTTAACATTTTCATTCAATTAATTTGAGGATTTACACGTTACAAATGCAGGTTTTTAAGAGTTATTTAAGTAGTTCAACAGTTCTTCAAAAGCACCAATCTGAAGTATGTTGAGCTGAACTGAGTACTGAGCTCATGGGATCAGTAGTCAGCCCCTCCACCATATATCAAATAAAACCCCTTGGAAAGTAAAATTCATGGTAAAAGCTTTCCAAAAACAGCCCAACTTTTCCTAAGTTGGATACAGTCCTCAGGTTCCACCATATTGCTGAGATCACTAATAGATCAGTGTGGGTGCTCAGCTTCAGACTGGACGAAATTTTACTCTTTCTATGTCAGTGAAGCTGAAATCTACAAAGGCTTTAAAAGTTCTTTAGCTGAAGACCATGGAAACACTGGAATAGCAAGCTCCCAGGCCACACCAGACACTGCCCAGCACAGCTCTTGAGGTTCTCCAAGTTCATGGTTACCCTCTCAAGCTGCCAAGTGCTAGTCAGAAGATACAAAACACTGCACAAGCACTAGAGCAAACAAGCCTCGCCTTCTCAAAAGGGAGGGCCAATGCAGCTTCTCAAGTTGACAGGTGAGAAACTCAGTCCTGAACTCCTGATAATTTTGTGCAAGCTCCAGCTCCAGCCTGAGTTACACGCCATTCCTCTGCAGCCTAAGCAGATTTCCTGTCTCTGTGTTCACTGGTTTAAGTGAATATCCCCAAATAAAACGCTGTATTTGTCTTTGACCAGTATCTCGCTGGTGCTGCTGGACTGTAAGCAAGGCCAGATGCAATTTACATGCCTCCATTTTGGTAACAGACTATTCAAGCACAGTTTTAATTTGATACTCTTTATTATGATATCCAGGAAAACAATAACAAGGTGATTGCTTATTACAGCTTCCACAGACTGGGGCTCCAGACCCTATTGTCCTGGGTACACACACGCACGCACACACACACAAAAGACAACCCTTGCCACATGAACTTACAATCTAAATAAACAAAACAAATATAATGATTAATCAAGAAACAAAGAGGAGGAATCACCCGTGTGAGAACACGAGTTAAGTTTTGGCTTGTTTTCTAGTCTGGAGTTCAAGAGTCAAAATTTCTACCCTGTTACAGTATTCTTATTACAATGGGCTGAATTTTTATCTGTTGATTACAATGCAAAATATAATCTTCAACATTTATAACCAATACATGGAGACGCAAAGCTCAAGTTCTAGACCATAATTTGTCAAGTGCTATACAGCAAAACTACAGTCTAGAGATTCAGAGACCTTAAGTGTCCAGTTTCTTAAATGAGAAAGGCAGTAAGAGTGAACTGCAATATGCAAAGGAAAAACATCCAGGAATATCAATTTCTGCTAAACCAGTCAAGACTAATATTTTTTTTTTCAATTCAGTATATCAAATTGCTTAACACTCTTGTGTGTGGAATGAAGAAGTAACAACTGCGTTGTGCTGCCTGACAATGCCTGATCTTTAATATTAACCACAATAAATACAGACAAAGAATGAATACTGAAAGGTTATTGAATTATAAAGCTACACTCTAGCTGCTCTGATTCTGCAAAAAGTTTCAAACACAAAAAGAAGAAAAAGGAGTTGTCATTTCTGGCACTCACATCACATATTTGCCATCCTTGAGCAGGATAAAACTGAAGTATTTGCAGAAACCTAAAATAAAAATGACAGGACACACAGAGATCAAGTGTACTGGATTCAAAACTAGGCTGTTTTTTTTTTTTTAAACCAGAAATAGGAGTTGTTGCCTTTTGAATTGGCAACATCAAAAGAACTTTTTTTCTAAAAGGTAGAAAACAGCCTACTGCTGCTAGAGCCCAGCACTCCTCACCCATCGCTCACCAAAGGGAACTGACAGTGGCAGATGCTAAAAGCAGTTCCATTTCATCCACAGTGGCACTTGCTCTGTGGATGTGAGCTATATCCAGTATAAGCTGTATTGCAATGTATTCATCCTAAAGAGTTTAAGTTCCCATTAAGGAGGTTCTGATGACACCCAACATATTGATGTGCTTATTTCTTGCACGTCTGATCCAGAAACGGTCCAGCCCTGCTCCTACTTTAGTTCTGAAGAGCACACAAAATTCCTTAATGTGTAGAGATCTAGGCTTATCAGACCCAAAACTGCATAGTTCAGGGCACAGTGTGAAGAGGGGATACTCATTAAACATCCACCACAACAACCTACAGTATATAAAACAACCCCACCAACAAACCAACAAGCACGGGCTAATCCAGTGCTCTAAAGACAAATCCACAGCTAACAACTTAAGAAATTCAAATATGATGAACAGATGATAACTGACGTCAGTCCTTTGAAGTCTCATTCCTTTTAAAGGATCTTCTAAATATTCCCCAAGCCTGCATTTTGTAGGACATTCTTATACCCTGCACCAGAAGTAACCTAAATATTTGCACAAAAAGATGACTGTTACTACAGCCTGTGGGCATTAAACCACAGCCCCCCTCCCCGGAATGCAGTATCTCTGTGCACAGGCTCTCACCAGCCTGCAAATGTTACAAGCATCACGACTGTCTCTCCTTTGTGTTCAAGTCCCTTCAATACTGACCTTTTACAGAGAGAACAATTAAGACAGCAATGACCAACACTGCATAGGAAGCCTATTCAAGCTGCCAGTCTCCATCATTTACAACACAGGCCCAAAGGGCTGAGTCACAAATGGAACCAAACCCAAGTATGACCTAGGAATCAGCTGGTGAACTTCCTGAAAACAGGAAAACAAAATAAGAGAAACCAAACAACCCTCCCCTCCGTGTACCAAGACAGACACACAGTGCAATTCTTGCAAAACTTTCTGGAGGATTTACTTCAATACATGCAGGGTTTATGTGGAAAAAAACCCCACACCAAAAAAGCTGTAGTTTCCTGGTAGTTAAGGAAAGTAGTCTTGTTTGTTTGATCCAGGACAACCTCCATTTCCAATGGAAAAAACCCCAAGCAAACACCTGCACCAGCTCCCTGATCTAGCACACCACGCAATCAGAAAGGCTTGTGCTAGCCAAGGCAAGTGACAGAACCCCCATTTTGGCATCAACCTACATTACTTTCAGCTCAGCATGACCATGAAAATGCTCCCTTCCCTTTAGTATCAAGTTTTGGCACCAACAAAATTCCCTCAGGTGCAGTTAGTCAGAAATCTTCAAAGAACAAAAGGACTGCAGATGTGTACTGACCCTTTTTACAGAAGTCAGTTACTTGTACCAGAGTAGTGCACTGCTTATTACAATTCTGGCTAATATAACTCCATAGACACAACTAAAATTTTCAAAGAAAAATGTATTTAGGAAAAATATCAAATGCTTACAAATAACTGATTTTCTGCATGCATTATCCCAACAGACTTAATTTACCATCAGCATAACCTAATGTTAGCAGAAATAGCCTATGCATTTTCTCTGCTCGGCAAATTCCTTCATAATTCCTAATTTTGGGCGTAAGATCACCAGAAAAGCAGTATTTCCAAAGAGTATTTCCACATTCATCAGTAATTCACATAGGAGAAATCAGTCTTTGCAACTAATCAAGGAGAAAGTGTCCAGATGAAAACTAAAACTCTTAAAATTATTTTCAGCTGGTCTGAACTCCTTATTTGTACTTTGAAGTTCAATATAATCACTTTAAAAGTAAAATAATAGTTTTGATAGCAGATTCTGGCACAGAAACCAAACACACATTTGGGGGGCAAAAAAGGGTTTAAATAATCTGGTTTTAAATCTTGAAAAGTTCTGACAAGACAGGACTAGGGGAAGGGAGTTTTAAGAAAAAAACCAAACCCAACAAACCCTATCCACTGTCTGTATAATTATTCAATTAAAATCCATCTATATGGACATAGGTTTCTCTTCACGGGACCTGTCAATTGAGCAGGATAAATTACTACAGCCTAGGCAAAAATTATTTTATTAAGCATAGAACTAAAATTGTTAACTCTTCAGCCATTTCCATTTCTATTTTTCCTGACTCCATAGTTAAGAAAACATGATTAGACTTCCATCTTACTGAATCCCAGATTACAAGCAAAGAGCCAAAAATGCAATAACATTTAAAAACCAGTTTTAAGCAATTAAAAAGAGTCCTGCCAAACAACAATCTTATGCTAAAACAAGTAATATCAAACTGGAAACAGAAGTCTTAAAATCTTTTAAGTTCTTGAGTGTTTCCATCCCAAGGTGGAAAATTTAAAAATCACTGCTTTTGCCTCAAACATAATAAACATGTATTTTTAGTTATGACACAAAAGACAGAAGATACTGGCTTCCAATACTCTATCCAAATTTTAGAACAACTGTTATTATTCTATATTATTTGGCAGACAGCGACAACTCCTATAAGGCAAGGATGAAGATTAAGCCATTGTGGAAACAAAAGTGCTTTTGTTAAAGTCCAAAGGCCAAGATTTTCTGTCCATAAGGCCAAAAGGAGACAAAAAGCAATGTCAGTATTAACAGTCAAGAATATATTCTTTTGAAGCTTTTGGAAATTAACCTGAAGTTTACATTTCAAGACCACTGTGAAAGAGGTTTACAAGAAACAGTTTGCCTTAGGGAAACAACTATTACAACCCTCAGACTCCTATAAGTCTTAAAGATGTCAAGAAGTACCTTAGATGTTCCTTTCATAATTTGTTCCTCCACCCGTTATGATTCTGAGAGCCCCAGTACAACCAGATATCACAACCAGACTGATTTAGAGTCAAAGTACCAGACTAGACACTTAAAAATTTCCCCCCCCGGCTTAAGGTACAAGTTGAGAGCAAGGCACACAGAATTTATGAAGGTCTTTCTAGAAACGTCAGACTTGAAATGCGATTTTGGGCAGCAAGTATATAATACACATGATTATCTCAAAATTTCTCATTTCCAATTTTCCAGTTTCATGGTCAGATCAGACAGATTCAGAGTTCCACCACTTCAAATCAAGACATGGCATAGCTACTTCTACTGAAGCAGACTGGGCATATTACAGGGCATGCTGCCCCAGAGTTCTCAAAGCTAAACAAGTGTAAGTCTGCCAAGTCCACTTCAGAAGCTGTGAACCAAATACTTGGTGTGAGTGTAATTAGCAGAAACATATAATAAATTATACTGCAATAATTCTAAATAGCACTAAACAATTGAAGAATGGATAGTTACTTGTAGAGAAGATTTTGTACTAGAAACGTTTATTCTGAGTAGTAAGCAATTGAACTGTAGAAGATACAGAATGCAGATTAATTACTCTGTTGGGTATAAACTCAATTATAATAACAGGTTTTAATTAAAATTATTTTATTTATCATCTTGATTGCTCATAATTATCCTCAATCAATAAGCAGTTCAATACTTTGGTTAACTTGATAGACTAATTTAGCAACTTCTTCTAAAGACTGAAATAAATCTCTCACTCATTCTCAAGTGCAATGGGTTGAATTATATCCATTACAAAAGCGTACAGAGGAAACATTATCTGCATATTAAACTGGAAAACTAACTGGACAAAGCTTCACATTGAATACAATTTTGAAAGATAATGGAAGAATTCTTAAATTGAGATTTTTCCAGTTGTACCAAAGGGCACAATAAATCAGTCTTAAGAAGTTGCGGCTTCTAAATATTTTTTTCATAAAAACATATATAGGAGAAATCAAACTATTTCCTAACAGAGGTGAAACAAAGCAAAGCGGTTAGAATAAAGGAATGTTTCTCATAACTTGATCCATTTATTTAATTCCCTCTTCATGGAGCTTTAATTGCCTCCCAAAACAAACACAACACATTGTAAGAAGAACCTCCACCCTCTAAAATCGGACAGACAAGTTTTTAAAGAAGGTCCAACGCACACTAATTCTCCAAGATACGTACACTTTAAAAGCACACACAGAAGTGAACAGTGCTACTCAAATCAACTCTTCCTATGATCATACACGCTCCCTTCTAATTTTCAAGTGCTAAAAGCTATATCTCAAAAAGGTTTTTTGTTCCTTGTAAGAGATTTCTAACCAACAAACAATAAGACTCTGCAACATTTCCGATTATTTCAGTTTTGTTTTAATGATATGGGGCAATTCTAAGAGCAGACATTGTGCAGCTAGTAACTACAAAATAAAGAGGCCTATTGGTGTGGTCTTGGAACCCAATTTGAAATGTAAGTTTGAGTCAGGTTATTAACTGAAAAGCCAGAGTATCTGAAAATGCATACTAAGTTTTTACTTCAATTTTGCAATACTTCTTGAGGAACTTGGAAAAAGTGAAGTTGGTAGAACATCATATACCACCAAGATTACAAAAACTGGAGGGAAATAATACATTGCAACAGTGATCCTCATTAAGTAAGTTATTTCATCACAGTAAATGTTTAAAAAAGCATCAATGTTTTTAAAAAGTGTTGAATCCTCCCCTCAAGTATTTGAAGAGAGATAAACCTTTTTCCTTAGTCAAAATGGCTTTTTAAAAAAAGTTTCTCAAAACAACATCAATAATCAAAAAACATGAATTGTATTTTCCTTAATCCATAATATCTCTAGTGCTGAAGAGCCATCCATGTAAAAAGCAGATTCTTTGGGGACATTAGTCAATTAACTTAATAAACCCCAGTTTTACGAGGATTTATCCTTCCTGCTGCGAGGTGAGTCTGCTCCATTTGAGGTCACTGTTCCGTTTATTCCGTTTTCTACAAAACAAGAAAACATTTTTCAAATACAATGAGATGTTTTATATTTTCTTTATATTTTTCTAGGTCCTATGCAAACAGTATTTTAACTTCTTTTCTGATGTATCTTCTTCATTAAACCTCATAATTATCATCAGAATGCAACAGTATAACTAAGTTTTTACAAAGTGCAAAATTTGAAGTTTGCTGCAATAAATTCCAGTTTGCTGATGTGGCCAGACACTGAAATATGTGCATTACATACACCTAGACTGAAAAATCAAGACCAGTTATAATATTTTAGAAGATATTCTGTGAAAAAGTAAAACACAACCTGTGTTCTGCGAAATTTTGGCAACACACAGTATATACACAATTCCCTTGTATAGGTCTTAATTATTTGTCCCATCTATTTCATATTGTAATTCTTGCTAAAATTACACTCCTTCATTTACAAGTATTTCATACATATAGGAAAGCCTTTATCTACACATGCACATACAAATTTTAAAGCATATACTTTAAAAGATGGACAGAAGGAAAACACTAGTTCAGATGTGCAATGAGTATGTGTACGTGGAAAGAGTACTTGAAATAGGTGGGACATGAAAAAGTGTTTTAAACAGTTCAATTACATATATTACTCTTTCAAAAACACAGTTTTGCTGCATCCTGTGCAAGTGTTCTGAACAGATAACATTACAGGAACACTCAAAACAGAAGAATATGAAAGAACAGAGTTATTTTCTTTTTATTTAAAATAAACAAAAAATTTCTTCAGTCTTCAAGACAGCTATAGCTCAATTGTTTTGTGAATTAAACCACAACTCCAATTAACTGACTTTTTCACTGTTCGTTTACCACTTGCAAGTGTCCATTGAAGATGGATGAAAACCAGCAAATTCACCAGATTATATGAACGAAATAGATTAGGAGATTTTAAAAAAGTACTAACTTTTTAACTCACTGATTAAAACACCATTTAAATTTATATTTTAAAATTATTTGACATAAAAGACTTCAATTAAAGAAACACCATGGTGATTATGCAATGAACACAAAGCTCTGATTAAATTTAGGACGCTTCTGATTAAATAGGACACTTTTACATAGGAAACCACCTTCACTCAACTATAAAAAAAAAATCCCCCTGAATTTTCTGATGAAAACAAAAAAACCCAACACCACACAAAAGCCAAGTTATGATAACTACAAATCATCTAAAGGGAGTACAGCAATAATCTAAAGCACATCATTTTAATAAAAAAGAAACTTGAGGGAAAAAAAAAATTATTGATCTCCCACCACAAGTCTCAGTTCTTGATGCAAATGGTCTTCACACACATTATGTTCAATAAATCAAAAAGTGGAACAGGTTGGTAATACATGATTGGGAGCAAAGGATCATGCTGAAAAAAGCTGTTGAAACGACTTCAGCAGTTTCAAAAAAGTCCAGAAGTTATTCAAGCTAGCAATTAAGTACACAGAAGCTTAACTGCTGGTACAAGAGAAATACTGAAATATGGGGATACTTTATTTTTAACAGAGGACATGATTTTTCCTGGAGGAAAGAGCATTCAGTTCATCTTTCATGCCCTTTCTATAAAAAGAGTCTGGCATAATCAGAAAGCGAAACCTGGAGTCATCAGTTCATTTCCAAATGCTTCAACACAGGTTTAGACTAGTAAGTAGTTAATACCTCCCCTTAGACAACTATCAAATTCTATTTTTTGTAAAAACAGTCCGACACAAGACTATTTACTGAGCGGATCATCAAACCGTCTCTTTGCCCTAAAACCTCAGAATTTTGTGGCAATAAACAACAAGCTTGAAATTCATTGCAAGAAAATTTTACAAATAATTGTTTATGAGAACAGATCTAAAACTGCGTCTGGTCCCTTTTTATAAGGGAACAAAACATAAACATGACATATTTTGTTCAAGTACTGAAATTAAAGATATTAAAAATATCATGTTACATTAACTAAAGAAACAGTAATTTCTTCATTGGGCAATTAGAAACCACAAACAATACATAGTGGTTTTTTTTAAACCAGTTCTCCCCACAGTAATATTCACCAATACTCTTTCTGTAACTGAGTCTTCTCACTTGCAAATTAAATATAAAATGCTTCTTTAGCAACTCCATTAAAAAAAGGCTCTCCACATCCTAAGGTTGTTTCTGAGAAGTCAAGGCATCAGAAAAACTGAAACTACAAACCTCTTTCTTTTCTGGAGGTCTTTCCTTTAGCTGATACAAACTTCTTTTTCACTGACTGAGGCTGAGAAGAAGAATGCTCTCTCCACCTCCGAAGCTGGAAATTAATGAACTTCCACATCATAAATGCTTGAGTCATGCAGATAGAGGCCAGCACGCTGATTCTAGAAATGAAACACAAGTGAAGTTTTATCAGTAAGTTTGTCATACATTAGAGTGATTCTTTCTAGATAACATGAATTTTTATAAGCTCAGTTTTGTTCAGGTTTTTTTTGGCAACTCCCAACCCCTCCTCCTAGTAACATCCATTTTCTAAGCCGTGCAAGTGTTTGCTCCCACAGGGAGACTGGGCTTAAGCACAGATGATCAAAACTGGATATACAGTGATAGTGAAGTCTTTTCCCATCAAAACTGGGAAGTACTAGGTTTGTCTCCTGCTGTCTTTTTCAGAATCACTCTCAAGGTACCAGGCAGGAACAGCTGAAAATGGTTTAAGAGAGTCTTGCCATTCTGAGTATCAATTCTGCAGGGTAATGATTACATTGTCAATGCTTCAATAACTTCCTTTTCTAGATTTAATCCATAAGAAGGCCAGCGACTGGCAGAACACTCTGCATCACGTAGCAACAACAGGAGCCATAACAACAGAGAAAGAGGCAGAAATCTTCAACCATGATCACAGATGCTCTGGACATAACACCTTGACCTCTATAGATAAACCCACTGCAATTATATTTAGAATTCAATTTATTAACTCTAAAACATTTAAAATTAGCGTTTATAATTGAATACCCCTTTTAATTCTGGGTTTCTTTTGGCAAAACAGAGTAACCAGTTACAGATTTCTCATCTGTAGACTGTAAATAATTCAATTCATTTCACTGTGGCTTAAAAGTTTGTTACATAAGCTACTCCTATTGATCCCATTGGTTGCATGAAAATACTCAATCATTCAGAATTACTGGCATTAATACCATACCATTTATATTGTGTATCTAACACAGGTTTACAGTGCATGCTTAAGAACTGTTCCAGGTTACTATACCTAACAGCCAGGATATTAAAGTTTCCAGTACTGAAATTCAGCTGCTGATCCTCTGCTCTTGCTAGTCCAAAGCCAAAAGTGAGGACCGAGAGAATCAAGGTGAGAAGCCTTCCCAAAACAAAAAGAACTGCCCATAGTGAAAATCTAGAAATAAAAACACCACAAACACTAAATGAATTTTCCATTCAAAACACATGCACTAACAAGGCAAATGTTTACTCTTCACTATGCAAATTTGTTTGGAATATAAGAACTTAACAAAATTCATTTGCACCTATTCCACATGAGTCTTGCATTATGTTCTGAAAACTAATTTCAACTCAATGGAAAGTACTTTCCAGTACTATTAGAACATAAACATGTTATTAATTCCTACAGCACTGGCTGTAGGGTACTGAACCTATGCTGTTCCTTTCTCTACAAAACTTTTAAAAAATAAAATATTAGTACACATTGTGACATTTTATTTCATTTTTACACTGCTACTAACATTTACTTAAATAGGCTAAAACAAGGTTAAAAAAATAGTTGTTTAAGAGATATAAGTACTACCACTATTCTGGAGAACTGTGGTCTCTAAGAAAAACTGTTTGAACTTCCTTGTAACTTTGGTTTCTGGTTAGTCAAATGCAAAAGGCTTTAAGACAGAAATTACATGAATTTAGAAGATAAAGACTACTTACCCTTTCTGGTATTTTTCATCACTGAAGTAGAAAAGACGGGATATGTGGAAAAGAAATTCAACGAAGTAATGCAATACCAGAAGAACAAGTCCAAGATGGGTCAGACTATCAAAACAAATAAAAAAACCCATTCAGACATTTTGTTAGATGTTTAAGAAAGGGAATGAAGCCAGAAAAAGTTTACAATTGACTTACTTCAGGAGATAGGCTCCAGCAATATGAAAGAGGTAAAGTCCAATGTAGACAATCTGGCGAAAGATATCTTCCTATTAGGAAGAAAAAACAACCATGATTATGCACAACGTTATACACTATTGAACAATGTTATCTATTATTACTATTATTACTATTCCCTAGTCCTGGAAATTCTTCTTTGTTTATCAACTACCTTAACACGGCCTGGCACTGAATTACTCGACCTGGGTCATCTAATTCCACACATAACTTATTGCTTACATAGCAATAATATTCAGAATCTTACACATATGCTACTGGGAGAAAACGCATCAAACATCACAAAGATGCTTTTCAAAAGGGCCCAGTTTTGTTATGACTCCTGTGAATTTGTACAAGCTATTACAATACTTACTTTGTATATATAAACTGTATCATCAGCTCCTACAGTTCCACAAAAACAGTCTACAAACCAAATGAAAAGTTTTCCTAGTGTTGGCATTGATTTTAAAAATTCAAAATTCTGGCACACTGTTGCTGGCAAATACAGAGAATATAGTTATTAACTAGTCATGCTAAACCACATGGTCACACTTCAATTCAGGTTTTAGCCAGCCCCATTAAACTGAACACTTCATGGAGACAAAATAATAAAAAGGGAGACACACAGCACATGGAAAGCAGATTGTGCCATCTGTGAACAGAGTAATCACTAAAGTATGCCAGATCACAATAAAAATCTGTTTTGAAGCGGTATGCAGAGTACATTCAAGTTGTGCTTAAGAAACTCTTACTTTTTGGAAAGATTCCCTAAAGTTCAAGTAAGGATCTTCAGCTTTATCTTGTATACATGCAAATAAAAAAGGCCTAAAATTTTAATCTTGTAATATCTATAGTATATTATTCAATACTCAATCTCAAATCCAACATATAGAATCAAACACTTGTGACAACAGCAAGCACCACATACAAAGCACTATACACAAAGAGCAAGAAAAGAGATGAACAAAGACCTACTCTAAATTATCTGAAAGAAAACAAAAAAATACTTATTTCAGATACACTTGAACTTTAGAACTGAGGTAACATTTCAACAGCCTGTGCTGCCTGCTTAGACAAACTGGCAGAGACTGAAGGCCTACTGGAATAATGCAACTGGAGATATACACGACTATACAGAGGAACCAGAGTTAAGAAGTTCTTCCCTTGTCTGTGTCAGCGATAAGACAAGGAATAAGGCAAGGAAGCCAAGATGGCAGAGGTTAAGCCATTGTGAAAGAAATATCAACTATGAACTTGCTAAAACAAATGAACTATCACTCTTTAAACTTAATGCAAAAGTCAGAGGCCAGAATTTCAAGTATTGACCCAATAAAACACTACTATTCGTCATACAGCACTTAGGCCACTTGTGACAGCTTTCTTGAAGTTATGTTAAAAAAAGTCTCCACACTTGGCTATGAAGTTGAGAGGTACCATTAGCACAATATGGGAACATGAGCTGCAGTGCATCTGCAAAACAGTGTTTATACTGCATCGGATCAGCATAAAAACAATACATCTCATTACTATTTTACTAAGCCTCTTGTAGGCTCCTGAACAAAGACCTATGCTTACATAACACCTATGTCTCATTTTCTTGAATAAACTCTGGCAGCAGAGATACAGCCTAGTCACAGAGCAATAACAGTTACAGAATCATTTGGCTTGAAGAGATGTTTGTACATTATCTAGTCCAACCTTTCTACCATGGGCAGGGACTCCCCTCACTAGATCAGGTTGCTCAAAGCCCCATCCAACCTGACCCTGAACACTTCAAATGAAGGGGAACACACAACTTCTCTGGGCAATCTGTTCCAGTGTCTCACCATCTTCATCGTAAGGAAATTTTTTGTATCTATTCTAAACCTACCTACCCTCTTTCAGATTAACATCCCTGCCCCTTGTCTTCTCACTATAGGCCCTGATAAAAAGTCTCTTTCCATCTTTCTTTGTAAGGCCAGTTCAAACAGTGTTAGGCCACAATAAGTTCTCCCTGGCGCTTTCTCTTCTCCCGGCTGAACAACCCCAACTTTTTCACCCTATCTTCACAGGGAGGGGTGCTCCAGTCCTCTGTTCATCTTCGTGGCTCTTCTCTGGATACGCTCAAACAGATTCACACCTTGCCTGTGCTGGGGACCCCAGAGCAGGACACGCTGCTGCAAGTGGGGTTTCACCAGAGTGGAGTAGAAGGGCAGATCAACCAGCTGGTCGCCACTTTTTACGCAGCCCAGGTTACAACTGGCTTTCTGGGGTGCAAGGGTACATTGCTAGCTCATGTCCAATTTTTCATCCCCAGTACCCCCAAGTCTTCTGCAGGGCTGTTCTCAATCCATTCATCCCCAGCCTGTACTGATGTTGGGAATTCCCATAATCCAGGAGCAGGACCTTGCACTTGGCCAGGTAGAACTTCATGAGGTTCACATGGACCCCGTCCAAGCCTGCCAGGATACCTCTACATGGCAACCCTCTCCTCAAGCAAATCAACTTCAACACTCAGCCTGGTGGCTCTGCAAACTTGCTGAGGGTGCACTCGATCCCTTTGGCCGATGAAGATGTCAAACAGCACTGGTTCCAGTATGGACCCTTGAAGAACACCACTTGTTACTAGTTTCCACTTGGACACTGACTCACTGACTGCAACTCTCCATCCAGCCTTCTCCTTATCCATCTAACAGTCCATCCATCAGATCCATCTCCTTCCAATTTAGAAACAAGAATGTTGTGGGGGACCATATCAAAAGCCTTAACAGAAGTTCAGGTAGATGACATCAGCAGCTCTACCCTCATCTGCTGATGCTGTCACTCTACATGGAAAACCACTAAGTTAGTCAAGTATGATTTGCCCTTGGTGAAGCCATGTTGAAGAGTTTAAAACAGAAACAGGAAAGTTTAAGCAGGAAAACAGATATGCAAAATGATCTTGAGCAAAAACACGCAAAGAGAGTAGTTAAATTGGTCAGGAAGGCAAAAAGTGCGATACAAAAAATCTGAAGTGAACTCAGTATTATGAGAACCCAAACACAGAAAACCCTTAGAAAAAAAAGGCTGCTGTTAAAAATTGAGAACTCAAAAAAGTCCCAATACATAACTAATCTCAATACATAAAATCTCAATACATCAGCTACTAACATAGCCAGAACTTCTGCAGAGGATAGTGGTATTTAAATCAAATCCCAGACTTTAATACCACTTTGATTTATAAAATTATTCACAGTTTATATTCTACACCTATATCATGATTCATGAAGTACTTGTGATTTCAATGAGATTATTCACAATATCAATTATAAGAAACAAAAAAAAATGAGTTTGAAAAGAAAATCTCACATTCATTTCTGCAAGGGAAAATTCTTTCAGTAGATGAGAAACACCAATAATTTTTATTTACACAACAGATATACAGCAATTTTACTGCAATTAGAAATATTGAAATATTTACTGCAATTAGAAATACTGAAATAACTGAAAAAGACCCCCCTTTCTCACATGGACATTTGAGCACCCCAAATTCCATCAAGAAAAGTGGGTAACACAATTTAGAACAGGGTAGTAAATCTAGGGTAACACATTACTCTGGAAGTTCAAAGGAAATTAACTACTCCACTGTTTGAGCTGCTTGCTCTGGATTTCCTTCCATTTACATTTTGAACTTACTTTTTTAGTTTTCTGGAAGTACAATTCTGGAAAAGCATGAAACCAATATGCCAACTGTAAGATGTAGAAAAACTTCATTTGAAACCTGTGCAATACAGTAAGAATTGAACGATATTACTTATTATGAATGAAATTAAAACATTTCAGAAGCCTTCTAGTGAACTCATTTTATCACTGTCTCTTAAAGAAAGAAAACATACAGATCCCTCCTGCCAGCCAACTTTAAACTAAGATTTAAAAAACCCAAAATAATTAAGACAGAGCTTGCAAAAACTTAATAATTCTTTAAGTAACAGCCTACAGAAAGAGAACTTTGTATGCTACAATTGTCAAAGAATCAAGAGCCCACATAAATATGACCAAAAATATATAGTTTTACAAAGTACTTATTCCACACAAATTGTATGTGACACAAGCTAAGTTTAAAACACCCCCTCCTGTTGCCCAGCAATCCCCTGAGGAAGAGGTCTTACGGAATCAGAGTGTGCGGATAGTCCCTCCACAGAGAGGTCGGATCTGATATATAGTTCTCCTAAAAAAAGAAAAAAAAACAAACAAAACCTCCCAATAAACTCTCAGAGATGTTACTTTCTAGTCAGAAATAACGAATGGACATACATGTATGCATTTATGTCTATGCATGTGTGTACATACAAACACGTGTACATTTCTACACACACAAGTAGAAGATGCAGATCTAATTTTTTTTTAAACCCCAGAAATCACAAATAATCAAAACAAAACCCACCCAAAAAACAACTCCCCAAAACAATTTTTTGTTCAATGTATAATGAGATGGAAGTTATTTCAGCATCTCTACAGCCATAAGTCTTATGCAAACTGCTGACAGGCTTTGAGTTTAACTAAGAGCAGGAAAGTTTTTCCAGGAGTTATTATATTAAGAGAAAAAAAAAAGATACTCTTCCCCTTCACATTCAGCCACTAGCTTTAACCTGAAAGGACACACTGACCTGAGACTACAGCAATCTGCCCATACACCCATTCCCTAGGCTCCAAAAGGCTATGTATGGTGCTTTTTGAACATTTATGTTAATAAGCCATCACAAAAAAACTATAGAGAATTAAGTACCATAATAGTTAAATGGTTTTACCTCACCCTGTTCACAGTAAATCAACTCAAGACTGAGTAACAGCAACGCTACTGGACTTTATACTCAGTAATGACTACAACCTACACAGAATTCTTAAACTTGTCCCCACTTTAAAATTAAAACAAGCTAAAACCAGAAAGATAAGCCAAAAACATATTAATCAGCAGCTTAAGTGAAGCTTTTGAAATCTCATAATACAAACGGAAGAGGAATCATACTTACAGAGACAAGAATACTCGTTCCCCAAACACAGGAGAAAAGGTAGAATGCACTAAGTTGCCCAGACTCATTGAACTTGCTATGCTTTGTTTTTGAAAAGTGCATTTTCCTGTTAATTTTCTGAAATGAAAATCCATCATTATTTATATGCTGCAGTAGTTAACATTTACCTGGTAACTGCATTAGAACATCTAAAAGGTTTAATGCATGTTTTTACAGTTAAAAGCTTTATTGCAGAAGTTTACTTTTAAGTTAATCATTTTAAGGTCTAATTAAAACCTGACAACTTTCTCAATGAAAGGAATTAATATTTTGTACTTACATCCAGTACGTACTCCTGAATTATAGCGTGTATGATTATTGCTACAAGCATGTAAAAGAAAATCGTAGCCAAGTCTTTGATGCCATAGTGATAGAGAGAGATTGTTTCTGCAGATTGTTCTTCTAAAAGGCAAACAGAATCAACTGTTAGGCACCAATACATTTTAATGGCTAATAAGTTTGCTTCTCAGAGTGAAACCTTTCAGACAGAAGTATCTTGTAGTCAGCTGAACAAATAAAAGTCAAATTAAACTGCCACCATAAACTAGCTCACTAGATTGTATATAGTTATCTTCTCCATCACATCACAAACTCAATTTGACTCTGAAAAGAGGTACTATAAAACAAAAAACTTAAGTGCACTTAGGAAGCTTAGCCAAACCCATTGAAAGCGGACAATAAAAATATGTTAAGCTATCACCCACTTTGACTATTAAAGACTGTCACTTGTAAACCCAAAGTAAGAATCTGTGTGAACTTATCTACCAGTCAGATGGTGCTTTAGCACTAATGATGAATACATCAGAACAGAAACATTGCCTCTAACCTAATTAATTAAAATGGAGTTTTAATAAAAATAGAGTGAAATCCTTGACAGCGGCTTATTATCTATTCAAATTGACAAATTCACTTACTGTCAGTCTAGAAAGCATGGCATACTAATAATGTCTGAATACACAGTCTCATAACTAACCTCTTGCAAGATACATACCTGTGGCAGGAATGGTAACATTATACTGAAGTGTAACAAAAATGACAGCTGCTTTTGCTGTAATCTGAAAGAGGAAATAAACAAATTTTCATGGAAATAAGCTACATTAAACTGAAGACATATGACCATACTTTCAGTACCCTTGCCCAGCACATTTGTCCCCTCCCAAAAAAATGATCACATTATCACACTGCTTCACCTGACTTTTCGAAGGCAGCACACATTGCCTGGTCTCTATAGATTTGTTTACAGAATACCAAACCTCCTGAATGAAATATCCTTGAAAATGCCACTTACAAATAGTCTTTCCTACAACACTAAAATGAAAACATGCTAGAATTCTTACCTCAGTCCTTACTGTATTATTACATTAACAGAATGTACAATATCATGGAACCTCTAGACCATGATGCATTCAGCAATGGCTGGGAATAAACTTTATTTAAAACTACATTTTTTTTTGGACAAAATTTGGAAGTCAATTATCATATTCATAAATCTGTGAGTGATCCGAAAAATGTGGACAGGGAAGGAAAAAAAACATTAAGAACAGAAAACCATTTCAGGGCAGTGGCATACCAACTCAATACCAACTCATACCAACTCAAATTAGCATTCTTTTGACCTTGGGGATCCTTTGGCAAGATGTGTAAAACAAATGAGATTAAATTTAGCAGTAGTGGTACTACCTCATTAAGACTGGCTGTAAGAAAAAGCAGAATGAATAAAAGCAATTTGGAAGGAGGACGTTTGTCCTAATGGCTTTTTTCTGGGAGTGGAGATATTCTAAAAACCCTAGTAAATAAGCAGGAGTAAAAGTTCTTATTTGTCAATAAGCATAAACTTATTTTTAACTCTAATGCATCTTTGTTGATTTCCAATATGAATCAACATGTCTTAACTGAGAAGGAAAAATAACTGCTTACAACAATATTTGTGATCTGATAGTTTTTCACTGCTGTAAAAACCTAGCATCTTTGTGGCATTTATAGGGCTGAAGAAAAAAACTAGCTCTTATGAATCCTGAAAGGATACACTGAGTATCTGAAAATAATTATTAGGTTACTACCAGCTTTAATTGTCATTCATGGGAAATGAGATTAATTTTTAAAGCCACTGCTTTGTCAACAAGCCCTAGATTTTCTATGAAACCCTGAATACATGGCAGACTGTTCAGTCCATGTAACTTCAGGGTATTCAACTAGTTTGCCTAAATTAGTGAGGTCGCCTCGGGCTCCCTATTCATCAAGGGAGTCCTCAGAGGACAATTCAAAACACCAGTGAATTCTGAACTGCCCTCCAAGCTCTGTCAGCTACTCTCAGTACTAATTCAATTGCACAAGTCAGGCAGTATAAACACCTTACCATACCAACATCAACCACAGCAGGTGATTTCCAAGACCTATATTAAAGCATTAAAAAAAATGCAACAACCTTCTCAGCCACACCACATCTGTACTAATACAGATATATGGACTCTCTGCACCAGGGTAGAAAAAACATGGGTTAAAAAAACTGGAAACAAAAGAATTAAGAATACACCCAATCCCCCCCAAAACTTCCAACCCCACCAATAATACTGTTAATACAGTAACTCTGAAGTAGGCATAAAAGGTAAATGTTTAGGTCCACCTCTTCATGTCATTTCCCAGAAAACCACCATATTGGGGCTGTTTTGGTGATTTCTGATAGCAAACTCAAACATAACACCTTTGTTGGTCTGCTCTGTTTTTACTTTTTGTATATATATATATATATATAGTGTATATATATATATAGTGTATATATATATAGTGTATATGTATCTGGTTTTCCTAACTCCACTGGGCCTTAGTGCTGAGCAGTACCAATGGCTGGATAAAACTATTCTGAAAACCACTCATATAACAAAAAGGTCCACAGCTCTAAGCAAATGTCTAAAATAAAGCCCAAATATATGTCTAACCCATTGTATAAAATAGCAAAAAGCCAGAAACATTTAGCTGATGAAGTGTCTTACTCTGATGATCAGTGGTCTTAGTCTCAATGGTCTCAGTGAGCTCAGATCACTGACATCATTTTGGCAGTCACACAGGTAAGCCACCTTTTCAATTCTCTCAGAAGGTAACCGAAAAGAGCCCAAAAGGCACGTTTTACAACATCTGCATTCAACGTGGGGGCCCCGACAGCGCCTGGCCTGCAGCGGGGCCGGCCCTCAGGCTAAAGGGAGAGCTCCCCTCTGCCTCTGCCAAACCTCGGCTCATCTCCGAGCCGGGAGAAGGCAGCGGGGGATGACCAGCGCCATCCGAGCGGCGCCTCGAGCCGCCTGGAGCGCCGGGATGCTCCGCGGGCGGTGCGGGCAGGGGGACCCGAGCGCTGCCGTAAGGACACGTCACCGCTGCCTTCCCTTCCCTTCCCGCCGCGCCGCCCGACGGGAGCCGTAGTGCCGGCGGGGCTCGGCGGGGCCGCCACACAAAGAGCGGGGGATCGGCTGTGGCGGCCCGGCCTCGCCCCCCGCCCCCTCCTCGCCGTGCCGCGCACTCCTCCTCCCTCTCCCGGCTGCCACGTAACCCCGCTGCCCGCCGGAACTCCCCGCCGCCGCCAAGGGAGGCAGCGCGCCCACCCGCTGCCCGGCCTCACACGGCCTCTCTCCCTCCCAGGGCGGCGGGGGGAAGCGGGACTCGGGTCCTGGCGGCAGCCGCAGGCTGCTCCGAGCCGAGCCGGGGGAGAGGGCGTTCCCCCGGCGGAGCGGGGATGCAGCGCAGGGAGGGCGCCCGCGCTGGCGCTCGGGCCGTGCGGCGGGGCGGGAATCGGCTCCTTTCCCGCGCACACCCGGGGCCGGCGGGCAGGTGCGCCGGGAGGCGGTGGCGCTGGCCCTCGCTGCATCGGGACTCCCGCGCCCTCCCGCTCCCTCCCTCCCCTCCAGCACGGAGAGCCCCCGGCGGAGCAGGGGGAAGCGCGACGAGGACCCCGGGCGGGGGCGTTGGTGCCGCCTCACCTCGAACATGAGTCCCAGCAGGAAGATCATGGCCATGCAGGACACGATGTCCGCATGGTTCTGCACGATGAACTCGTGGCTCAGCACCGGCGGGTTCTTGTTGCTCTTCTTGCGGATCGCCATGGCGGGCCGGGAGCTGGGCGCCGGCGCCGCCGCCTCCCCGCTGCCAGCAAAGCTCCGCTCGCCGCGGCCAGGAAGAGGCGGAGGGGGAGGAGGCGGCCGCGCAGCCGGGGAATGGCACGGCCGCCGCTCCGCTTCCCCCGCCCGCAGCGCCCCTGCCGGCCGGCGGCGCCTCCGCCCGCGCTCCGCCCGCCCGGGGGCGGCAGTTCGAACCCACCAACCCGGGAGCGGCCCCGGGACGCGGCGTGGCCGGGACTCGTCAGCAGAACCGAGCCGAGCCGTGCCACCTGGGCGGGGGTGCTGCGGCCTTGGCAGCGCCGGCCGGATACGCGCTGGCCGTAGCCCGAAACCCTCGCGGGGCACCGGCCCAACTTCACTCTTCCACCGAGGTAGCGGCGACAGAAAATGACAAGGGGTCCCGCCGGGGTAGCGACCTAATAGAGCGGTCTGCCCCCGCTTCGGGCCGTGCCGCGGAGCCGGGCCGGACTCCACTCCCTTCCGGCACCCCCTCTATCCAGGTTCACTTTTTTTTTTTTTTTCCTTCTTCCCCGAGACTAAGCTTGGTTGTCACCAGACCCCCGCCAGCTGTAAGACGGGCTCCTGGAGGGTGCAAGGAGGACGCCGCACTCGTTCTGGGCACGGCCGAGGAGCAGCCGCACGGTCCCGCTGTCACCAGGCCGGCAGCGGCTCCCGCCGCCCCTCTGCTCACATTGTAGTGTGCAACCAGAAATAATAAGTAACATGTACCAATAACAGTAACAACGAATCCAAGAAAGGAGAGGGAAGAAAAGCTAACCGAGAAGTATAAAAGGAAGACTAGAAGGAGATTAAACAGGGAGACTAGAAGTAGATTAAAAAAACAACCCAGTCACAGGAGGCACTTGCCTAGTTTAAACAGATGAATGAAGAGGTCTGAGAAATCAACGCTGATGTGGAAGACATCCAGGCTGAATTCAGTTGTCCTTCATCCCCTTAAAAATTCATGCTATGTTTATTTATTAAAGCTTCTGGGTGGCAGATACTCCCCGTGGATATATGGAAAAGAAAGATCAAGAAAATGACTAATTTATAGCTGAAATTTAGTCAGAACGGCTTTTGCTGCCAGGAGCTAATGAATACAGTGTAAGAAATTAGGATAAAAAATTAAGGTGCAACTGTTTCATTGGTATTGCTTTGCCTTGCCAGAATTGAGAGCGTGCATCAAATATATTGCATGAGCTGTTGGTAATAGGTTTGTTTCTTCCTACTGTATGGAGCAGTGACTCATGGACCAGACTGATATCCAGGTTTTTCAACTATAAAACATCTTCATCAGCTGTGTAGTTACTTGGAGGCTTCCTCTGAATCTCATAAAATCATCAGACAGATACATTTGGTGTCTGGAGATGATTTAGGATACTTAAAAATACAGAAAAGGCTACAGAAAAATTTCCTTTCACAGCTGTATTTTTTTTTTAAGCTTAAACAGAAGCAGCATTCATATTTCAGTCCCAAGATGTTTTATACCCTAGAAATCCCTTAATCCCCTGGCTACTACACCAGTATTTTGTTTCTCTAAAGTAAGCAGAACACTATTTCAACAATACCAATGTGAAAGTATATCCTGATTGCATACAGTGTAGCCATGGATGTAACATATTGCACCTGTGAAATACACTGGGCTGGAATAAAAATTGGAATCCTTTTTGCAGTACGTTTGTATCTATTTCCCACCTCAGACTTAAAAGAAATCAGGTCATCTCATCTCCACAGAACATAACAAACAGGACTGAACTGGGACAAGACGTGCTTTTCTCAAGCTGTAATCAGCAAGTGCCTTGAGCATTTGGCTGGACGTCCTGTCATACAAGCATGGAGCCCCTTGGTTTCAGCTTGGTTTTGTGTTTGTCCTGTTGATACAGTCTAAACTGCCGTACAGAAATGGAAAACATGGCAACCTGTTGCCTCATCTGGTTTCCACACCTTCCTTTTATCAGGAGTTCCCTCTTCTGCCACATGAAGTTTCATATGGCTGTCTAGGCAAACTGGGATAATCTGAAACACAGGGCAGTCAGTCCTCACTCTGCTTCTTGCCAGTAGGTGGCTGGTCTATGTTTGCCAGGTTTCTCTCCAGATATCCAAGTTTTGCAACACTAGGCTTCCAGATGATCACATGATTTAGGAAGGAAGTTCCCTACCACCTGAAACAGGGGATGCCACTAGCACCTGTGCATGTGTGTGCCCAAAACCTCACCCAGTAAACCAAATAGAGCGTTTCAGGCGGCAAGACTGTGGAGACTTTGGGAGGAGGAGTATTATGGCACCTGCACTTGTAAGACACAAACAGAAGAACACTCTTCCTATTTGGGAACCTTTCCTGAATTCACTTGTCATCAAACATGCTTAAAGATAGAAACAAGATCAATTTTAAAAGAAGTCTAAAATAAGCGAGTTAGCAAGAAACAGAACAGAAAACCCCTAAAAGGGTATAACTACCATCACGCTTCTCTCCTAGGTCTTAAACCTAATAAATGATGCAGTCTCTCAGGACAGAATCTTCACATTAGCTGGCAGGAAGGCTGGAAACACAACTTGTGCTTCCTCCAGCTTCTGTCCTCAGCTGTTTAGAAAGTTAACACAGCAAATGACATTTGCCCTTCTAGCCTGTTGGGACAGAAATTGCTCCTTCTCTTGTTTTTATCTGTAACTTTCAATGCATTCTGCACAGATGAACATATTCACATAAGGGATGTGAACAGGCTAATCCCCATTTTTATGCATACATAGGCTATAGCTTACATTACCACCATTTTTAAATAAACATTCCATCTGACATAATCAACAAGGAGTCTTGAGACCTTTACAACATGTCACAGCAGATGTAAGCACCCTTTATTACATATACATCTTAGTAACAGTGCAAACTCTGCTCTTAATATTTCAAAGACAATACACAATCATTAATGACTTGTCTGGTTAAACTGCCCTTTCCCTCTTTTTTTTTTTTTTTAAGATGTCAGGTATTTGTTGCAGCACAGCACAGAATATGAAGTTCTCTGATTTTTATCCTCTTGCTTTCTTCACTGCCTGCAAGTTCTAACAATTCTTTAATTGGATTCTAAAGCCATTTCCCTGTATTTAAAAACTTACAGTAAACCAGAAAAAAATGGTTCAGCAACATTACATTTCTTCTTTAGATCAAAAAGAGAATGAGATACCACCTCTTCATACTGGTTTCCTACTGCCTTAGGTTCTCAGACCTCATGACAGAAAACCATGTCATTTCACTGATATTTCTGTTTTAATGAAGCAAAATGACATAAGAGCATGTGAATTTTTTTTTTTTTAAACAGAAAGTAGTTACAGTTATGCTTTTATTCCTAACAATGGAAAAAGATAACTACAGATTCATGAAATAGCTACAGAAGAACTAATTATTAATGGCAAGAAGTCCATGAGAAAACTTCTGAGTAACTATGAAGAGAGAAAGAATCCAAAAGAAATTGAAAAAAATCTTTGTGTGGGGAAGGAATAAAAAGAGGCTGAAATGGAAAAATGCAAGTAAATGGAAAATACAAAAGAAAAGAAAACCAGGAGACCTGAAAAAGACCTCAAAACAGCACTGCACCAAAAGTTAAAAGTGAGTGCATGTCATCATGTGGCCAAAATTCAGATCAACGAAGTTTGCAAAAAGCATCATTTTAGCAGAAAGTAATTACTTCCCTTCTGAAGGGGTCTGGCTGCTACTTCAGAATATGATTTCAGTTTTGGATGCTGTTCTCAGGAGTATTTTTGTTTTGGATTTGTCCCATCTGATCAGAACAAATGCCATCAAGTTCATAAAATAATGCTAATTATGATGACATGCCTTTACATACCCATTCATGTTTCACAAATGAGGGTACAGGATTGAATGGTGAAAGGTTTTCAGGGACATATATTTGTCCTTGGTAGTTTCAAAACATTTCATATCTGCTTTTTTTTTTTAGGGTTAAGCCAACATTAAAAGAAGTGTATGTATCATTAAATGCCACACACTTTGAACACACAAAGTAATGCAAATATTTATGCACCATTCTTCCCATGTAAGTTACACAGAGAACTCACAGTTTAAATTAATCATCAAACATTGTATTTTAATACACTATACAGTATCTTATAATCAAATACAACCTTTAGTTAAAATATTTGTAATTTAAGTGGATTTAACAGGAAAACTTGAAGACTGTTACTTATGATGTAACAGACAAGGTTAACTTCATATGGTGTGTAATACATATCTCAATTTATAGAGATTTTTAATCACATTCTTGCAGAATCTTAGAAGATAAAGAATTTAAGAACCTCCTCCAGCTCAGTGCATTTTTGACACTGGTTAGTTAAAATTACTGAATCCTCTGAATGAATTCCAAAGAAATGGTGTTTCCACCACAAAACAGAGAAGCCTGAAATTACTTTCAGTGTTTGTTAAAACCTACTGCAGTGAACAACCAGCAAAGATGAGTACAGTCAGCTAAATTAGAAAAGGAACACAACCTCCAGTATTTACATATATTAATAGAAATAACTTGGTTTTTTAGAATGTACAGATAACTTATTAGAAAATCACTTCTTGAGAAGCACAAGCAAATGAAAACAGGTTTAGAATAACATATTTTCTCTTCTTTTTACTAGAGGTTTTTTATATATCTGATTTATAAAGTTTATTATATTGCATTATGATATTGTAGTATTAAGTTCATAAGACCTTGCTATTTGTCTTCTGCCACCGATGATAAAACTGGGCATTTTGTAACAAAGGTAAGATTTGGTTCTTCACGCTCATTCCATTTTATTAACTCAGTACCTATCAGGATATTTTTAAAATTCCCATGAAGTAGAACATGAAAAACATTAGTTAACTGACTGTAACATTGCTTTAAAACTGTGTTACTGATTTTTAAAAAAATAAGTAAAAATTAGTTTTTACTTTACATATAGGCTGAGTTAATCATTATACTTTTTCATACAGCAATTGTGCAGATTAAATACATTCTTGAGCAATCCTGTGTATCTTATAAATTGTTTTTCCATCTGAAGCTGCGAGTTTCATCACGTACTGTTAAGAAAAAAAGGCCAAATTAGTCACAAACCAACACTTAGATTATATTTATAAACATTAGACTATCTCAAACTTAAACCTGTACATGCACACGTATGTCTACATGTAATTTTTTATTAAAGCTATTGAAATACTTTCCTTCAGGCCAGTGTTCGGTTTTAAGGGAAGGTGATAAACATGAACTGTTTCAAAATGTAACCTAGCAATATCAAGAGTGATTAATAAAAAGGGTTTAATAATACTCTAGTTATCTAAAGTTCAGAATATTAAACTTTCTAGATATTAAGAAATCTGAGGTGGCAGAGCCCTTGTATTTTCTGAAATATATAAACTTTAGAGGGAAAAAAGTCTGTGCTGCTAAATTAGGAATAGCCAAATTATTTTTATCTCTTCATCGGCTATGATATAATGACCAAATTATTTATATCCAAACTTGGGGGAAAGCTTTCATGCACATATTGTGCTGATCTGTAAAGGCAGTGGCACTCCCAACTGAAGTTATAAAAGTTATGTACTAAGGAAAACAGTAATCCCTGGTAGGAAGCAGTACATTAATGACTGCAGCAGATGGCATATGGCCATCATTTGCATTGAGTAACTCTCTTGTAAGGTTGTAATGTGCCTGTCACACTCATTAGCAATACTGACAAGATGTTTCTTGGGAAAAATATTTTGTGAAAATTAGGCAGACAGTGTTATGTCTACAACTCAAGTCTTCCATAATGAGAACAGAACTTGAAATGCTGCAACTTCGAGTAGGTGGAAAGGACATCAAAATCAAATGAGCAAGTACCACGAGAGTTCACAAGCACTTGTATGCTACAGGCCAAGAACCAACAGAATGAGGTTTCCCTAACAGATGTCCTTAATTTGAACTGAAAAATGGACAAAGGTCACATGATGTTAAGCGTTTACCATAGACCTGGGCCTAAGCTTGTATTTAAAAATTCAGCAACTGCAGAGATCAGCACAAAAAAACCCTCCAAGTGTTATGATGAGATTGTTTTCCTCCTTCTCTGTGAGCACAAATTGAAGTTTAAAACCCAAACCAGACCAAAAAACTTCAAAGGGCACTTATTGTGCTTTCTGGAAAACAGGAGCATACATCTGAATCAAGGACCTCCAACTGGAGTCACAATTATTCTGATTAGTATCTCCTCTAGTTATTTAAACATATCAATATTTTCAAGCAATTGATTCTTTGTGAACAAATAACTGACTGTATCTGCTGTCTCTTCAAAACTGAAAAGTGATTTCTGAGGAAAACTGAGTTATTTTTGTTCAGCAAACATGGAAATGGTGGTTTTGGGAAAACAAACTAACAAATAAACCCTTAAGGCTGTAGCTTGCTCAGACTAAGTAATTCCCAGACATTCAAGATGCACACAGGCTTTTGTAGGGAAGACTGCAAGTCTACCTTTCAAGGGAAAGCTCATTTATCCACTACTTGATCTAAACAGAAAAAGCTGATCTTGAACTACTTTGGTAGTGAAAGGAAGGGATAACCAGCCAACAATGCCTGATGCCTTTGAGGAATCTCCTGGAGCCAAAGTGTAGAAACGTGTAGGTCAATAATGTATATTAATAACCAAGAATTGAGATAATATTTAAAAGCTGGTGCAGTATCATGCTGGTAAGCTTCTGTGGAATTCTGCACAAGTAATTCTAAAGACAACATTTCTGAACTTCAGTAATGACTGTGTTTGTGTGACTCTAGTCTATTTTCTTTGAATAAAAAGAAAGTTATTATTATTACAAAGATTAAGTTTCATTTGTTCAATTAGTATCTAGTAGCTGTTTCACCATTAAAATAAACAGAAGGTCTAAACTGAAAAAACCCCCACTGATTTCATTTTGTTATTCAGGCTGGTAAATGCTGAAAATCTGAAACAGCTGTAAATATTTGTATAATTGTTTACATATAAGTAGACAGTCCTGGGTGCAGTTATGTAATGAACAGGAAGAAATATATTCCTTAGCTTCTGTCTGAATAACATTTCCATATGCACACGCCATTACAGAAATAGAAACAGTAAACTAAATACAGTTGCTCTGCTTAGGTACTGTGCTATTCAGAAATTGTAAAAAATTTACACTGCTTGATTTTAAGCACCTCTAGAACACATATACACAAAAATATGCATTTAAGAAATGCAGAAACTTAAATGTAAACCCATAAAATTATACGTACTTGCATATTTAGGTATGAATTCCAGAAAAAGCACAAAGCTATAAATGCTAGCATTAGGAATGTATTCTATGGTATGCTGTAAATAAAAATTTAAAGGTATATGTATTGTGCTCTAAGCAAGTCACAAATACTTCATGGAATATTTTCTAAAAGTTTGGAAATGCTGTACAACCATTTTGTATATTACTCTACTGCATTTTTCCCCCTATAAAATAATGCACTATAATAAAATGAGTAACAGTATATAGAACATGAAAATAAAAATGACCCTCCTTTTACCCTCCATCCACAACTTACACACTTTTCCTTCTTTTTCCAGCTTCTTCAAGTGGACTAGGAGGTTACTTTCTGCTGCTGGAAGTAAATTTTCAGGGATTTCCTATTGGGAACAAAAATATGCATGTGGTGTTTGTTTAAATATCCATCAATTATTTTTTCAATATATGGAACTCATGGTTTATTACCACACATTTTCCTCTTCTGAATTGCCATGTTGGACATTCAGTTAGTTACAGGAAACTGAGATGAGTAAATCATTTTCACACCAGTTAAACTAGCAGTCTAACAACACATTTTTGTTTTCTTTGCTCATTTTTTGCAATATCCATTTGTATGATGCAAACTTTGGCCAGCATCAAGAAAACTGTGCTCTTCTGAGCTTGGTCTGCACTGGGTTGTCAGTGGAGCTGAGTATCTTTAAAGACAAACTTAAGATGTGTTTCTCCATGTATACCTATCTCTTCTATTCCACAACAACAAGATGACCTTTAAGGTCCCTTCCAACCCAAAGGATTCTGTGATTCTATGACAGTTGCTTAAAATCCCCCTCTCCAGCTCTATCATCCTAAAAGTAAATATTTTTTTTGTTGTTTTTGAAAGTTAAGAAGTTCTTCTCTAAGTAATATGAGTGTGGCAGGAAAATTCACTAGAAAATTAGTTAAATAAATTGTGAACCTTTAAAATACTTCAAAAGCATACACTTGTCTTTGTAATATAAAGCTTTAGTAGTATTGAAAAAATTCTTATATATATAGGACAAGTGATTTGTGATTTAGAGAAACATGACACTGGCTGTATACTTAAAAACCAGTAGATCAGGCTGTAAAACTGCAGAAGCTGAACTGCCACAGGTAACAGTACATCAGCATTGCAAAACCTTCAATTTGATGTAGTCATTCTTTCAGAAACTAGGAGTCAGCAGAACCATGAAAAACGAGTCGTGAAGCTGTTACAGACCTGTGCACAAGCCAAAGCCACTGGCAACTTTGTCATCTCCCTCCTAAGTAAATGCTGTACCTCTTATCTCTGCTAGCTAGGAGGGGCAACCCCCACACAACAGGGACAAATTGCAGAGGTTACGTGAAGAATGATGAAGTAGCAAAAAAATACTCTTACGCCTGTCTAAGGACACACACAAGCTATCCAACTTCTGAGTCGCAATATCCATCTCTCTGGAGCTGCAGTTCACCTGCAATCTCCTGCAAACTGATAAATCAGGAACTAGAAGTTCTGATTAACCAATCTTCAGGAGACTCCAAACATAGTTTGGCAAATCAGTAACTAACAGCCGTGTTATACTTTTCCCCTTAGAACCAAGCACTACAACTTTATTTTTGCTTCATCCTATGTGCAAGACTGTGTTTAGGGCCATCTAGATAGTGAAATAAGAAGTTCATAAGAACTCCAATGAAGTGCTTAAGCAATACAGTTTAGATACAGTCATAAGTGAATCCTGAACGAGCAGAAATTTTCTTTTCTCTCTTTTAAGAAGCCACCATGGTCTTCACTCAAAGGCTTCAACCATTACGTACAATTTTATGAACATAACCTCAATTTTCTTTGGCTTGATCTAAAAAACTTTTAATCAACAATTACCTTGTATACTATCTTTACAAGCTCTGAGGATGTGTATGATTTTCCAGTATTCTTCTGGAACACATTTAGAATTTGCTGTTCACGTGCAATTCGGTGAGAAATGTAGTTTTGGATTCTAGTATTTGCATCACGTACTACAGGGCCATGACCTAAAAATCAAAACACATGTACCAGAGCACTATTACTCAAATCTGGAATTAAGTATGCTATTGAATAATTGAAACATTGTTATGTAAGCTCTGGTAGATTTAAGAGTCATAAGAAAGAAGCAGCACCTCTATGTATCACCCTGTCAGAGTACCCTTGATAAATTGTCAGACACTCTTTGAATGATTTTGTGGGGGCGGGGGGGGGTTGGTTTGTTTGGTTGGTTGGTTTTTTCTCCATCATATAAATTGGCCAAAATTAAGTTTGAATGTCTGTATCACAATCTGCAATTGAAAAGCATTAAGATGGAAAGGAAGAATTAGGATATGAAAAGTCTGAATGTGGAAAAGGAATACTTCAGATGGAATAAGGAAAGCAAGGGAAGACTACTTTAGGCTATTAGAAAAAATGGAAAGGAGTTCACTGCTGAGCAGATTTTAAAATGAGATTCACGTTATTATAGCATCTTTGTTTGCCTGTCTCCCCCTCCCCAAAGGACATTGATACTGATGATTTAAACTGATATTGGCCTTTGAACAATAGTGGCTGTTGTGAAGGATTCAGGTACTACTGTCCTGTTGGGGACTACCTAGCAAGCATCGAGGAGGCATCTTTAATTGTGACAGGTCATTTTCCAGGACAGATCTTCCAAAACCTATTCATACACTGTATTTTATTCCTTTAAAAACATAAGTGATCATAAGTATGATAAAAAAAAATTAATAGAATGGACAAATCTGTGAGCCAATCAGAATGTGCCAGGGCAGGAATAAGCAAGGCACAGGAAAAGTTGCAGGTGGATCATTTTATGTCCAGCTGGTTAATAAACAAAACACACATGTTTCTTTCCTGGACTGATTGTGGCAGATCAGAAATGTTCAACTTACTGACAGGTCTTTGAATTTCCTTACAAAGAGGCTTAATTGGTAAAACAGTAACCTTTATGGAAAAATCAAATACTGCCTCATTGTACACTAAAATGAGAGATGAAAATATTCTTCAACCATGAGAATTACATGCACAGAAATTAAACTTGATGTTTTACCTACTGAGAAATTTACTTGCATGAATATTCATCACATACTTTTTATAGCAAGATTTCCTATTTCTTTGCCTGTATATCTCACCTGAAGTAGCAACAGCAATTTCCAGCTCTGCCAATACACACTCTGAGTAATATATAAAATTAGTAGAAAAGAACCTACTGTAAAAAACCATAGCTTTCTTTTAGAAACTATTTAGTATCATCCAAACTGGACAGTTTCTTTTGAGATTCCTGGACTATTTAAAAAAAGTCACCTTATTCTTTACTTGTACTTTGGGTTAACTGACTAAATGGCTTTTTAGTATTAAGGCTTTTTAAATTAAAGCTTATTTTGCCTGAGGACAGGCAGCTTACAGAAAAAGAGCTATTAATTTTTCATGTTTTGAATATCTGTGAACTAAAGTGTCAAAGGAATCTGTTCTTCTGTAACTCAAAATATACACATCTCAAACACTCACTTCAGCACATTTGAAATTAATAAATATAGCTTGAAGCTTACCTTGTGGAAATATAGTATTATACATATATGTAATGTGCAAATATAAAACTATACAGTCATATGCATTTATATTTGATGATTTCAAACATATTTAATCTGAAGCTATTGTCCCTTACAAAATAAATTACAAATATAACACTGTTACCATTTATAAAAACAAAACCTTAAATTTAGCAAAAACCCATTATTATATACAAAGCAGAGACTACATCTCTTGCATTCTCTAAAGACAGAAGTCTCACTAAAGTAATCAAAAGTAAGGCCTGCACATGGAATCACAGGGCATCTTAAAACCTGTCCCCACTCTTCCAAGGGATTTAATTGACTTAGACTGCAAGACCAATGTCAGGACCTGAAATGGAATCCACATTTTGCAAAGTTAAAGGCATTTCATATCCATTACATCATCTGATCCCTAGCTGTTGTGTATGCATATACATACATTAAAATGATGCCAGAAAGCTAGGAACTAAATCCAGATGTGGATCTTTCCCATCCATCATTTTTCCAGGACAGCAATACATAACTTCGTTACATTATTATATATATAACAGCATTACATTAACTTCATCCATAAATGGATTTATATCTGAATAAATGCAAAATAATTCTGAGCACATGAAAAACACTCTCAAAACATGACTGTCATTCTGTGAATTTATATCAGACAGATTCACATTATTTTCTAGTAAAACACTGTGAAATAATACAGATTCTCTTACTTTAAATTATAGCACAAAGGATAGAACTGGAGAAAACAACTGGCTCGTAACATTTTGCACCGATTCCTAACTCCAGTACCACTCTTTTCTGTATTATGAAGGAATATTGTTCATTATTACAGGATGGGGAGCCCTCTGCTGACTAAAATGCCCTTTTCTTGTCCCAAGGATTCTCATCAAATATCGGCTGTAAGCAGATGTCATAAGTATTCTGCCTGAGTCACTTCTACATTAAATTGAAAAAGAAGCATGGAAGGGGAATGATTGGCAAAATTCAGCTACTCACACCTAGCCAGCAGTCAGCTTGTTACAAAAAATCATCTAATTCTAAGGCTGCCACGTGAGTGCTAAAGCACAGATGGGGAACAGAAAAACAGTTCAAGAATTATGAAGACCTAAAACTGCAGTACAAAGTACTGAACTTACACAGAATGTATAGTAAAGCAAACTACCTCCTGCTATAGTTACTCAACAGCATAAACAATTGTTCTGATTGAGCAATAACCATCTTCTACCCAACTGCACATATAATTGGCTATCCATCACTGAAAATGCATAATATCAGACCGGCTTCCTAATTGCAAGTACAGTACAAGCACAGTTACACCAGTAGCAAACAGTTACAAATAAAAGGCACAAATATTCAACTTGGCTGAATGTGTAGATACGTAACCATTAAGAACAGAGTGAAACACAACAGATAAAATTGATAAACAAAATAGAATTTGGCATGACTTTTGGAAGGCAGAAATTCAGTTAAAGGAACAGACTGAAAGACAGTAGAACATTTGAGTGAGGTTCTGGAAGCTAAAATATTTTTTGTTTTAACAGAAGTTAAGTCAATAACTATGACCAAGTCGCTATTCTATCTATGTCAGCCTCCATGTCCATGGAATATCTATGAGGATGTTTTTCTTAAATAGCATTTTTATGCTTAGATCTTAAACCTACTTCAAAAGAAGGATATTTTAAGACCGAACACAAGACAGTGGGCTAAACATAGATGGTTAATGGAGCAACGTAGACACAGTAGCTCAGAATGACAAGTTGAAGAAGATGAAACAGGAGAAGTCAGGAAAAAATCCTGAGATGTAGCTCTGAAAAAGCAAATGAGGAGCTTAAACTTTTGTTACATAAAGTGTTCTTAAAATTCAGTCTTGTCAAAGAGACACCTGGTTTATACGAAAAGTAAATGCATTCCCAAGGTTTGGAGGAGAGAGAGGAAAAAAATTATAGAAAAATCATAGACTGAGTGAATCGGCAACTTATTTTTAGAACACGTTTGGCTTCTTGGCTCTTGTTCAAATTTAACCCAAGTCATTAACTAAGACAACCATTTCACAGTTCTGCAGCTTTTCAAGATGAATTTGTGATTAATCTGTGCTGCAAAGGACAGACATCTCTCTCAAAAAACTTTGTTAGGTACTCACAGTGGCAGAATATGTAGGGATGGAAAGGCCCAAAAGAACAACTATTATTTTTATTTCCAGGGTAACATTAAGGCACATGGATAGAGTAATATAAGAAAACTAAATTTGCTGTATAATTCAAACAGTGAAAGATTCTGGCCTCTGGAGGCTTTGGGCACAAAAACACAAGATTCACCCTCAAATGGGGAAATTTCAGGAAGGAAAGATACCTATCACTAAAAATTTTCAAGTCTTGCAAACCACCATGCCATAAAGTCATTTTAGGTTAGCACTTATTAATTGTTACATCAGGAATGGTGTTTGATTGTAATAAGAGTTCTCAAATTCTTAGAGGAGATACTTCAAAATTACGCAGTAAAAAAAAAAAAGTTAAAACCAGAACCACTTACCTGGATATATCAAATCTGGTTTCATTTCTAACAATCTTTTCAAAGTTTTCATGTAATCATACAGGTCTTCAATTACTGTTGTTCCTTCCCCTAAAATACAGTCACCAGAAAACACAGCATTTTCTTCTTCTAGATGTAAAATCATGTGATCATCAGTGTGTCCTGGTGTATATAAAACTCTGTTTAAAGAACAACAACAAAAAAAGCATCAGTTTTTCATACAGCAAATATGCTTCATTTCTGAAGGTAGAACAAATAATAATAAAATCACACAAAGCAGCCCACAAGAATCAGAAAAAACTGACGAAAAAAAGGCTGAAAAGTTGATGTAACCAGGGTATCACTTTGTCCAATGCCAGTCCATTTCCTTACAGCAGGTAGAAAACAGAGATCATCATCTCTAACTTTACTTACATGACACATCATAATACAAGTGCATTAAGTGAGCTGACTAGCCATGTACTATTTCTGTTTTAGAGGGCTTTCCTCTGAAGCTTTCAAAAAGAAAGGTTGAAATGGTATTTCCAAATTGAAAAGCGCGACATTCCTGACATACACCTTGTACTTAGCAATGAGATTAAGGATGATGTCTATTCCTTTAGAAATTAACTCTCAACTTCTGAACCTGACCCAGATAAAGTTAAATCTCCCAAAATTTACTTCTCCCTGAAAGCCCCATGGCACAGAGGACCAGAGCCATCAAATACAATGAACCATGGTCTTTTAGCTGTTCTCTGTACAGGTCATTAAACATCTGAATGGTAAAGATTAAGGACCCACATCTTGAATGAGCACTGCATTAGCATGCAGCAAAGGGACAGTGGATATGTGTGTACATATGGTAACCTGAGCCAAGGAGCTGCACTGTGGTGTAGTTGTTCACCAGGATTTCTGAAAGGCACAAGGCCTTACGCTGAGGATGATGCTGATGGAGAGTAACACAGCTCTGACCAGCATCGCTGCTGAACCTGATCACAATCTTCCTGTTAATGGCAGATGCATCAAAGCAGTGATCAGGAACTGACAGAGCTGGTGCCAAGCATGGTGCGCAGGGAAAGGCTAAACAGCTCCCAGCCAGGGCTGGGAGACCGCAAGTGTAGCACCATCCAACACAACGACTTCCAGCTCTTACTGAATACTGAGCTCAGAAGGAAGCAGATGAGCCAACACCCTATGGAAGCAACATCAAAAACAAGATGATGGGTTGTATCTTTCCTTTGTGAGAAGTGTTATCCTCCAGTTCTTCATAAAACTTTACCAGGAAACCACTAACATGGGAAAACAACGGAAAATGAACCCAGCACTGCCTGGCACTCCTTGAAAACTTGAAGGTTGCTAACAAAATTTAACATGCAGATACTGTTATCTTGGAACCAGTGGCGGATCTGAGAGTATCCTTAAAGAGCTTACCAAATTAACCAGGTAAAATACCTGCTTTTAACCAAGCATAAAGTTTGGCTGCACTATCCCTATCACGACTCCATAGGGGCTGTGATGTCTATTATAAATTCACACCAGGCTGAACAAGGACACCAGACCATATGACAGGGAACTCCTGTGCTTAGTGGTATCATCATCTGAATTCTGGGAACTAGCCCTCTACTTAATCCCAGAAGTGTTGGCTAACAACCCCTTAACTTTGACAACACACTTCAACAAGCTCCCAATCCTCACAACAAACTTCTCAAAGGTGTTGGCTAACTAGACCTTTATTTTTACAACACACTTCAACAAGCTCCCAACTCCCACAACAGCACAGCCAGCCTGTTTGAGCCCTCCAGGAAGTGAGCTGGAGAGGGGGACTGATGCAGGCATGAGTCTGAAGGCAGAAAAGGAAGCTGCCTCAGAACAATGCTGCCCCACCTCCATGGGATCCTCTCTGCCAATCACGACTTTCCTGTCGTGACAGTCATAATGTTTGAGACAAAATATGCTTAGGCCTGGTCCTCCACCACCTCAAACTTCAAAATGTGCCACTCCTGTCTTACTAGGATTGGAATTTAAAAAGCTGTTTTACATCTTTAAATTTTTGTCCAAACATGGGTCACTTAGGGAAGTGAAAGGTCATCAATATACAGTATAATACTCTCTTTTTAAATTTTTTTTTACACTAACAAAATAAAATGCTTTTGGACAAATATGTTCTAAAAATACCCCTTTTTTATTTTTTAAATGTGGCTTTTTTTTTTCTTCCAATCAACCAACTGACATTCTGCAAGTTGGGATATAATTCCCAGCTAAACTGAGGAAAACAAGCAAACTTTGTCCTTAAAAGTGTAATGCAAGAAGCCTGGAAAGAGAATGATCAGGCCTTTTTGTTGTGTGTGTGCTTCCATGAGGCAGAGTGGCTTTCTGTTTCACGCTCATTCAAACCAACATTACAGGCAATCTACTCCCTGGGAAGACCTCCCAGACTGGCACCCTACAAGAACCTGATAGGTTCAAGGTTTAAAATATAAGTATTAAATGTTTTAGTGTCTGCTTGGGAAATATTTTCAAAGTAAAGAGAAAGGCATGCTAAATAATCTGTCCAGACTACCATAAACTTTCACAAAAGTATCAATTTTAATAGTAACTACTTATGTACAAGTGATAAGAAAGTATGTAAAATTTTATTTGATTTTCCCAAAGAAAATATTTTTCAAGGGCTAATTCCTGATAATTCTTATTCATAAAACTGATTTCTTTGTATTAACATACCTGCTGGATTATGATAAGAAGTCCACATGCACAAGTGCTGAAAAAACTAGATGTACGGATTTGCAATCACAGAAATTAGAATACATGTATGTGTGAGAATTCTGAAGAAAAAAGAACTTGTAGAAATTGGTGTTTACCTGAGTGTGGCTCCCTCTGTCTCTATCACATCTCCCTCTTTAAGATAAAAATATTTATGTCCTCCTTCTATTGTTTCTTCACAGTGAGGGACACGAGGGAGCTTAGAGATGCGATATCCCGGGTCTAGTATGTAAAGAAAGTAAAGAAAGTGATGTTTGGAATTTGTCACTAACAAAGGTAATTCCACAGAAAGGTTACTTTTTTAATGAGTACTATTAACTATCACCCGGTACGAATACAAAACCAGAAACAACAAATTCTGTATAGTAACTTTATGTTTGTAAAGCAACCTTATTCCAGAGCCAAAAACATTGAACAGAGAAAGCCACTGATTTTGAATACTGTACTCTGTACCAGCAACAAGGTAGATGAAAAAAACAATCACAAATGAAATGAAAAAAAATCAGTAATTATTATATTTTACAAATATTCCTTCTTGACTCATCAAGAGCCACCCTGCATAAACTTTTACAACACCATTAAGATTTCTGCACTCACATTCTCATTATGATTCAGAGAAGAATCATTCAACATTTGCCTAAAACTGAATTAAGACTTTTTGAGCTGCAACTTCCCTCTGAACAGTTCTGAACTGTGCATGCCTTGGCTGAAGCAGCTATGGATAAGAATCCAGAAAGGAATTTATATCCCTTGCTAGTCTTTACAACCATGCTCAATGGTTGACAAGCCCAAAATCCTCACCAAAACACCAACTGTTTTCACTTTTTCTTTGCAGAAAAGCACCTGGCAGTTTTACAAAATAAAGCCTGTGAAAAAGTTTGTGATAAAGTCCAACAATGTTAAGAATTACTGCATTATCCATACTGCTTATTCTCTTCCCAGATACCAAAGCAGAAATGTCTTCTACTGTTTATCAACAAGAAATACACATTTTTAGATCAGAGTTTACCTGCGGACTACCCTACCACTTTCCCCTCATGATCTGAGGCCTATGAACTCGTCAGCAATTATTAGTGGTTTCCTATAAGGAATCTCAAAGTTATACATGTTTCTTCTTCAAAATTCAAGTTATTTGTTTTTACACAAGTGAAGATAACAATCAATTTGTCACTGCAGTCAATGTAAAAAGGAAGGATTATCAAGTTTTTCTCACATCACTTAATGCCATGTAAACTGCTGATGGTAATCTAAGTTCTCATTATTCACACATAAGAAAAAATCATTATGAAGGTAGGCACAGGCATTGAAGAAAAACTGCAGTACTACAATATTCAGATTATTCCTTGCTCTCATTCAACACACTGCAACAGTATCATGAAATTACATGTATTGTATATGAAGATTCCAGAAGAATAATCCATCTGATTTGCACAGAAGCATTCAGTTGATGTTTTTTACTTGCCGTGTATCTAACATTTTCAGTGTTATTATGAAATGAGATTTCATTATCTGAAATCTCTGGCCTACCATTCGGGATGTTTTTGCAGATATCAGGTATTCCACCAGTATGATCATGATGCCAGTGTGTCACTAAAATTTCTTGAATAGAGACATTGAACTCTGACAGCGCCTGCTTTAAACAGCTGATATATTCAGGAATAGCTGGCTCTCCGGTGTCAATAAGGACTCTTCTACACACGGAGAAAAAAAAAGGGATACAAACAACAGAGAATTAAGACTGTTCATCTGAAACACAAATAATAATAAAAGAAGCCAATATTGCATGGAAATGTGGCAATAATGAATGTCTCCATATCCAGACGCCATCTCTATCTTCCTGATATTCCAATCCCGTACCATGAAAATTTAAAAGCTGGGATAAATAATAAACAATAAATAATTTACAACTCCGGGACAAGTGGCAGGAAGCTACCGTTTAGTACGGCCGGGGAGCTGCGCGGCCCGCGGCTCCCACCCGCTTCCCTCAGGGAATTCCCGGCCTCCGCCCAAGGGTCGCACGGCCGATGCTCCACACCCCACCTGTCCGAGCCACCTCCGGGCACTGGCCCCGAAAACTTAATGCTGTAGTGTTTCTTTCCTGTTTTTCACCCCAATTGAGGGACTCGTGAACAGGCCGGCAGCCGCCTGTCGCTCCGGAGGCAGCGCACAGCCCCGCGGCGGGCCGGGGGAAGCGGCCGGGGCCGGGGGAAAGGGGAAGGCGGATGACATCCACTGCCCCGTCCCCTTCTCCCTGCCCCGTTCCCGAGCAGGGTCGGTACCTGTGCCCGGTGCCCACCAGGTAGGTGTTGGTGCCCTGCAGAGTCATGGGCCCCGGGTTGCAGCCCAGCACCCGCACCACCCGCGACGAGAGCCGCTCGATGCGCGGCAGCAGCGACACCATCCTTGCGCCGAATCCCACCCTCCCCCCGAATTCCCGGCTCCGCTTTCCTCACGACGCCAGCGGGCGGGAAGGCGGAAGCCTGTATTCCCGGTGCTCCGCCTCCCGCTGCCCGGTCGCGGCGCCTTCCGCCCGGCTGCGGGGGAACCGGCCGGGAGGCGGGGCGGCCGCGGGGCTTCGTCGGAAACTCGGCGCTGGCAACGGACACCGGGGTGATCCGCTGGGATAAAGTTATCCCTGGTGGAGAACAGCCCTCAGGGGAATTCAGTCCTCCTTTTCCGGGTCGGTGCCTCGCTGCTGCTTAGTGAGACGCAGGTCCGGGCTCTGCTGGATTCTTCCAGAGAAATTTGTTGTAGGGACAGCTGCACCTTCTCTATATTCCAGGAACGTGCCCACTTACAGAGTATATAGGAGCTATATATGCTCCTGTATGGCATATAGGAGCCATTTAGGATGCAGCATTTAAAAAAAAAATAAAAAATGGAGAGCTACTGGAGAGCGTCAAACATCAGGAAATACTTTTTTACTGTGAGGGTGACCAGGAGCTGGCACAGGTTGCCCAAAGGGGTTGTGGAGTCTCCATTCTGGGAGATACTCAAAAGTCATCTGGACATGGTTTTGGGCAACTGGCTCTTGGTGGCTCTGCTTGAACAGGGTGTTGGACCAGATGACCTCCAGTGATCCCATCTCAGCTATTCTGTGATTTTGTGGAATTTTGTCACTGTCAGGTAGTAATACTGTGTTTGCAAACAGCTTTCATTCTAGAGTCTGCAAGGTGCTGAAATTCACCTGTTTGGCTTTGCAGTGTCCCTTCTGAAATCCCCAATTATTTACCTTTCAACTGACATTGTTAAAGAAATTAGGGCAGAGTTGTTCTCTCCTTAAATCACCTGTAAATGAAGAATAAACATAATTTAACCTGAAATAAAATCAGGTAATATTACAGGAACTTTACCAATATTAGAGTTTCAAATATTATCTGATTGTTTTATGCCTGTATTAGATCCCATATGTTACCTATAACAAATAAATGTAAATTTCTAAGATGATCGTGGCAATACAAAGAGCAAAAAGTGTTTGGTGGTAGCATATTTTTTTCTGAAATGTTCTTTTCATTATGTGAAAATAGAGGTGCAACTTTTTTGTGTGATCTAGGGCCATTTCTAGAGTTTGCACTGGCAAACAGAACAGGTTCTCACTGTCTTCTGAAGGGACAGAAATCCCCATACATAATCTTGATAGGCAAAGTTCCAAAAGACTTATTAGAAACAAACAGTGCACAGCATGGAACTGAAAAACAAAATTTTGTGGCTTCAACAGAACTTTCTAACTTCATGAAAATTCAAAGTTTAACTTTTTTTTAAATGTACTTAAACTCTTGTGGGCAAGTAATACATGCAATACCTGCCAGGAGATATGCTATTAAAAGCTTCAGCACGTTAACAAATGTCTGCATCTTGCCATGCATGACAAACTGATGTTCCCCACTCTAAAACTGTGTCTCTTTCCTCCTTCCCCTGTTGGGAACTGGTTCTCAGTCTGGCACAGATCCACCTGACGCCTTTGGCTTCCTGGGCAGTGCGAGGCAGGGGATGGTACAAGGCAGGGAGGCAGCTCAGGTAGGTCCTGCTGCCTGCCCAGCCGTGCTGCACTTGCTGGTGTCGGCTCACAGCTCAGATTTTCAGCTGGCCTCCAAGGTCAGAGAACAAATGGTGCCTTTCAGCTGCTTGGCCAGACAGCAGTGATGCACCTTTGCTGCCCAGGGACCAGCAGCAAGCTTGCCTCTAGGCTGTGTCATCAGTGCTAATTTGGCTACACTTAAAGTGCTTGCTAACCCGTCAGCTGCACAAACAGTATGCATTACCTTGCAGTCACCCATGCAGCCAAATAACTTGCCCCATGACACACAAGTGACTTGCCAGGCAGTACCTTATGCAGGCCTGTATTATGCAGTAATGAAAAAAATTTACTCCTGGACATGGACTTCAATTGCAGCTGTTAATTGGTTGGCATCACAAAAGCCACAGACAGAAAATGTGCCACCGATGCTGATAATCCCTATATTTAGGCCTTCAAGACAATTTCTTTGATTGATATGATAAACCTTTACTTATTTGAGATTTTAGATATCTATTTACTTATTTGAGATATAAATTCATTGCATTTTTTATTTTCAAGCTCATTAAATCATGAACTACAGACAAGAGAAAGGATGTTTCAGGTCAAAGGAAAGAAACCTTTAAGAGAAAGGATGTTTCAGGTCAAAGGAAAGAAACCTTTTTGTGTGTGGATATGCTGATGATGTAAGCAAGAGAACCCTATACACAATATTCCAGTCTTGTCCTGTATCACTTGCTTGTATATTGATTTATAAGCAACTGTGACCTGAATTTACCTAATCCTGAGGTGCCCTATTATGCTTATTTTGTAGCTATTTGTCGGTATATTCAACCCCTTTTCAGTCTTTAGTTGCTGTGTCATTAGAAGAAGTTAATACCTAAGCCAAGGCAAATTGTTAATTTAAGTGGTTTTCTACTTCTAAGAAAATTCTGAGTGTTTAGAGAAGGTTTCTGAAATTATTTATCTGAATTTAACCTGTTGTTGATTACTCAGAAGTAGTAAGGTGCCAGTTATTTTTAGCATCACAGGACTTTCTTTTTTCTCTTTTTTTTTTTTTTTTTTTTAAATTGAGAATTGTTTGGGGAACTCTGCACTTGCTCCCCAGGGAATACTCACTATCGTTACTGTCCTGTAGTAAAGCATTTTATGTTAGGCAGGAGCTATCAATCTGTTTCATCTGTAGGTGGCAGCAATGGTGCCTTTGGAAAACGAAGTACAAGTTGTTCTCTTCGTTTCCTGCACAAGCCCATCTTTTTAAAAAGTCTGTTGTTTCTCTTCAAATACAGAAGTTAATAGGCACGTAGTGAAAGTCTTGCTATTATGCTCTAATGTGGTACAAGAAAATATGTGTATATCCTGAAGTTCTTTTAGCTCTCTCTTCTGTTTTACATGGTTAAGACAAAATTTTGAGGCAAAAAATGTTCTGAAGTAGATGGTGTTAGACTACCAGTAAAAAAAGAAAAAAAAGCTGTTTCAATAAACCTAAAAAGAGATTGTTGGTGATATACAATGTGATATATGATGTCACTGTTTGAATTTTTAGCACTCAAGAAATCTTTGAGTACTGGACTTGGCTTTCTTCCACATTTTAACTGTAAATGTTGAGGATAAATGCCTCTCCACTGTGGCTGTGTAATAGCCTAACAGAACTAAGCACAAGCATGTAATTCTGCAGTAATTAGAATCAACTGAATAGTAGATAGAAAATGTCTTGAGAGACTCATCTTCATAGACATTGGTACATGAAAGTCTTGTTGAGAGGATTTTTAATTGGTAGATTTTGAAGTAATTTTAATGCAATTATAGATGCTATTTATAAAAGTAAGATATGCATATATTTTTTGGTACTTGCAGAATATTTCTTTCTGTTTTGTTGTATTTTTAAGCTTTTTATCTGGTACAGAGATAAGTAAAGAGACCTTAAACCAAACAGAAGTGAAGAAGATTTTGCAGAGAGAAAGGCTATAGGCTACAGGATTCCTACATTAAAAGGCAGCATTGTGTAGAAAATGTAAAAAGTCAGATCAGCAGATTTGTGGGAGATGATTAGAGGCAATGTTGAAGGGACTGGGACATCTCTGTAATGAGGAAAGGCTGAGAGAGCTGTGACTGTCCAGCCTGGAGAAGAAAAGGCTCATCAATGCCTTTAAGTACCTGAAGGGTGAGTGCAGAGAATGGAGTCAGGCTCTTCTCAGTGGTGCCCAGAGCCAGGACCAGAGCCAAAGGGCACAAACTGCTCACAGGAGGTTCCTTCTGAACATCAGGCAACACTTCTTTGGTGTGAGGGTGACCAAGTACACGGGTTACTCAGGGAGGTTGTGTAGTGTCCATCCTTGGAGGTATTAACAAACCATCTGGACTCAGTCCTGGGCAGCCTGTTGTAGGTGGCCCTGCTTGAGCAGGGGGGTTTGACCAGATGACCTCCAGCAGTCTCTTCCCAGCTCAGCTGTTCTGTGACTTTGCAAGATTCTCCTAAAAATCAGTATGTTAATGCTGCTCAGAGCACAGATACTTTTGGGTTCCCTGGGCAGGTGACCAGGAGTTCTACTCTAGCAGGGTACCAAGAAGCTGTGATGATAGAAAACTGCTGGCAGTTTGTACAGCTCTACAGGAATAATTCATGAAGAAGCAGGGGAATCTATTACACTGAGATGAAGTCATCAAGCCATACGTTCGTTCAAGCCATGCATTTTCTCAGATATCTTCCCTTAATACCAATGGCTAAAAAAACCCCTTGACTGCAAAGCTGAAGTATCAAAAGTAAAGACACACAAAAAATCTTCAGAAATTTTTCAGGTCAGCATTTCGTCCTGTGTATTTCTGTGCTTCTCCCAGTGAAGACCTTGGTTTCCAATGTCTGAAATAATTCAAAGATAAAATTTTCAGTGTCCTGTTTCAAAGGTAAAATGTTGAGTGTCCTGTTGACACTAATCAAAGCAGAGAGAAAAGGTCCTTCCTACCTCATCTGAAACCAAATAAAAGGATGTGTACTGAATACCAGAGAAGATCTGTCACAATGTAGAAATGTGCTTGCTTTGATGCCTAACCAGAAAACAAATTAATTATCCAGCCTGTAATTTAGCTTCTGAGCTGCTTGATTTACACTCCATGAATCAAATGTACAAACCTTGTCTCTCTCTCTGTGTTACAGAGTTTTTGTCATTTTAAAATTATAACAAGGATCACAACAGTGAATTTGTGATGTGGCTGATTTAAATCTCTAGCTTAGTTGTTATTTGGGCAAATAGCTTGCAAAGCCTATTACAAATTTTAAAAATCTGTAGTGGAGCTGTAAGAATTTAAAACTATATACCAAATTCAGTATATAATGTATTTATTGCTCTGCTGCTAAACTATATACTTTTTTATAATTCAGGGAGAGCATATCTCAGATGACCAACATTTTTCATACAGAAAGGAATGATATTAATAATTACTAAGATCAATTTTATAGGGTTTAAAAGAAACTACCTTGTACTGGAGAGCATGTGCTTTTCAAATTTGGCCCAGATCCAAAGAGAGGGACAGTCTTGGTAAAAGCTGCTAATTGTAAATAGTCTAGTCTGGTCAGTTTGCCACAGTCCCATCCTGTCTGCAGCTACTCTTGCAGTCTCATCCATCGAGGTTCCAGCGAAGTGAATGTTGTGAAGAACCAGTGGCCAAGTCCATTCCAATGGATCTTCTGCGAGTGGAACTATCAAGTCAGGAGTAAGCAAGACAGGATGGGCATAATGAAACTATTTTGTTTTTCTCTGCAAATATTATAGAGGTTTATGTTGGTGTCAGACGTTCAATTTGCTGCAAAAGCACACAATAGCCAAATCTGACTTTAAAAGAAATATTGTCCCCAAGAGCTATATTCTGACAGAGTGCTTGTATTCATTTGGCCATTTATGGGACAGAACATGTGTCATTGTAATTGCTGAGCTGCTTCTTCTCTGACATCCCTGGGATTTTATTGTGGAGCAATATACAACTACATTTTTAATTAGTGCATTCATGTTGCTCACAGCCATTACGAAGAGCTTGTTGGGCATGCACACAGTAGGCCTGTTATCTTTGAATCATCCCCGAGATGACTCTGCACAGGTGGAAAGGTCTCTGCTGTGTTTATTCAGGAGGCTGTTATGGCCCTACTGATGTCCTAAGGTGTTTTCCTAGTGTGTTGTCTCACTGAAGTGAACCACATGCAGTTGAACCAGGAATAATGCAGTACTGTTTTGGCTTCAGACATGGGTTTTTTTTAGCTTTGGAAAATTCACTTGATCTGTTGATTCTGTTCTTCAGGTGATGACATGACATAATGGTATTTCAAGCACTGCAAGGACTGCTTAGGATTAGGAAGTTTCTGACCCATGAGGTGGAAGCAGGAAGGTACACAAGAAGAGGCAAGCATTGATATTATGTTTGCTGTGAAGATAGGATTGTACCTCCTGTCCTCCTAGTCTAGAGCTATAAAAGCTATAGACTGCTCTGGCTGAGGGTGTGCATTATCCTGTGCAGCACAGTCATTGAGACAGAATCACAACACTTGCACCTTGTACCCTGCAGCTATTTTACACATGAATAAAAATTTCATGTTGAATGCCAAGAGCTCAGCTGGAGCAGACTCGTGCAAACACCTGTAGTTTTACCAGAGGAAAACAATTTTATTCATTTGTCCTTGGAGATATGCAGACTCTTCATGTATCAATCATTGCACAGAAAAGCTTTTTGTACATTTTTTTAAAGTGCATTGTACTACAGCTTTCAACTATAGCAAAAAATGTGGTACTTTTTCTTTTTTTAATTTTTTATAGAGCAAACTGTTAATTTATTGAAGGAATTTTATAATCTGCTAAGCTTAATATTAACTATAGACAGGAACTTCTAAACTAAGTTTTTAGAATTACATTTTTATAATATATTTTTAAGAATGACAGTTCTTTACAGGTAGCAAATCATTAACTGTGTCACATGGTTTCCGTATGAATTTAGTTTCGCTTTGTGTTATGTCAGTAAGCCCTTTAACTTTCTTTGGATTGCAAGTCTTGAAAGGTATGGATGGGAAACCTGCAAATATGCAAATCTACAATTCTTTGAAGTGAAAAAACCTCTATCCATGGCCAGTATTAAGGTAACCCTGCATTTTGTTAATAGAATTTTAAATGTATAATGAGAAAGGAAGGATTTGCTAATCACATTTTATTGTTTCTGCTTTATCACAAAACAATTCTGTAAAAGTATTTTAGTTTTTAGACCAGTTATATTTATGCTGACTGACAGTCACTTTACTCTTCTTGCTCCTGTCATGTTAGATCTCCTATGATTAATAGGACTGGGGACAATATAGTTCTCAGTGATACAAGACACTCTCTCCTGTGGCACTTAATTGAACTCCACCTTGTACATGAGACCACGATGCTCTTTGGAGTATTATCTTGCATAAAATATAGGAGATATTAAAGGCTGATGTCTTCATCAGTGATTTCATCCGAGAGCATGTGCATCTGTGAGCAGGCATTGGTGCTTGCAGTTGGAACTGTCATTGGACATTTGTCAGTGTGGATTTGTGAGTCTCTGGTAGAATTTTTTTAGATTGCCATGAGCAAAATGTAAATCCTGTGTCTTACCAGCCATTATTCCAAGGCTGTCTTAAGACTAGATTCCTTATTCAAGATAATTATGAGACAGTAAGCAAGCTGCCATGCTTGGTGTGGCTCTTCATTTATCTCAGCTTACCTGATGGCTTCATATTACCACCAAGATGTCCCGACAGGTCTGCAGACTGCTGGCATGGCAGCAGTTTGGACAGTAGGCTTGCCAGAGGTAGAAATCACCTGGCTCACAGCTACTCTTCTTGCTGTTGTTTCAGAGGAGTCTGGACATAGCCTATAAAACTTTCTTTCTTATATTCCTCTTTGTGAAGTGCTCAGATACAAAAGGATGGGGAGGCTGTAAAGTGAGATGAATCCAGTTACCTTTTTTATTTATTTCAGGTGCAAAATTAGAGGCGACTCCTTGCCACTGGAATGTCTAGTACAGAATTACTCATTACATGTGAACCTTGATATACTGCCTAATTCGGCCATAAATTGCCTTCCAAAGAACTTTCTGTTTGAATCCAGTTATTGACTAACTAACCTTTTGCTGTTGTGCTTCCTCAGCAGTCAGATAGTGAACCTGGTCAGTTTTTTGTTTGTTTTGTTTTGTTTTATATTTGGTTTTGGTTTTAATCTGTTTTAAAGCAATGTATAATGTTCTTGTTTTTAAAAAAAGGTACAGCTTGACAAAGGTGGTATGTCAACTTGCAGAATGACCTGATGTTATGTAGAGTAAATACAGTCTCCTTTGGAATTTTCATGAATGAACACTAGTAATAAACTCTTGTTGGTTCCTACACAAGCTTTCAGATATAAAACATTCCAAGAAGTCACAGAACAGCTGAGGTTGGATGGGACCTCTGGAGATGATCTAATCCATCTTCCCTGTTAATGTAGGTTCACCTGGAGCAGATTGCATAGAATTGCATCTAAATAGGATTTGAATATCTCCGTAGGAGGAGACCCCATAACCTCTGGACAGCCTATTTTAGTGGTTTTTCACCCTCAAAGTAAAGTCTTACCTTATATTCAAATGGAATTTCCGGTGTTTCAGTTTGTACTTGTTGATCCTTGTCCTGTTACTGGGCACCACTGAAAAGAGTCTGGCTCCATCCTGGCCTTGAGATATTTGTATGCATTTATAAGATCCCCGCTCAGTTGTCTCTTTTCCAGCCTGAACAAGCCCAACTCTCTCAGCCATTCCTCATGAAAGAGTTGCTCCAGACCCCTAATCATCTTCATAACCCTCTGCTGGACCCTCTCCAGTAGTTCCTTGTCATTATTGAACTGGGGAGCTCAGAACTGGACACAGTACTCCAGATGCACCCTCACCAGGGCAGAGTAGAAGGGTAGAATAATCTGCCTCAACCTGCTGGCCACACTCTTTGTAGTGCCCCCAGGATGCCACTGGCCACCTCGGCCACACAGACACATTGCTGGCTCATGCTTAACTTGTCTATTTGTGTTTGTAAACACAAAGTTTAGTTTATATTGGACTTTGTAGTGAAGCCCACTTCCCAGAATCTAAATGTGAATTGGATATAAATTGCATTAGTGATTTGAGAGACATTAGTGGTATTTTATTGT
>JAWWLV010000088.1:119321297-119331324 GCA_035041135.1 Platyrinchus mystaceus
TGCTTTAAGGAATTATTATTTATTTGTGTCAATTTGCTTCTCTAATCACAGTATGCAGTGGTGCTGGTGTTTTCACATGGGGCCTTAGAAGGGATTTAAAATGTGGAGGAACTTGCATAACACAAAACAGAGAAGAATTTCGTATTTTGTGACTTTTCCTTTAAAACAGTCTTACTGATTCAGGAGGTTTGCTCATGCATTTGGCGACTTGCTCCATAGTAGCCTTTGGAAGACCTGCTGTGCCACTGTCAGAAGTTAGTATTTTTTTCTAATTTGGATGATCTGTTAATTCAATCATTACCTTTTCTTATAAATGCCAAAACCTCATCGAGCATTAATTTTGCTAAAAGACCTTATGATATGATAAAATGATATATAATGTAATATCCATAATTTATATGGTATTTTACACTGTCTTCAGAGTAGCAGCCTCATTATTAGACTTTGAAGTTTTATAACCTAGTAGTGTGTTGCTCTGTGTAGTTTATTTGTGCTAATTTGTGAAGTGCTGAGGAACTAATAGTAGTTGCACGATCTCTGTAGGTATCAGATGGCATTCAGCTCTGAAACTCGTGAGGAGTTAATTATTTGGGGTAGAACAAAGGAAAAATGCCTCTCCTGTTTTCCACTGAGAAGATATGAACTGCTGCCTGACCATAAAAAGGACACAGAGTTTTTAATAATAATCTGCATTAATAATCTCCTCATCAGACTGGCTAATAGCTCTGTTAATGAATAGCAAGCCAGATTTATATTTATATACTGTTTTTACCCTACAGGGCAATAGACCTTTGCAGTGTTGCAAAGGAGGCCTCAGCTTTTAGGTTTTGTCTTTATTTTGTTTTTCCCTTTCCAAAGGAGAGTTGACACACAGGCAGCAAGACTCCATTGTATGCGTATTTGTACAGGAGAATTATATGTATTTTTTAAATGCATGCTGCTGCACTTCATTGTTTAGGAAGTGACATATGATATCAATATCAAAGATCTCACAGCAATGCATGTACCCAGGGGACAGAGTCTAAGCTACGGTGTGTAAACTTAATTTGATCATTTCCTGACTTGTGCTTGGCTGGTGCTAAGCCATTCACTTTCTCATGAAGTTAGTATTTATAGAGAGCATGTGCAAACATGCACTGTATTTCATTCAATTTTTGTTTTAGCTATTTTGTATTCTAGTGCAAATCCTTTTGTCATAATTGATTAATGTTAAAAAAAAATGTCGTTTTTTCTTTAAGAAAAATTTTCCATTAAAAAATCTAACCTTTCCTTACACCCCACAGACTTAGTAAACCAGAGCAAATAAAGGCATTCTAATGGCTGTATGAAAGGTGCTTGTTTGCATGCACTTGGGGGTGGCAGCAGTGGAACCGTTTGCAGATATCAACACCCATGGTAGCCTTTGGTAGCAGTCTTTTAAAACTGAAATTGGTTTGAATTCCAAGAAAAGACAGACACTGTTAGCTGATGTTGCTGCTTTATGACACCTGGAATGTTTTGAATGTTTTTTACCAGTTTTGCATCCCATTTCTGCCTGTCCATCAGTGAGCCAGTCAGAACTACTCCTACCATTTTAATGCTGCACTAGCTATTGGAAAGGGTACTGCATGCCTTCTGCTCCCTTCTCCAGCTCCAGGGCAGAATTTCCAGAAGAAATGAAAGATCAAGCTTAATTTTCTACCCTCCTTGTCTGCTTTCTCTGTTTTCTTTTTGACACAGGACTAATTCTGCTTGAACTTTGTGCCAACTGTCTGATAGAGGATATTGGGCTTTCCTATAACTTTATGAGTAAAAGTTTTCTAGTTTGTTTTCCTATGCAATTCATGAAACCAGCTGGAGTAGGGGATACACATCTAGCAACCAAACCAGGCCTGCATTATGCTTCTACAAGAACTGGAATAGCCTTCTGACACCACTGGAGTTCAGCCTCTTGAGCAAAACCTAGTCTTTTGGTGGCCTAATTCACCCTTTGGTGGAACACATAATTTCTTCCTAACTTCTAAGAGAATTCACTTTCAAACTCATGACTGCTAATTCTAACCCAAATCTTTGTTATTAGAATTTTGGACAGCAACTGTGAAGTAATAATATCAAAAGCTGTGTTTCAGATGGTGAGGGTTAGTTCCTGCACATGGTTGAGTGGGAAGCACAAGGCCTAAGGGAACATGAAGCATTTTCTTTTGGATAGTAGCATGCATGAGTCCCTCCCTAGCATTCAGCCTCTCCTATCTTTTAAACTGATGATTGTCCTTAACTCCATACATAAGCATGTGCTTTGCGAAGTTGAGCGATGGATTTAAATGTTCAGTGGCACTGCAGCCTAAAAGATCAACGTAGTTTCTAAGTGCATTTAAAAATATAATTCACTGATTTGTTTCAAAGCAGAAATGGTTAACTGGAAAAACACAGCCCAGCACCACAGGCTCTCTATGTGCAAAGGGCTTTAATGACCCCCAACTTTTAAAAATTTGTCAGACATAAAAGCAGTACTAATCCGATTAGTAACTGTGATTGAGTAAATCTACTGTAAAAATGGACCGTGCCCTGTTTTGAACATGATACCATGCTGGTCATTTGAGAACTGCCACTGTGAAACATAAAAGTCTCTTTGATGGAATATTTATTTTATGAGTTGAAAAAAAGGGATAATATAATATTGTTTGTTTTCAAAATCACTTGTAAAATTTTATTACCCAAGGAGCCAATATTCAAAACAGTCAAGAAAAGGAGTGCTGTTCAGTACCAAAGATGACAACTCATCAGAGAGGAAATCAAGTGGTTAAGTCCAAGAATTGCTCGCTCTAATTCTTTTTGCTGCAGCACCCCTTATGAATAGAAAGAAGACAAGTGTTCTAGAAAACAGTATTTGCTAAATTGAAAAAGTCAGCACTCGGATGTGTAGCCTTGGAAACCCTCACTGAGCTTTCTATCTGCCCTCCTGAATATTTCTGCATGTCCCTTTGGGAGACACAACTACTAATTTTAAAACAAAGAAGCATTTTCATTCCTTGGGGGCTCACATGCACTGCAATTAGTCTTATTACAAAATGCCAAAAAATCTCTGGCAGCTAAAATAAAGTCCAGGTAAATGTCCACACCACTGATGAATGAGTTCCTTGAAAACAAGTAGGGGTGGGCATGAGCCACGACATTTGGATCTTGATCCGGGTCTGGAAAACCTGAGGCTTGTGTTTTGGCTTGGCCTACTGTATACATATATAGAAGGAGTTCAGCAGCAGCATTTGCATCCAGATTTCATTAGCTATTTATTTTAAGGGCATGCATATGTACACGCACGCAATTGTTATCTAAACTTCAAACAGAACAATAAATAATATTGCATATAAAATGTCTCATTTTACATTCGCCCACATGTAGAGGTATTTCCTTTCTTGTCAGAGTGTCTAAGAGGCTGTCCTGAGTCAGGAATGCTTGACCAGCCTCTCTTGCTCCAACATTAATGTTCTGTTTACCTAATTAAATATTAGCTCAAGCTGTTTGCATGGCAGAACCTGCCAGCTATTGAGAGAGAAAAAAACACTTTCCTAAGCCGAAAAGTTAATTTTTTAGACATGAGATGAAACTTATCACCCCAGCTTAAAAACTTTTAATTTTTTAAAAGAAAAATGAATTCATCTTGTAATGAGGGGCTTTTACTTTGTTCAATAAAGCGAAAAAAATATAATTTTTAGGATATATGGAAATCTTAATTTGTCCCGCAACAAGTCTCTTGCTTCATGTTCAGTTTGTCTACATTTTTGTACAGAAGGAAACATTTTAGAGCATATACAGAAGAAACTACCAGGACATTGCTCCTGTTTTTCCCTCTAATCCAGAGCATTTGCAGTCATGGGAGACTGGTGCCCAGACCTCCCTCTGCTCCTGCAGTCCTGGAACTGTGCCTTCCGGTGCCCTGGCAGGTTTCCAACCCACCATGATATGATACAGTTGCTCCCATCAGAAAGTGAGGACATGTCCTGCTCCTTACATGGAGCAATGGAGGATTTGTGGTGATACCAAGGCACTTGTGCCAGCAGGGCAGGTTGTGGGTCCCATGCACAGCAGGTGACCACAGGGGACTGGGCAGGGGAGACACAGAGCTCGCTGCCCAAAACCCTGCTGCTGCACTCACCTTGGGAAACCAGCTTCAAATGCTGCCCATTCCCAAAGATCTTGCCATAAACCAATTTGCTCCTGGATCCAGATAGCTACTGAGCACTTGTGGCAGAAATCACAGCTGTAAAGTCCTGGCACTTTGGTTGGGGCAGCAGGGGAAGTCCTGAGCACTGCCTGTGTTCACAAGTGAGGCTTTAAACTCTGGCTGTGGGACAACCCTCTGTAATGAGTTTTGCTGAACACTTGCTGTTAAATCTGCATTTCTTCGAACAAAGGTCTTGAACTTAAAGCTGGTTGAACCAACATTTTTTGGTGATTCGTTTGTAATAAACACAGATGAATTAAAATTTCCCCTCCATAGGCTGTTCTCTGCTCACTGAGGAGAAAGAAAAATAGACATTTTTCAAGCTTTTTAACCTATGATTCAAGCTCTTCACATTTGTACATACATACATACATGTGTTTTAGTATGTATAGATACATACATATAATTTAAAGATCTTTCCATAAAGCATGCCTCCCTTAAAGACAGATCTGTGAATATTAAATAGGGGGCTAAAGGATTTATCTAGGCTGGGGGAAGCTTTCTGAAGTGTAAAGATCAGTATTCTTTGTTCCAACAACCTGAATCTGTGACATACATTTTTTTTCTATTTTGAATCTTAACTGAATTTTTGTCAACAGTTCAACAGTGCAAACTCTAAAACCAAGTCACCAGAATGGCTTATTTTGATGATTTTCTGCACTGTAGAGATGGTCAGCTTATGACAATGAAGTAAGGTAAAAAGCAATTTCCTAGGCTTGAAAGAATGGGTCATAAAAGCAAAGATGAGTGCCTGGAACAGTTTCCGTGCTGGTCATCGAGATCACAAATAAATATCCAGTACAATTACTTTCTTTCAAATATCCTGTGATCCACTCTGTATAAAAAAAACCCATAAGTAACACTGACCATAGCACACCTATTGTGATTCTAAAACGAGTCTTTGTTCTTCAGATAGTTAATTTATGACATAAATTCTCTATCGAGCAATTATATACATGCACAACGACAAACAGTAATAAATATATAATATTTTAGTGCATGGTAGCTACAGTGGAATCAAGTCTGGAAACCTGAAGGAGTGTGCAAAAGTTCCATTGAATGAAATGAAACATTATATCCTAAAAAAGGGGGCTCAAATCAGAACTTTTAAAACCCAATATGGATTTTCTCACCAACATACTGACAGAAATTGAACTTGAACCACTATTCTTTTATACTTGCAGCATATTCTATTCCAATATATTTCAAAATCAGACTATTTGCTAGAAAAAGCCCTGTTTGTATTGAAACACAGGAATCATATATTTTCATCCTTCTGAACTAGGAAATCCCAAATGTATGGGCTCCCAGCCTGCTTGTTAGGGATGATGGTTTGTGTAGAGCAAGTGATGAACAACTCTTTGTTTCATTCCCAAACAGTTTTATAAATAGAGCTCACTTAAAATCTCATAAACTTCATTCTATCCTGAAGGCTTTCTGCAGAGCTTCATTTACACACACACAAATTGAGCATTTAAGAGGTTTACTTTAGTTTGATAATGATCTATTAGGTCTGATTATATACATATAAAAATTGGGTACCTAGTACAAACATTCTTTCACATAAAGAATGCATCACCTCATTTCACTGTGGTCTCATTTCTGGATGGGATATCAAGTTCATAAGATTATTCTAGGGCAAAGTGACTTGCTCTCGTAACGTAGTGCTTTGGAGCTTGTGATCTTTCAAAAACACAGAGCACCAGATCTTCAGCATTTTTGGGAAGTTCCTTCTTGACAGATGTCATAGTTGTAAATCAGGTGAAATCTTACGTGCATGTATGAGATTTTATGGGAGTTATGTATATGTGCATACATGGAGAGGGGGAAACAGAGACAGAAGGATGGTGTTAGTGATAGGAACTTACCAACATTCTGGTCATTTAGAAGGGCATTCAGCATGTCACTGGTTATTATTGAGGCTTCTTTGTTTTCAAGTTCTGAAATATCTCAAATAGCAATTCCTGATCCCTGGCCCACATCCTTTTCTGTCAAATTCTTTCCTAGGCTTCTGTCTTACAGAATGTTATGCATCTTCCTCGACTTCCACATGAAGCAAATGGTGTTCCCTCTGGCATGGCCCTGGTTTCATGACTGCGAGGATGAGGTAAGAGGAACATGCCAGATAGGAATAAGTATATCCCAGATGCTCCATCTGCTGTCAGTGCTAGTGCTGCTACCTAGAAAAGGGTTGTCATGATGGTGGTGGTTTAAATTGGCTAGGAGGAGTCCAAGGAAGCAGGGAAATTTACTGGGGAAGAGATTGCTGTAAGGAAAAAAGGAGAAGGACTTCTGGAAAATCTTTCTCTCCTCCAAAATATGCCAAATATCACGTTATTGCTAAACTTCTCTGTAGTCAATGTCATTACAATGACATATGTCATACAGCTATTCTTCAGCAGAGGAACAAAAGGAAAATCTGGTCACCTACCAGTGCCTTGGTGCACTAAACAGTTCTATCAACCAGTCAAACAGTGAAAATATTGATATCTCTTCAAACTGTGCCTGACTTACTTAATACAGACTGACAGCCCAATATCAGCAACATCTCAAGTGCCAAAAAACATTAATGCCATATTACACCTCCTCAAGTGAAAACACAGATGAGCATGTAACCATTTTTCTCATCCCTCTGTGACTGCTAGCAAAGCAGACCCCAGTGGCTGGTTTTCCTCTGGAGAATCCATGACACCAACAATGTAACTGAAATAACTGGAGAAAACATAGACACAGCATTTTTAGTTTTCATGCCAAATCAATGTGTGTTGTTTTTTTTTTTTTAATCAGGATTTTTCCTTGGAATTTATTTCAGGTATGATGCTGCAGTTTTCTGGTTCTACAAGGAATCTACAAAAGTATTACCTGATTGGGTTAATCCATTGATAAACAATCATATGTATTTATAAACAGCATAAATAATTATGGCTAAGAATATGCAACCAGAAAAGTAAAAGGTAAAAATAATTTTAAAATCCTGTCTAGATTCACTTATTTTTTATTTTTGAAGGACTTTATTTCCAGACAGGGATTCCCAGAGAAGGCTGCAATGGTTTACTGTCAGAAAATGTCTGATTCTTTGTTAACTGTTTACATTTGATGAGATCTACAGTATCCTTACACATAACATCAAAGACTGAGTCAGTCCTTGCATTCAGTTTTTTCCCACACTTGAAATGAATACCTTCTGAAGAAAGCTGTAGTTCACCACTGCCAAAGGAGCTGACCCATGGATACAGACAGCAATAGGGCTCTGTTAATGGATAAATATGTGATTGAGGTCCAACTTTGTTTTCTGATGAATCTACAGTGATCATTAGCTCTAAATATCACTAAGTACTGTCAACCCTAAATATCTCCTGACTTCTGAGAGAGACTATTTACAAGAGCATGTAGTGGCAGGACAAGGGGGAATGGATTCAAACTGAAGGAGCGTAGATTTAGATCAGATGTTAGAAAAAAATTTTTTACTGTGAGGAGAGTGAGGCAATGCAACAGGTTGTCCAGAGAAGCTCTGGTTGCTCCATCCCTGGAAGTGTTAAAGGCCAGGTTGGATGGAGCTCTGAGCAACCCGGTCTGGTGGAAGGTGTCCCTGCTCATGGCAAGGGTGCTGGAAGGAGATAATCTTTAAGGTCCTTTCCAACCCAGGCCATTCTATGATTCTTATTTGCTGAAATCCAAGTTAGTTGATCATCAGTTCAAGCATAGGAAAACCTTTCTCACAGCATTCTTTTTGTTGGAGAGGAGTGTTGGAAGAAATATGATAACTTTTTAGATTTTATTCTTTTTTTGGGTAGTAACCGCTTCTTTTCTTTTGTCATTGTGTATTTCTGAAGGGACTGTCTGACCACTTGGAGTACTGATAAGACTAGGATGGTCTAACTGCTTGCAGTACTGAAAAAACATGCTGAGAAGGGGGGAATAAAATAACAAAGATTAAAACTGTAAATCAACCAACACTGAAGTTAAAGATGTCTCCTCAGTACTTTACACAAAGAGTATAATTCACAAAAGTATATAAACCCAGATATAGACCTAATTGTGGTTGTAATCTGTAAATTCAACCCCTTGGTCAGTGAGACCCTCAGTTCATAAACCAGCACTATCTTAATTTCTCTGCTGGTGCAACTGATTTGTTCTTACACATTTTGTCTTGGAGGACTGATGCTCCCCTCGGTTTCCTCCTCTGCGCGCCGTTTGTTTCCACCAGATCCAGCGACAAGGGAGCTGCTCTCCCTGTGGCACCGTGGGGAGTTGTGCAGGGGCCCGTTTTGTCCCTCCGTGTCCCGAGGGAAGGTGACACTTCGCCGTCGGGCTTTTCCGAGCGCTCCCTTCAGAGCGGGTTCCGCCGGCAGATGGCGCTGCCTCCACACGAACTCGCCGCCTCCGGCGCCGCTCCACGGGGATGCGGCGGGGTTGGATCGGGCAAAAGGAATAAATTCTTCGCCGTGAGGGTGGCGAGGCGCTGGGACGGGTTGCCCAGAGAAATTGTGGATGCCCCGTCCCTGGAAGTGTTCAAGGTCAGTGTGGATGGAGCTCTGAGCAACCTGGTCTGGTGGAAGGTGACCCTGCCCAACGCAGGGCGGCTGGAACGAGATGGTCTTTAAAGTCCCTTCCAACCCAAACAAGTCTGTGATCGCATGAGGTTGATTTTTTAAAAAATTAATATATTTTATACTTTAGCAGATAATGCAACTATTCCTCCATCAGACTGAATCTAGCAATATTGACGCAAGAAAGGGTTTTTTTTTAAGAAATCTACAGACATTACTTACAAAAATGCTTACTACACAAAAGTGAAAAAGCAGCAGACTGTCAATTTTTTACAGAAATATTGTCTACTGTGGAAGCATTTTCATATTTCTGGAAATTGTTACTTGACATTTTAAAGTGAAAAAAAAAAAAAAGACTGGCAATTTTGAGTCATTCCAATTTTCAGAATTAAAATATTCAGCATTTTTTGAAAAATCAAGCATATGGTGTTTCAAACTGAGAACCCCAAATTGCTGGTTACTTTTCAAAACTAAGCCTATAAGTGCTGAACCTCTTGCTGCCACTATACTCACTGATAAAAATAAAGTAGCTCATATTGCCATCTGAAATATTTTGGCCTTCGGAGCAGACACAGTTATGCTGTCTCATGAAATCATAGCCAAGTCAACAGTATTTGTTCAAACCTTTGTTTTTTGCTGGCCAATCCTCAAAGGATCTGTGTTTAGTTTCAACTGTTATCAACCACTCAACTGGAAAGCAGTGTAAGAAATGGTGCTCAGTACGTGGTTTCATAGTCAAACACCGTCAGAGCTTGGGGTAGGAAGAAGAAAAGAAAGGTGATTCGGGCATGGGTTTGATTCCCCCCTTTGTACATACGGGGCCCACTGAGGATTTTTGGATCTGAGTCTAAGTGTGTATGAAATGCGGGAACTTTCAGATCCATGCTCTTGGTTTGGTTTGGATCTACCTCTCTGCTTTGAATTGTTTGGGTATTTGCTTGAAGCTTGCCCAACTTGTCCACATTTTTTGAATCTGGAAAATGGAGCTGAAAATGTGACCAACTGCTTCATTTTGTGTAATTTGACAATTTCAGTTCTCAACAGAAACTAGAAATGAAACCTGCATATTTTAAAACTTCCAGCACTTCAGGTGACAATTAGTGTTAGGTAGTAAGAAGGGGGACCCCTGGTGGCCTAGCGGTTAAGACACTGGTCTCTCAGCACCAAGACCGCAGGTTCGAATCCAGGGTCCCCCGGGCAGATGGAGCTCGTCAGCCCCTAAGGCCATCCATCTAAGAGAAGGGCACTCTAAACAAACCTACGTCCTGAGGACCTC
>JAWWLV010000088.1:119331424-119410480 GCA_035041135.1 Platyrinchus mystaceus
AAAAAATCCATTGCGCAGGCTTGAAAGGTAAAAACACCTTTCCCAGATCTTCGTTCGCGAAGACTGGCCACTTTATAGTAAGAAGGACAAAGAGGTGCAGATGTGAGCATGCTTGAATGGTCCTTCTTCTTTCTTATACTCAGACTATCAACAGTGTGAAATGATCTTATATGGAAAATGATTTTAAAAGAGGCAATGGTAACACAGCACATCCCCATAGATACTTCAGTAAGAAACAGATTTCCCTCCTCCTTGACTCACACACCATTTCCGTTTTGAACAAGAAAGTTAGATGAGAATTATGAAACAGAAAACTGCTTCTGTTATGTGCGCCTCTTGTTTTCTGCAGTTCTGGGCACTTGAAATAGAACCCCACTGGCTTCAGAAAGGTTTCTAATGTTTCTATATTTAAAACTACCCGAATTTTAATACATCATTTATTCCTTGTTCACCACTTTAAAAATACAATTAAGTAAAAATAATCAGAGCATCTGCTCTGGCCCTTATTTTATAAATCTTCCATAACTACACATTATTTTTATTTGAATTCTTACTCTGTGTTATATTTCCTACTGTGATAATGCTCTTAATCAGCAAACCATGTTTTTGAAAGTAGCTGGTGGTCTGGTATTATTTGAATGTTTAATAAAAATCTACCTGTATTCATTTTATGATTTCATCTGGCCCTTCTCATTTCAATTCCTACATAATCTGAGTTTTCTTAATTTATTACAAGCTTATTTGTGTTCACAGCCCCATTTAATGGAGCTTCCTAGCAATGGGAATCCACTGTGTTTCCTTAAAATTGCACTGAAACAAATATTTGCACAACTCAAACCTGAAGTTTGAGTTTATGTAATTTTTCCTTATGTAATTTGTAAAGCAAGTTAGGGGCAAAAAGTGAGAACTCATATGTTTCTATTGTACTAAGAAAACTTAATATATCGGTTGGGCCACGGGTGCAAGCCATGGTGGGAAATGACATAAGCTGATGTTACTTGTAGTAATGATGCCCTGTCATTTTTTGGGTACCTATGTTCAATAGTGGCATAGGAAGTTAATTTTTAAAAAAGCCTCCCAGAATTAATCTCTGTAGCAAATCTCTGCAGCTAGCAATCTGCACTTTCTGATGTCAAAGAGCAGATAGCTCAGCATCTTTCTTTTCGACTTGCAGAATAAATACTGAAAAGCTTTCCGGGAACTTTTCCATGTTACTGATGCTGCCTCTCACAAAGTGGATGAATGATGACTATAATAAGTCAAAGATAGTAGCTAGAAATATAAGAAACAGGGTCACAGCTTATTTCTCTTCTAAACCAGAATAAATTGCTTGGCACTTCAGGGTGAAGAGCTTTAAATTTGCAGAGTGGATTTGCTTGAGCTGACAGTCTTTGAAGAGCTTGACCTGTAACTTGTATGCTCCTGTTCCACTGGAGCCCAGCCTCATAACTCACCCTGAGAGAGAGTGACAGCCTCACCTATAAAATTATGTCCTCTCCTCACTGGTGAGCTCAGGATTAGTCTCTTTGAAAATGCTAACTGAGGTTTGAAGGTATCACATGGCTGCTTGGGACAGCAGTGGTGATGTTTGTGGAACCATTCTCTGTCTCAGGGCTAATCTCTGGGATAATTTAGATTAACCTCACGGATCTCTGGAAACCCCATTCCCCATGATGGACTATCTCTATTATACCCAGTCTCAATCTTAAAAGTTTAACCCCAGCTGACATCATGATGTTATATCAAAAGCTTTAAACTGATATATATCTAAATAACCTTCCAACCTTCCTCGATTAGACTTTACCTTTTGCTTTAAAGTCTTTTCACCCCCTCACGTAAACACCATATCTACTGTGAATAATGCTAACCAGAGAAAGCGGGACATCTTGACATCTTCTCGTGTTTACTTTGTCCCAAGACGGATTGCTGTGGCAAAGAGATGTGATGTATCAAAGAACTCCCACTCCTCATGTTCGGGAAGGTTTTGAAATTGATCAGCCCAGGGTGGGAAGGGAGCAGGGTTTTTACCTTAGTAAAGGTACCTCAGGGGCAGACTCTGGCTTCTGATCCGGGAAGCCAAATTATTCTCTGTTAGTAAAAGTATTTACAGTCACCATTCCTACTTTGACTGTGGAGTTCATGGCCAAAAGCCACTAGAAGCATAGAGAAACATGAACTAAAAGTGCAATTTCAGTCCAAAGCTGGAGAAAAAGAAATAAATCACGCTTTGTAGAATTATTAAAAAAAAAAATTAGCCTGTCAAAAATTATGCAAACAGCTTTTTTTTTTTTTTCTTCGAAATGGTGCTTTGTGGCCAGGAGAAAGGAGTTTATGTCTCAGGGATTTTTACATAGCAGCCAGAGTAATTCTCATGATGCACCTCCTGCTGAGGTGGCTGCCACCCGCTGCACTGACGAATCCTCACTTCCCTTCCCAGCCCAAAGCATGTCAGAAAAATGCTGCAGCAAAGAGGGACAGCAAGGTCTCAGCAGTGTTTGCGCCAGGAGAGACTCTTCTTACCTATGGACTTATTTCTAATGGTTTGCCTGACCTGGACTGCACCACCTGAGCTTTCTCACTTCTCCCTGAGTGTTCAGCACCAACAGACTCAGAACAAAGAAGTCTGGACAGAGTTGTTCTGCTGCTTTCTGTAATGTGTATGGAAAATCTCATATTAAATATTTAATGAGGGGGAGGAAGAGAACTGTGTGAGGTGTAGTCAGGTGCCCTCCTGCACTTTTTTGTGGGTGTGTTACATTGGATCACACAATAAAAAAGCTAAAATCCTTCTAAAAACAAAAGACTACTCAACTTTCAAGCTGTTCATGTTCTCCCTGGGCCATGGCAGAGAAATTTTTACTTCTTGGCTGTTTTGAGCAGGTTGAAGATCAGTTACAGGATTCAAACAAAAAATATGAACCTGAGTAAGGTAGGTCAAGCACCATGTTTTTCAGCAAATGTGAAAGTTTTTACTTCCAGCCTGCTTTTTGAGTTCTAGTGTCAATGATGGAGCAATTAAAGCAACTGCAAAATAATGATGCAAAGAGGCCATGTGTCTTATGCTTTATGTACAAGACAGAAGCTGACAGAACATTAAAAACTCTAACTGTCTCAGAGGCACCAGCCTTGGGAGAACATTTTTTCCCCATTTCCATATTGGTTATGCCCTGGGGAGTACTCATGGGATTGTTTCTCTGGTGTCTGTGATTTCACAATTATGCAATCTATCTCCGGGGATATGATCTGTTGACTCAAAAAATTAAACAAAGATCTAAATAAAAATGAGAACAAAAGTACAATAAGAAAATGGATTTAGGGAGAAAACATGGAAATTTCCAAGCATTTCTACAAAGGTGGATAAACTAAGCCACACATTTCTTCTACTTAAATATAGAGCAAGGGTGAAGTAGACACTGATGTTATCCCTAGTCCTTGTAAAGCTGCTCTGGTGGCCCTAAGCAGGTTTAAGCATAACCTTGGTGGATTTCTGGGTGAAAATCCTCCAGTGTAAGGATCTTAATCTCTTTTTGCTTGTGCCCTATAAATCCTAAGGAGCACTGATCTGTGGTGTATTTTACCTAGGAATCCCCCAAGTACTTTAACTTCCCTGTGATATTCTCCTTAGACATGCCTACTGTGCTTACTCACCCAGGCACTGCATCTGCCCTGGTGTTAGTTGTACCTTCTTTATCTTTCTGTGCCAATGCAAAATCACTGGCAAACTGCTCTAAGGAGCAGTTACAGATCCCTTCAAATAAGCTGATCTGAAGTTTTGTCTTTTTGGCCTGCTGGTAACTCACAATCTGAGGAGCAGCAAGTCAGGTCAGCCCCTGCTCTCACTCTAGCACCTAGCAGATGCTTTCAGGGCAAACGGAGATCCATATTCTCTCCCAGCTGTGGGGACAACCTCTTTCTAATTAAATATCAACTGTTTGAGGGACTGGGTGGCCTGCTCCTTCATTCAGACAACAGGTGACTTAATGGCTCTAAATAAAAGGCCCTTTAAAAGTTAAAATCTTTGGTGCATGTGTTTCATAGGCTGGTACAGTATTCTGAAAGCCAAGAACACAATCACAGAGCATGTTCTCTCTCACAGACATCCCAGATAATGTAAAACAATATGAAGTCTTTCAGTGTGAAATGAAATAGGAAGAGATTGTAGGAGAGTCCTTCTCAGTGTTTTTTTTTTTCTTTTTCACATCAAAAGACGAGGTTTGCTCCAAGGGTATTAAGTACAACTTGCATGAATCAGACAAGTCCCTGGGATCTTGCTACGTTCAGCTCTGGGGTCCCCAGTCCAGGAAGGACATTGACCTGTTGAAGTCAGTCCACAGTAGGGCCACCAAGATGATTAAGGGGGTGAAGCACCTCTCCTATGAGGAAAGGCTTAGAGAAATGGGTTTAATCAGCCTGGAAAAGAGAAGGCTTCACTGTGACCTAATTGTGGCCTTTCAGTACTTGAAAGGAGCCTACAAGAAAGATGGAGAGGGACTTTTTACAAGAGCACGTAGTGACAGGACAAGGGGGAACGGATTCAAACTAAAAGAGGGTAGGTTTAGACATGAGGAAAAAATTCTTTACTGTGAGGCTGGTGAGGTGCTAGAACAGGTTGCCCAGAGAAGCTGTGGATGCCCCATCCCTGGAAGTGTTCAAGGCCAGGCTGGATGGACTCTGGGCAACCTGGTCTGGTGGAAGGTGTCCCTGCCCATGACAGGGGGATTGGAATGAGATGATCTTTAAGGTTCCTTCCAATCCAACCCATTCTATAATTATATGATTATATGATTCTACGATCTCATGCAAGATGAATGACCTGAACAGTTAATGAAGTTGTTTCCTTCTGCTCTTTTACAAAAATATTCTTTTTTCAGGAAGTGCTGACAATTTTCTTTCCCTGTGTTTCAAATTCAACTCCTGACAATACAGGCACTAAAAAATCAACTAGTCACTTAAAAGACAAAAATTCTATTTAACATACATATGGTTATAAATAAAGTGATAAATTTGACAGTCAGTATAAATGACTTAGTTTCTAACTGCACTCACAAGCATCCTTCCCACCACCTGCCCCAGGGATCCTCACTGTGGTGCAAGTCATCTAACAACCATTTCCTTCAGTTGGTGGTAGATTTGGCCTAAATTTCAATCACATTTTTGGGTTTTGTTCTGGAATCACTAATAGTAAGTCAAGGAATCAGGTCAAATGCTGTGATTTATGTGAGAGTTAAATGCCACTGAAAGGCAAAGGAACTGCTTCTCAAGACTGATTGCTATTGCAATGTTTGGTGTTTTTCTTAAAAGTCCCAGGGAGAGTTTCATGAGAATCCAGTTACTTTAAATTTAAACTAAACCCCAACAAATTTATGGGTCCTCAAAAATTGTGAAGGAAACACTAAAAGAGAGAGTTTTTAATGGCTTAGAAGCCAAAGAACCAAATACTTAAGCCAAGGAACTGAATGTTCAGCATTCGAACGAGGATTTAAAACCCATTGCTGCTGCTTTTAAGATAAGATTTATGAATGATTGCTTTGGTGATGCTGAACAAAGCCCCGGGCCCTGAGGCTGTATATCCTCTGTGCTTGCTTTGGCATTCAGGAAACACAATTTTACTCAAGGGTGTAGAGACTTGGAAGGGCTTCATCTCATCTGACTTTGGTGATTAAATAGCTGTCTATGTGTAACATAGCTGTCCATTGTAGTTGTCAACCTGAATAACTATTGAATGACTGCAGCCTACTGCAGGATGGGAAAGGGCTGTTGGAAAAGCGTTCCCATTGTGTACAAGAGGAAAGGTCTCATTACAATAACCTGCAAGCTGAAGCCCTGACAGTAGGACAGAAAGCAGTTAAGGTAGGATGCTCAAGGAATAGGGTCAAAGGGGCTGTCAGGAAGGATGGTGTGGGTATTATGGTTGCAGACGTCCAAGGTGGGCCCATGGCTCACGGGGGCGTCCAGCGGGCAAACTGTGGGTGTGGCAGATGTTAAGGGTGTGTGTTTGGAGTGGCCATGGTAGGCAGCCTGTGGCAGGGCTTGCAGATGGTCCAGGGGATTCACTGCCTGCACTGACAGCAAAACTGCTCTAGGGAACAGTCTCTTTGAAAGTTGTAAAGCTGTATCCTGGAGTCAATGGCAGGAAGAACTAAACCTGGCAATGATGGCAAAAGTACCAACAACTACAAGCTCGATACGATAACGCAAAGGAGTTGAAGCTGCAGGGCCTGGGAGGAAGATTCCTGCATCAAGTCACCTGCTGTGAAGTGTGTGAATACCTCTGGGGCTTGTCAGAGCAAAATCCAAGGCATGGCAGCAGATGCTGCCTGAGGCAGCTGTGACACACCATCAACACTCATACACCAGCAGTTACAGGAGCGTGGTTCTGCAAGAGGACTTTTGCGTTTCTTCAACTTAGCCTGCTTGAGCAGCTGCTCTTCGTTGAATAAGAAGCAAGAAGAAACAACTCGGATCAACCACGGTCAAGGTCACACATTTACTGTCTGCCTTTAACAGTTTAGAGCAAATGAAAAATTTATTTTGTAAGAAACACGCTTTATGTCTTGACCCAAGTCACATAAAATAGATGTGGTTGTAGAGTATGAAACAGTCCAAGCTGAAGTGGTGAATCCAGCTGTTATTTGCAGGTCATGTCACCCATGTGTTTTGAGGGCTCAGACAGCATAAAAGGCTATAACTCTCAAAACTGAAGCATTTCACCATAATTGATTAATCTTTTGGCACAGACCTTTTTAAGTGCTTTATTCTCTGGGTGCTATTTTTCACATTTTGTCTCCTTATTAAAATCTACAGACATCCAATCAGCTCTCAGAAACAATGACCTATGACTCATGTAACCATTGACAGACTGTTTTGGAACAACTCACAAAAAGCTGAAATGCATTAAACTATTCAGCTAATACATAAATAGAATACAGGGTCAGTTTGCAAGTCATTTGTTAATAGACTAAAGGGCTTCCTTCCCACAAAAATAATTTAAAACATGATTTATCCAGCTTCTTCCAGAACAATTAATTCTTTCCAGAGTCTCCTCAATCCAAGTTACAGATGTGAAGGCTAGTCTGGCTATAGCTGTCAAGGACAAACTTTTTGTAGGTTTTGGATCATTTCTCATTCCTTATATGCTGGCAAAAGCCTAGCTGGCTGTGGTAGCCCGGTCTGCAGATAAATTTCAAGAGTCTTCTTTACTCTTTCTATTGGTTCAACAGAGGAGCCCCCTTAATTTTGAAGTATTTGGCATTTTCTGTTTACACTGGAGTTTCTGGAGAGTTTTGGTGATCCTGGTTGAACAAGCTGATAGAGAGGAAGTACTTCATCTAAATAGGCCAAATGCTGAGGCCATGATCAAGAAGCTGGCCAAAGGATTGTACTTGACTGAAAAAGGATTGAAAATTAATTTCTCCACATTTAGTTATGTTGAAAAAACTTTTGTTGTTCTGAATACATGCCAGATGTCACTGTAGCATAGTGGAAATGCCACTTAACCACTAAACTAGTTGGTCCTCCTATTTTTCCTGTATTGCAATTAAGAATATATATCACTATATAGATATCAAGGAGATTAGAAGGGATGATTTAGTCCAGTGCTCTGTTTTCATTAGCATCTAGTGGCAAATGCTTACAGAAATGTAAGAGAAAAGAGCAAATGGATAGTTGATAAGTTCAGTGCTTGTTTGCAGCTCAGGGTCTTGCTCACTTAGACAAACTATCTGATTTTCTGATAGCCCTCAACAGAGCTTTTTTCTGTGAGTTTGTACTGTCAGTGCTTGAACTCATGTAATTTCTCAGCATTCATTTTGTTTTATGGTCTTACAAGGGATAGAGTTAAGCTTCTTTTATTCATTTAGAATATAATTCCAAATATTTTTAATTGATACCACCTACTTTTAGAATACTGTGTGACAGCAGTCACTTCCTATTCAACTTCATACTACACAAGATTTACAGATTGCCATCTTTACTGCCTTAATTGCCTCTTCTTCAGACTAAGCATTTTAATCTATGCTGAAGACATCTGATTGGTCATATATATCTTTCCGTCTCAAGTTCTAATATAGACATTATGTCTCATTACTGGTGCACGTAGCTGAATGTGCCAAAAAACATTACCCTCTGTAAGTGTGAATTATTGTGACTATCTGACAAAGCTGGTTGCCAAACCAAAAACTTACTTGTCGGATTTCTGGATCTGATTGAGGATCTCCAAGCCTGCAATGCTCCCAACCTCTCCACAGCAGCAGAGTACTGCAGCGCAGCCCGTGCTGGTTCCCTCCACACCAGGCTCTTAATTGTCTCACACATTGTGCTGGCAGTCTCTTCATACACTCTGCCACACATTTACAGCCAAAATAGGAGCCAAGCATAACTTTGCACCTGCCCGTCTGCAGGATTCAAATTCTTTTAATCATTACTGCCCCCTCTCCTGCCCTGCCACAGCAGCCGCTGGGCTGGCAGAGAACACGGGCTCCAGCAGCATTCCCTGACCACATACTACGGAGAAACCCCCTGTTCAGCAGCAGGGCAGGGCTCAGTCAGCTCTGCTGCCCTGGAGCTCCTCTTGAATCTTTTCCACACTGAGGAGACCCAGTAGGTTGCTGGCAGATACAGCCTGGGGGGCTGAGGGTAATCCGAAGTGCAGATGTGGTTAGGTGCAAACTGCAGCACACTTCGGAGGGGACGGATGTGACTGGATAGGTGGAATACACATGTGGCATTATGTCAGTGAGAACAGCTGGGCTTGACTACATGGTCATAATTTTGCATATAATTACATAAGTTCTTTCTGGCCTTACAAGGCTTTTCTTTCAAAGGTCAATCATGCTGTCCAGATACGTTTTTCTAATGCTTTAGTATTTTATTATGATATTATAGAAACACAAATGATGTACTACTGGATTACCTATCAGCATCCACTCTAAATGATCCATATTGTATAAAGCAATTTATTTTGAAATGAAATATAAGTCTAAAAAAAGCAATCAGGTTTTGAAAGAAATACATTACCTTTCTGTTTTAAAAGGCAAAGGAAGTTATAAAGATTCATTATTTTTCACACATGGTTGTGCTTTAAAAGGCATCAGATGGACAGAGCCAAGTTTCACAGCTAGAAGAAAGTCACTGGCATCCTCTATAAATCAAGATTTCCTTTCTTTTAGTCTCCTGAGCCAGGTGCTCCAAAGGGTTACCACTAGGAGTTAAATCTTTCCCATTGGGAAAAATAGCAGTACATAAAAACATGTAACTTGCAAAAAGAGAGAATATGTCAAACTTTGTGCCTTTGAAAACATGTCAAACAAAACCAAAGTTAATGCATTTTGTTCAAACTGCAAGCTGTGAGCTTCCTGGGAGCACAGAGATTCCTAGTCACGACAGAGGATCTCTCAAAATTTCCTGAAAAGAAAGTAGGAAAAATAGAAATGGATGAGCGTATTTTTGAATGATAGTAGTAAAATTTAATTCATTATTGAGATTATCTATCATTGTGGGTATCCATATGGGTGCAGCTGCACTCCCCTACAACATTCCCACATTTGGTTGATAGGAAATTTGGATGAAAGAAGGTGCTGTAATTTCTCATCACAGAGACACAACTTGCTCTTTTTCAGCATATGAAAAGAGCTAGTCACTTACTGATTATAAACATGATATATATTCTCAGTCCTAACAAGTTATCTAATTATGGCAAGATGGAGAAAGTAGAAGCACTAAATATAAGTATTTACAGGGAGAGTGACATTAGAAAGGCATAGGAGGCTGCTTTTTATCAGTGTAAATAAATTTGATTATACATACCTATAAAGATACATATATTAAATTAATCTATATATTCATATGTATAAAACCAGGTATGTTATAACACATGTGGAAGCTTATATACCTACTTCTTCCAATCTTAAATTTTAAGGGTTATCAATTTTAAAGCTCAAAGGTAGACCATGTGGTTTTATAAGTTAGGAAATTACATAGTCTAACAAGGGACTATAGTTAATCCTCTATTTGAATCTGAGTCCTGTCATGAGGTAAATATCTTTCTAATCAGACTCTGGAAGAAAAAGAAATGGGACACATTTTCCTTATAGGAAGGTTTTAGGACAAGCTGGAAAACATGGCTTGGGCCTTGTTTAGATGATCCTCCTTTGACCGGGAGGAAGGGGGCAGACTAAATAATGACTCATAGTTGTATTCAGCTCTGATTTCTAACTCTAGGAGAAGAACAGCAGTACTGTGTTGAATATTCTTAAAAAAAGTCTGATTGCTCCTCCCCACAACTGATGTAACATTACAGATAAGGTGATAGATGGGTTATGTATGGCTGTAGTAATTTCTGTTATTCTTTGCTATGGTATTACACTTATGGAGAAGGTGAGGCGCCAACACACACTGGTGCTTTCTCACCTTCAACATAATTAGAACTAATGTTTGTTTTGTTATTTCATAATAAGTGGAGCATACACATTTCTTATCATCAGTGTTTGTTGGTCCAGAAACAACTGAACTTCAATAGCCTTTGTAATGATAAAGAGAACCAACTCGTGTGCCACCTTTGAAATGAAGATGCAGTGGCTACTCAAGTGAACAAAGGCCTGGAAATGTGAAATGAATCCTTTTTTTGATTTGCCAGTTTTAATGAGGAATCGGACTTGACTATTTTTCTGCATTTTCTGAATTACTTTTGATGACATGGGAAAACCACTGCAGATTTTATCTACCCATCTGCCTCTTCAATTGGTGAATAGATATAGCAGGAAATGTTTTTTGAGTCTGATCTAACATACAAAAAATATTCCCCATACCTTTGTTATACTGGACAGGATACAGAAATTCTGCAGGCATTTTATGAAAACCTAGTCTTCTGAAAGGATTCCCTGGTAGAAAATACAAGATCTTCATGGACCCCTTCACAGGGGTGCTGTTTAGAAGATAGGTGTCTGGGAACACCTACTTAAGATGAATTGGTGAGCCATAGAGAATCAAACAGTGGTGAAAAACAAATGCTTCAATTAACTTCTTTAGTCTGGTTTCTTCGAGAAGTTAATAAATGTGTCTGAAGAAATACACAGCAAATACAGATCCTCAGCTGAACACGTGGCAGTTGTATACTCATAGAAGTATGAAGTAAAAGTTCAGCTGCTTGCATGTCAGACCTGAAATGATATTATTCTCAAGAAATGCTTCAAAATCAGTTTAGAACTAATTAACTAATGGTGACTGAAATGTATCTCATAGTCAAACAAAATAAAATATTTACTATCATAATGCAAAATATAGACAAATTCTTGAAGAAATTAATTACATATATAGAGCATTGCCTATATTTTTGCATGAACAAACCAATTTTCAAGAGACACAGTTTCAATTTTAAATCCTTCTGTGAACACAAACAAGAGATTATAAACCCTGTTGTAGAGATAACCCCCCCTTTTATTGTTGAAAAAAATAAATTGAAATTTAAAATAAGCAGAATACACAGATCTTACTGAAAATCATAAAAACCTGCTGTTCTCAACCTGACATAACCTGGTGGATGAAGAAATAGAAGCACCCACTACAACACCCTGTGTCATCTGTGTCATATTTTGTGGGAAGGTCATAAATTAGGAGTATATAGTCATGTTAATGTTTTCTGAGGGAAAAAAGAGAGGAGGTGACTAATTTGTTAGCTGATAGCATTACACATAAAGCTATGCTGCAGGCTAGACTTATTTCCAAACTGTTGTCATTACATGTAAGGAAATCTGCAGCATGGTTTGCTGGAGGTCAGTAGACACAATGGGAACATGTTTAATGCTGAATGGTCACCAGGGCATCTTGAAGTGAAGAAACAGCAACTTCTTTATCTGCAAAAGCAGTTAGATATCAGTCTCACAAATTAAGTGGTTGCTGAGTGGTGCTCAGAGAAACATGCTGCTTTCTCTTCACACCTGTCCTATGTGGCATCTGACAAACAGTAGTGAGCTATTAGCAGTTATTGACATTTGTCAACCCTCTGGTTTTCTAGCAGGAAAACGGAAATGGCAGCAATCATGCCCAATTTAGTTTCTCATGATGTCAGGACTTCGTGGACTCACACACACATCAAGAAGCACCCAGAAAAGGTTTGCAGATGTGCAGAAGGCAGTCAGCTATGACAGTGATGTTGCCAATGTTGCACATGGATCAACTAACGATTAAGATATCAAAAGCGATCACTGTGGCTTACTGACAGCGAGCTCAATTGTTTGCACCTGTTTCCCCTGCATTACACATGAGTCTGGAATGGATTACCCTGCCTTGTGCTAGGCACATTTCACCTTTCCACACCATGATATACTCCAGCAACATCTCTGCTAAGGATCAGGCAATTCACTTCACCATAAGGACCATGAAAAAGGATGGGACAATTTGTTTCTTGTTTTATCTTTGGTGAAAGATTTCAATTGCTATAGTGATTTAAAAAAAAAAAAGGAAACATATTGGCTTTAAACAAGAACTTATTGCTTCTTCTCTGCAGAAATCAGGTACTGACTGCAAGCCACACAGTCAGACATTGTCCTGACTACTTAAATCCAGAAACAAACTTGAAGTTCATGTCCCACGAATTAGAATTACCTCTTCTTCTTACCACAGTATTTGTAAAGGAACTGTGAACACTTCGTTGTCCAGGGCACCTTCTGTTCAACCACTTTTGAGAAAAGCAACTCTAGCACTAATAGAAGTAAAGATACAGCACTTCAGATCCTTTCCTTAAGGGGAGCCCATAAATCTCGCAGCAGCACAATTTTCTTGAACTTGGCTTCCAGGGTTACTCAAACTAGTTAAATCTAACCTGCCTCAGGTATGTCTGGCCATGCTGCCATCTGCCCCCTCTTGTAATACAGGCACAATTTTCATATCAGACTGTGAGCAAACTGCTACAATCTGGCAGCTGGACTCATGCAGAGATTTTTTTTCAGTGTTTATAGTGCGGAATTATCAGCCAGGAGTTATGGCTGATTTGTCCAGCAATTCTTATCAAAAATACATTGTTGGTAGAGGGCTGGTGAGAAGGCTGAGTTTGGGGGTCTAAATTATAGTTGAAACCATTTGGAAACCAGAAAGATGTCTTCAGGGAAATCCAGTCACAATTCAGAAATGGTTTTCTATGAAAACAGGCTAAATTTACTAAGAACATTCAGAACAAATAGTCCAGATGTGTGTCACGTACAAAATGTAGTGGCTGACATGCAAATTAGTAACACATCTTTTGCATGAAGTCAGCAATGAAAAGTCATAAACCAAACACAAAGACTTTCACAATTAATGGATCATAAGTATCACATTATTTTCTTGAGTAACACCGAAGTAAATAGCTTAGTGGAATTCCTAATAATTTATGTTTTTTCTTCTACATGATGTTGCCATCTGCCACAGACTCATACATGTCTAAAATTATCTACTTCTTCATTTTAGGAGGTGTGATTGACCCGAAAGAAATAAAACAAAATTAGAGCCTTAGGACATTTCAGCTTTTGTTTCATCAATACATTTAGCTGACTATGATTCACACACATTTCTGTTCCATTTCTTTACTTTGTAGTGTTTTGTCTTCATTTTGTAGATACCACAGGAAAGGGATGGGACATTTAAATGGCAGGAAATTCGAATGAAAACTTAACTATTTTCACTTGTGCTCTCATGGCTTTAAAGTGTGAGAATATCAGCACAGGGATTCTTTGAACGCAGAGGGAACACAATATCCGCTTTGAAAACAGATCAGCTCTTCTTAGGCTGAGCTTCATCTCTTATTAGGCTGAGGGTTTTTTCATCATACATGCTATAGATATTCATGGTTGGCAAACACCACCCTTGATTGCTCTGGCTCATTTTGACTTGATGGACAAGGCACTGAATTTGGACTCAGAGGAGATGGGTGCTATTTCTGGTAGTGCTGCAGGCTGGCTGGTTTTTTATCATTATAGATCACTGTTTTCCAACCAATAAATTGAAGGGAAAACTATTAATTTACTACATAATAGGGGAAGAACTGATGAAAAGCCTTACGAACATCTGTTATTCTGTCACCTTTTACAGAATCACAGAATAACTGGTGGGGAAAAGGACCTCTAGAGGTCACCTAGTCCAACCCCCTGCTTAATCAGGGTCACTAGGGACAGTTTCCCAGGACAATGTCCAGTAGGCTTTTGAATATCTCTTAAGGATGGAGACTCCACAACCACCCAGGCAACCTGTGTCAGTGATCCGTCATCCTCACTTGAAAGAAGTGTTTCCTGATGTTCAGAGGGAACATCCTGTGTTTTGCATTGTGCCCATTGCCTGTGGTTCTGGCACTGGGCATCACTGGAAAGAGTCCTCTTTGCACCCTTCCTTCAGATATTTATATACATTAATGAGATCCACTAATCCTTTCTCTTCTACAGGCTGAACAGTCTCCATTCTTTGTCTCCTCACAGGAAAGGTGTTCCAGCCCCTTCATCATTTTTGTGGCTTTGTGTTGGACTATCTCCACTAAGTCTATATCCTTCTTGTACTGGGGAGCCCAGAACTGGAATCAACACACCAGAAGAGTGTCACCAGTGCTGAATAGAGCGGAGTCTTGATGTGGTGAGAACTTTCTAACACATCTCAGGAGGCTTTTGGCTGCCTTTTCCATAAGGATGTGCTGCTGTTTTGTGCTGAATCTGGTGTCTACCAGGACCCTCAGGACTCTTTCTGCCAAGATGCTTTCCGGCTGAGTGTTCTACAGCCTGTAATGGTGAACAGTGTTTTTCCTCCCCTGGTGCAGAACTTTACAATTCTTGTTGATCTTCATAAGAGGCCAATTGTCCAGCCTGTTAGGGACCATCTGAATGGTGACATCTGGTTAATAGCTAAGTTTATATGTTTTACTATTTATCAATCTTTTTCAAAATGAACTCAAGACTTCTTTGGTTTATGCAATGAAAGTTTAAACAAATTACAAAAAAATTTCAAAATTTAGCAGTATACTTAGTATATATAATTCCCTATTCAGATATACTCATCAGAACATTTTCTCAAAATTATTCCTCAGACATAAAAGTCTTTAAGTTAACCCTCTGTAATCAGTGATGCACTGAATTTTGAAGGGAATAGAGCAATAGCTATTTAAGATCAAAGCACATTCTGTATGTCATGTTTATAATCTAACATGTCCCAGAGTTTATATTATTAAAACTGTAGTCCTTTTGTTTAGATTAGATATCACCATGAACTAGAAAGTGATACCTTAAGGAACAAACAACAACAACGACAAAAATTTTACTTGTGTTGTAAGCTGTCTCTGAACTGGAAAGGTTTAATTCTGGTGTCATAGGTACACTTCGAGTGCAGAAGTCTGCACATACCACCTTGTGAAATCAGCTACTATGTCTGAGTGAGCAAGAGGTATTTTACAAGGTTCTCTGGTATGTATAAAAATAAAGAAACAGATGAACTTACCTTATTTTCTCCTTAAGACAACTATTTTGAATCTCTACTACTACTACTACTGCATTAAATATTATTATTTTCCCAATATCTTGTTAATGTTTTTATTTCTGTTTAACCTGTAAGATGCTGGTGAGACCCAGAGTTGTCTGAAAGACAGACAACAATTGGACTACAATGGAGATGGCCAAAAAGGTCAACCATGTGTTCAGAGTTTGGGATTGTTTGTTCCAGGCAAATATGGTTAAGAAGAACCAAGGATGCCACATAGAAAAGTGAAGAATGTTCCCCTTCATAAAAACATCAGAATGGTAGTAACTAGAAAGCAATATAGTAGTATAGTAGCTCTTTTGTATTTCTGTACTTCTTAATAAAATAAAATAATTTTTTGGGTGAATTTTTGCACCTATTTATTTTTTGTGTGTATTAAACAAAGACTGTATTTTGAGAGGCAATACAAAGGGTATCATTTAAAGATCTCTCAAATACAAAACGAATTCCTCTTGCATACATGGTATCACAACATCTAGCCCTTGGCCCTTAGGAATAAAATAAGCCAATAGGAAACTTCTATAGGGTTTTCTTTTTTTAAAAAAAAAGAAGTCATTTATATGCAACTGCTGCTGATCATTACCTAAAGTCATTATTTTACAAACATTAGTAAAGTAAGTGGGTCACAGAAATGGGACAGACATTAACTGAAGTACGTGGTCAGATTACACAGATAAAGTGACATGTAAGAAGGCCTCAGACTATTGGGCCATAGTTCTAGGAAACATTTTTTTACAATTCAGAAAGATGAGGCCACTATTAGTGTATAAAGAATTCCCTTTATGTCATGCCACAGGCAAAACCGAAAGAAAAATGCACTATCCAAGTTGAAGTACATTTATTTGGACGTTAAGAACCAGACTAGAATCTGGGTCACTAGCTTTCATACAGGTAAAATGAGTGGTTATGTCAATGACTTTAAAGAGAGTAAAGAGACTAAAAGCTATATTTTTATTGCCCACATATATATAAACATAATATATAATGGGAAATGGATGACCCTCCTCACAGAGAAATGAAAACATTAATAGTCTCCCTTAAAAATGTGTCCTACAGAACATTTTCTTACAGTGACAGGGAAAAGAATAATGCACATCTGACATAAACAAAATTTATTTTAAGGAACCCACAGGGACAGTTTAGCAGATCAAGGTATTTGCAATGCATAAAGAATTTATAGGTCCTTTATATTCAGAAATTACATGTCATTCACTATTATTATTATTAATAATTAGCAGAATCAAGACATTCCTATTAATTTAATTTTTGAGATGAAAGGGAAGGTACCACACTATGCTAGCAAACTGGTATGGCTCAGCAGTGCAGCTAATAGCTGAAGCATGATCTAACATAACTCCATAAAACCTAGCAAAAAGGGAAAACTGAGAAACCGTTACAAATATTTTGTAAGATCTGTGCAAGAGTCCCTGGAATCCAAGGCCTTCACTTAAATCCTGAGCAAGCTCTTCCCTTTCATTACGTGTGAGAGGAGGGACTTCCAAAGTTTAGCTATTTGTTGTGTGTGTGCAGCTATGTACCTTCTGTCTGCTTTAAACCTGCCATCTACTAATTTTGTTTCATGCCTCTTAGGCTGTGGTTAGGAGGAGACAAGGAGCGGTTGATCTGTACCTGTCGTGTTACTTTTTGTTTTGCAGACCCCTGTCACAGCATCCCTCAGATGCCTTTTCCAGGTAGAAAAGCCCTCATTGGTTCCTGCCTGAGCACTTTCCTGTCTCCTTGTTGCTTTTCTCTGAATCTGTTGTCATTCTACAGTATCCTTTCTGAGGAGGGAAAAGACATGGGTAAACTGTTCATGTAGCTGTATGATGGTGAGCAGACCTTGCTGCCCCTTGTGTATGAGTGACACCGAGTGACACCTGCCTCTGTACAGAGCCCTGTGAAATCCCCTGGTGACCTTTTCTGCTGTGAAAGTGACTTCTAGTCCTAACTTCTGATTCTATTACTCATTCTTGCTTATGTGAATGTTAAGTCTCTCATTTGAAGTGCTGCAATAGTTCTTTTGATCCATGACTTGCCTTTACAGAACCTGTGCTCATTCTTCTCTGGTACCTCTCATCCCAGGATTTTCTGATGCTGACTGAGCACAGAAAGTGGTAGGTGACAGCTCCCAAGAATGTGCCCAAAAGCATCCTACACAGATGCAGAATGTTTGCATCTTACACAGGCAAATTCGGAGATGTGTTTTAGTTCTCCCCAGAGGGTAAGACTTGAAATAGAGTAAAAAGCCAAATTTTACAAAACCTGGCTGTTGCAAAATTTACTGGATAAAGACACTTAGTTTAAATAAATTACACTTTAAGTATACAGGATTGCAACACACACAAGTATTTGTCTATATATGTTCACTATCTAAAGAATGGATATAAAAAAAGTCAACCACATCTATAAAATCTCTGTATTACAAGTGGTTGAGGGAGTGTAGTTGAAACCATGGTCCTGCAAAATCTGTATTTTTGAACCTCCAAACCCTTGGACTTGGTATTTGTTCTCATTTGTTTTCTGTCAGTTTTCTAAGATGAGATCCAGACTATATGAATGAAGCTTCCTTTGCTATAGCTGGATATCTATTTCATATGTGGGGAACTGAGGCAGAAAAAGAGCAAATGAATTACTGAAGGTCATAGAGGCCATGCAGAGCAGCAGGCGTGGAAGAGGGTTCACGTTTTCAGGTTCAGGTTAACACTAAGCACAGAACCATGCTGCTTGCCCAAGTTAGGGCTAATTCAATCTACAATATTGGTAACAAAGGGGACAAAGACATTTCAAAAGGGTAATTATTCCTCTACAGTTCTAGTCAAACTAGCTTTGTGAGCACAGTCTTGTGACTGTGAACATTCACAGTGCTTCACTGCTGCTGAGATAAAAATGTTGTTTGCCTCGGGGCTATGTGAGTAGAAAGAGAAATGCCTCACAGTGTTAGGAAACAGTCTATCTTAGTCAAATGAATCACTCACATACAGCCATAAGCAGTACAGACGTGTTGTAATCACCGCTTAATAATTGCTTTCAGGTCAAATAATGTTCAAGAGATTACCACATCTGTAAGATGCTCTAAATAAAAGTACAGGACATTTTGTACAGGCTGATTTAGAAAAGCAGGCTGTTATTTTTAGGGATGGCAACTTTTTGTGTTGTATTACTGATGCACAGTGAGGCAGGATATACATTTTAAGCACAAAAGGAATATAAATAAACTCAGTGCTCTCATGATTTTAATATTATTAGTTGGGCTTTCTTTCAACACAATCTTCCATTTAGAAAGCACCTGTAAAACTGTGCCTTTTTTGGATCCTCCCCTGTTCCTTCTGGATGCTGTTTATCATTCTGCATGTGTGCTATGAGCACCAGTTGAATTATTTCCCCTGATTGTCTGAAAGCATCTCATATTAATCTAGACCCAAATTAAGCATATTGCACGCACTATTTTCTATGAGACTCATACTGAGTTTGGGGACTAAGCAGCTACAAAAGCACCTACACAGTAACCAGGGCATCAGTAGGTTTCAGCTCAGTGACCATTAAGTTTGTTTTGTTTTTGTTCCCCTCTCTCCCCCTGCTCTTTAGAAACAGGTGGTATTTATCTAAGCAGCCTGCACTGGGCAGCTGGCTGATGGGTCCCTCCAGCTGGACATCTCTACATTTAGTTCAACCACACCTGCTTCAGATAGCAAACAAGAAGTGTTTTTATCTCCTGTATCTGGAGGAAAAGTTGAGGGGGGGGGTGTGAGGGACAGGAGAATGAAAAATCCTGGGCCAATCACATTTCTTTCAGCTGTAATATTTTGTGAAGTTTGTAGAGCCCATCTGGTCTCAGAGAAAAAAAAGAGTGAAGTTCAAGAGCTTCTTCTTTCGCTCTGTTATACTGCTCTTTTTAACACAGTTATTTCATTATCTCTTGCTATCATTTGATCAGATTTATCTCCCATTGAAACTTCCTTTCCCTTGAAGTAGACAGTGACATGAGAATGCATGCCTTTCCAAGCTTTTATTGTTCTGAATTAAGAAATGGTAGAATAGTCTCATGAAAGATTAATGACTTCCCGTAAGCATCTTTGTACCTGAGGACAAGCAATTACAAAAATATGTCCAAAAGAAAACAAGAAAGGATATTAGACTGTATTGGCCAGGTATTTCTTGGCAGACAACAAGCTTAGCTTGTTACATTGCCAGGATATTTAGAGCTAAGGCAACTTCTATCTTGACCCCATGTATCGTATTTTGTTTTGTACATTAGAAGCAGTGTTGTCTTTACAAGAAAAACTGACACTCTGCAGGTATTTTCCTTGATGCTTCACTGTATTTAAGTTCCTATTTCTGCCCCAGTACCTTCTTTGAGAGGTAGTTCTACTAAAAGCTAACACTTCAGGACTGAGAAAAAAAATTTGGAAGCTATTTCATGCTTATCAATTCTTGGTTTCTTTCCTATTTTCTTTTAATTATTTTTTCCCATGTACAGGGATTTTCCATAAGTTTTGCTTTTGGCTCACTGAGAGAGTTAAAGCAAGAATCTGTAAGATAGCCTAAATCTTAAGTAGTCTTTAATACTCTAAATAATGAAGTAAGCATTCACCATTTGTTAGGCTGTCTGTCACAGTCTTTGAGAGAGGCTGGAAACCAGAAAGCCTCTTGTTCTCTAATAAGTGCACTGACACTGCAGTGTGTACTGATTGCTGCTTCTCCATTTATCCCACTGGTATGTTGCAATTAAATGGAAATACTGATAGCAAAATATTGTGGAGGATCAGAGTTAAACTTATAAAATGCATCAGAGTGGAGACTCTTCACTACAATTCTGGTCGTGACACACCATCTCAGGAAGGGCAGTGTAGGTGACTATAGGTTCTCTGTGACCATCACATAAAGTATCAGGTATGAACAGCCTTTATATCTGGCTTTGTTGGAACTGCTAAAACGTAGAGACTTCTGTAAAATATCCAGTGGTGGGTCAGCTTGTAATTATATTGGATCCATTTCCTGAAGTTAAAGGGCAATCCTCCAACTTGCCTAAAAATGTGGGATTTGACTGGAAATAGCCATGATGCACTTGATTTTCCTGTCCAGTTCCTCAATACTATGCTTATTTTAGCATAGATGTCTAATCTATGAAAAATTACTGAATTTCATCCTTTTCCCAGTAAAGCAGGTAAGTGGGTATTTACTGATTTTGAGAGCTTACCTGGAAACCCGCATAAGCACATTCCTTAGAGACACATTTTTCAGTAAGTCTGGAATTCTTCATTGAACTGTGCTATGAAATCTCTCCTTTGGGGAAGGTGCTATTCCATGCCCTCAGATGGGTGTAATATAGCCTATTGTAAAGGCTATATTAAAGTATTGTATAAGAAAATGCTGTTCATATTGGACCAGTATAGTGCAGTTTATTTTGACAGAAAAGCAGTTTTAGCAGTGAGTGGAAAAGATGCAAAAAGGCTGTAACTCAGGAGAGAGTAAAAGTGTGTTGCAATCACTTTTGCAATACCAGCATAACAAACCAGGATGAGCAAGAGCAGTACAAGTGCATTATTCATTTTTGTTCAACTAGAGTTCCTTAAGTAAAAACATAACCTGCACTTAATGTACTCTGCAGGATCAGGATCATTGGTAGCAAAAGTATCTTTTGTTTCAATGGGTGAGTTTTTTGTTTCAGCCAATTGCCCTGCAGTTGCACCGCTAAAATCTGAGACTGAAGAGTACATATCTTTGAAAATGCAGCAGGCATTATGTGGGTATACATCAGCTTCTAAAATCTAAAAGATTCTTCTCTGCTATGGTCATAAGAGGATGCTTATACTTCATCAAGAATTTAGGAGATTTTCTCCTGACCTGTGAAAGCTGTATCATATGGACTCACTACATGATTAAAAAAAAAAAAAGAAGAAAAAGAAAAGAAAAATGCATAAAACTATTTTTATAAGTAAGTGACACCTTAACTTACATTATTAAACCTGCCTAAAATGTAAGAACTGGATTAACTAGAGGGATCATCGTACACCGCTGAAAGTGGCATACCTGAATACGGCAAAATGACTAAATGACAAAGAAATAAAAATAATGAGAAAAGCATTTATAAAGGCTTAAATACATGAAAATTAAACAACCATTTTGACCCCAGTTATGGACCAATTATTTTAACCACTAATAATTCCTACATAGGATGGCCTAATAAAAACTTGCCATCATCCCTAACTGGGTTAGTGACTTTTTTCACAGCCAGTTTTCTGCAATGAAATTATGTAAACAAGAAACTTCTTTCCTTAGAATAAGATCATGCAGTCATCACCCACAAGTCTAAGCATAGGAAGGCAGACATGCAGGAGACCACAAAATTAATAGGGGTAAGCAGAGGGCTGGCATAGTCAAGCAGAAGCAACCTGTGCTGTCAAATGTTCAGGTAGGAGAGCAATTGCAGGATATGAGACCTTGGTTAGCTTAGAGAATAAACCCTTATGCAACAGTGTATTGACTTCACGATACTGGATTTGCAGTTGCTGGTCTCTAGTCTTATTTTGGTGGTCTGTGAAATATGCTGAGAGCTCAGGGAGTGTCAGCTGCTCCAAAAGAGTGGCAATGCTACTACAAGAAATTCCTACCTCTATGTCTTCTATGTCTTTGTAAAATAAGCATGGACAGAGTTCCCACTAATCCTAATTTTGAAGCAAAAAGGCAAGCATTACTAAATGCTCACAGATAATCTGTTTTTATATAGTGCATTTCTTTTTATGGGATCTTATTGACTTCTCTTTTATTCTTAACTCCAGATAACTCACTATATTTTGTTTGACAGTTTCTTTGTTTAATGTTACATGTTCCTCATTGCAGTTATCATAATTCTCACAACTGTTTAGTTTGGGATTTTGTTTGTTTGTTTGTTTAGTTTTTGTGGTTTTTTTTTTTTTTTTTTAATATGTTACTGGCAGGAAAAATCAAGCCAAATCAGTTGTCTTCCTCCTGAGTTCAAATCCTCCAGTCTGGAGAACTATAGTGATACTGGATAGAATAATTTCCCATATAGCTTTTAGTGTATGAAAAAATCTTCTGTGAAAATGAAGGCAGAAGTGAACTGCAGTATACACAGAAAACACGAGGAACTGCTCTTCTTTATGCAAGATCATCCCCAGAATGCTGGGACAAGACTGAGCCAGTTATTGTCTTATCCATTATGATGTCAGGTGAAGGGAAAATCAATTTGGACATAAATACACTAAAAATGTGAATGTTTAAAGTTACTGTTTGCCAAGAAAGCACGAAAATGTCTTCAGTTTCTAACTGCTGCATGCCTTGTTACTGCCATGGAAGTGTGGCATGCTCCAGCCAGTAGCTCTGACTGATGGAAATACTCATATTGAGCCTTGACTGACTGCATGTAAGTCTTTCAACAATGGGATTTAACATTCTGACCTAACATTTAATGTATTAATCCTAATTTTATGCTGATACTAAGACTCTCTGCTGTATTAAATCAACCTAGGTTAATTCAAAATTATGTCTCTCCCACCCACTATCAATAGGTCCACTGTTTGGTTCCACAGAACTGACCACCCACTTTTATGAGAATCTGCAGTGAATTAGAAAATCTGTCATTGCTGGAGGAACCGGACAGCTAGGATATGGCCTGTCATTCCTTCCGTACAATACATACCCTTTGTCCGCTATCTCTTAAACTAACCTGACATAACTGAGCCTCCTGGTCAATGGCATCTTTATTCTCTCCCAAGGAATGCTTCATTCACCAGCATTATTAAGAAATTTCTGGACAATGTTTAGTGGCTGCGCAATCATCCAAGGTTCTATTAAAAAGCCATCTGGGTAATTAATAGCACATTTGTTCTCAGCCTCCTCCCAATTTGTCCATTAGTGGAATAAAAGCGCAGGACAAAGGGTAATGTGGTTCAGTTATATTTTACAAGAATTCTTCAGGAAGTTGAAAACACATGATAGTTTTCCAAAGATACATATGTTTATGGGTCCTCTACAAGAGCTGCAAAACTGCACAAGCCAGGAGCTCTTAATCAGGGTTCTCCCCTGTCGATAGCAGATCAACTATTGACTATGGGCTGCTTTGTGCTGATGCTCTCCAGCCTGAGATGGGGAGGGTGTGTGAATTGCCTCCTTCATCTCAATTCAATTACAGCTGATAAAACCAATTCCGAGATCCACGTCAGGGCACCACATCAAACACAGCACGAATGACTTTTATACTCTTTCACCTGATATTTGAAGGCTTTTCTGAGGTTTCTTTTTAATGTCTCCTCTTGAAAGCAGAATTACAGCCTCAGGCTGCACTCTGTGAGGCGGTTTTATTATTTCCCTTTAATTTGTTCTTTCTTTTTCTTCTCTCTTGAAAGCACCTGAAGAAGAAACACTTTAGGATTTCAAAAGTTTGTTGAAAAAATTAAGAAACACTCCTCTTAAGTTGTGATTTTAGTCCCTTTATTCTTTTTTTTAACTCCTGTGAAATGAACTATTGCTAAATAGCTATGCTTCAGCAGCAGGGATCTCTCTTGCACCACAGACAATTAAAACTAATGTTTGTGTGTACTCAGTTATAATCAAGTATAGGGCTGAGCTGGTGTAAACTCAGTGATGAGTTCAATAGGACTGTGATGATTTATGCCATGAGTGGATCTGGCCTGTCAAGAAAATAAGCCTGAAATTCATCAACCAGAGAGATTTTTCATATAAATTCTGTTGATGAAAAGTTAGATTGTGGATGAAATGTTATTTTTCGTTAAAAAAGCCTCGGCTTTCTGTGGAAATTCTTTGTTTCTTGGGATTGAAAAATGAAATCTCTGAAAACCAAGACATTTATTTGCCTATATTGCCTAAGAGACTCATGAGGATTATGTTTCTGTTGTTTTATTTGTCTTAGTGGGCTGTGCACTGCAGGGAAAAATGCAGTTCTCAAATGAATCATGATATGACAGTGTCGTGGTTCACCATCTCATAGAGGTTACAGAACAGATTCAGATAGCCTGCCTAGACAGCATGTTGTGTCCATGCTTTGCAGATGCTGTCCAGTGTCCAGAGAACCATGACAGTGTTTCAGAAACCACCAACCTCCACTTTTTTTTGATTTTAATTTTCTTAATTAAATAAAGGTGAGGATGCTGGGTTGCTTTTCCAGTTTGTTTTGTTTTAGTTTTAGCAGATTCCCTGGGAGGTGCAGCTACTCAGTGTTATTTGAGCTTTTTTGGATCATGCTTTCCTTTCTTACTGGTTCTTTGTTTTCCACACTAAGAGTGACTCTCCTTTGTCTCATATTTTGTTGGATAATTGTGGATCACTAATAAGCACTGTGCGAAATTACCATTTTCACCATATCCAGTGAATTTTTGCAGCTAATGGGATTTCCACCCGGGTGGCAAGGAGCCATTCTTTATAATTCTTTTCTCCAAACAGCAAATAGAGCTGTTTATTTATATGACTTTGTGAAATAGTTTTCCATTGAAAATTGGAAAAACTTTCTTGTTTTCTATTCAGCTCTAGACTAGGAGATAAAAGACCGAGTCCCATAGACAGCTTTACCCCACCATCGTGGAAGGTGTTGGGATTTCAGTCTGGATTTGAGCCAAAGCAAAGAGAATGTAGAGCACAGAAGTGACACAACACACACACAGTGGGTTTTTAACATACTTTGCACTCCAAAGCTTCCCCTCACACTTGTGTGAAGGAGCTCTTTCCACAGCACTATAAATATTTGTTGACACTTCACAGCCTCAAGTGCCTGTAAGAACACCGTGTTTATAAAGTAAGTGCTCTGTAAACACTTGAAGGACTTAAGGTCAGTATGTCTGACTGTGCAGCACCCATATTTAAGCTTTGTTGGCATGCTGTAGACCTACCAACTTAAGCAATGCTCTTAGTAAAAGTCACGAAAGCCCTTCAAATTTAACTTTAATTCTGAGAGTAATCTCATTAAAATTAGCAATGCGTTCATAATTCTGCAGATTCCAGTGAACCTGCAGCTGCCTGGCTATTGTCACACCAGGCCAGGAGGCTTGACAAACTTTTTTTTTGGTATGACATGGCTTCTCCTACACAAAATGTTCCTTATTATCTCCATTCTGTACATCACACAGGTATATTCCTTAGTGCCATACTGGGTAACAGTGCCTCTCTGGGTGATATTTCTGTTGCCTGTGCTGTAGAAAGAGGAACAACTCACCCCACACAGGGCCCTGGGAACCTGAGTATATTTTCTGATTTCCTTGTGTGAAAGGATGTACACACCTTTTCATATATCCTAAATGAAAAGGGGCAGGAAGACCTTGTGGATGAAGAAAGGTCAATGGTACCAATGAATTGTGTTAAAAGTCTAAAATCACTCAGGTGAAAGGCACATGGGGTAGAGAAACAGTTAAGAAAGATTTCCACCACAGCTCACAGATTCCACAGATCCCAGATATCACACTCACAGCCCTGGGAACCTTCTGGGCAGTCAGTCTGTCCAGAGTTGCCAATGGCACTCAATCAATCATCATTTGCACGTGCCCCAATTTATGTCTACATCAACCTGTAAAAGAGAAGCTTGCTGTCTTAGAATAGTATTTAGGTCTGTGTCTGTGTATGCTATTGGTGTAAAATAACACCTAAATCTCTGAATCTGTAAGCAATGCTGGTTGTATCTGGTGCTTACATAAAATGACTGAACCCGTTTTGTCTAAAATTCATACTATTATTATTGTTCCCACCTTCTCTTTGGGTTTTGCTTTTTCACTGTCTCTCATATGAAGGCTTCCCTCCAAGGGGTTTACAGAAATGTTTTATTGTAGGGCTCAACTAAGATACACAAAATAATTTAAGGACTTGTTTTAAATCTTTGTTCAAAGTGTACTGATGTTTTAAGTGTTAGGGAACTTCTCCAGCTTCCTCTACAAGCTCAGACAGAAGACTTTTTAGGGAAACTGCAATTCCTCTGGTTCAAAGGTGACACAGGCTGTGTTTCAGTGAGGAGTGTGGGGCATTTCTTACATCTTGGCTGAACTGACTTGAAGAAATGGGCTCACTTGCACCTGAAGTTTTTAACTGAGTTCAGGAACTTTTAATTGCAGGGGTGCGCTAGGTACAAGACAAAAATGACTGGTTTTGCAGATTACATAGCAGGACATTTTCATTCCATACCTCTATATTACCTACCCATCCTTTTCCACAATAATAGAGAATTTTTTCTTTGCTTTTGTGTTTGGGACTATCTGCATACTGAAAGAAGACTGATCCTAAGCTACTTACACAGGATATTTTTGTCCCCTTGACTTTCTGACAAATGAGAGCTGCCTTCTATAAAACTTAAAAGCAGTGCAAACTGAACTGTTTCTGACCTGTACTTGACCTACTCAGCTTCATCTGCTCTTGACAGACCTTTCAACAGCAAGCTCACAAAACTCTCTTTTTTTACATTACTCTTGAATAAAGCTGTTAGGCTATTTTTTTCCTTCACTATTTTAGTTTCATTGAGCTTTGTGTTTCACTATTTCTACTAGCTCCTTCCTCTTCAGGTTCAGCTTGTAAGAAAAGCACAGAGAATGTTTTATTTCGCTACTCATACTAGAGTGCACTTCCAAATAGTGTGAGTGCACTGAGAGCCGCACATGAAAGGATTGAACAATTTAGGAAAAACACCCTTCTAATCACTTCATAGTTATTCTAGCTGAAAAGATGCACAGAAACCTGCATATGGTGAGCTAAAAATGCTCTATGGGGTTCTCAGTCATGTATTAGAGGTGATTGAACTGAGAAGGAAAAAATCCTGCAATTTCCTCTCTTATGCTTTTCTGTTTATGTCTCTCAAAACAATGTGTTTCATAGTCCACATAACTTCATTTTAATTAATTCCATTTTTAGTTTTCTGAGTTTAGTTTTGTGACATATTAAGTATATCCTGTGAGGTGCTGTATATATACTGAAAATAGTAAACACTAAGCATTTCCTTGAAAGCTTTTCAGTGACTGAAAAAGTATAAGTAAAATTAATTCTTCCTTATTGTCCTGTTCACCAAAAAAGAATAGGCCAAGATGATTAAGTTACTATTTGGTTTGCTTTCAAATAATTTTCAGTTTATGGGGTGAAAAATAATTTTTCTTGATATGATGTGTCTTTTGCATAGAAAAAATATAAAAGGGAATTTATCTATTTTCTGCTTTATACAGGTAATTACAAGTTAGGACAAATAGATTATATGGACTGAAGGGGTCACTGAAGGAAATGCTGTACACTTGAGAACACTTTTATTTACACAGTAAGACAGCAGCAAAAATCACCATGCTGTGCCAGACCACTGTAATAACTTCTTCCAGTGATTAAAGACAAAAATCTGCTATATAGAAATCAACTTGGTTTGTCCCTGTTAAGGTAAGCTCATCAGAAAAAACAGAATAGAAGCATATGGACTACATTCAAACAAATAGATTAGGGACTAAATTAACCTTATAGATCTACGTTACCTTGTCCTACACTCACGAACTTCAGTGCTTGAATGTGATACACAAAGAAATCAAGAGGTTCATGCTTCAAGGAATTTTTCCTATTTTGATGAAATACATTGTCTTCTAGTTTCTGCTTGTGCTTTACATACCTTTTCTACTCTCTGTGGAAGAGGTGGTGTCAGCACAGGCACTGAAATGACAACAAAGTAACATTTCTAAAGAATTCCATACAGAGGAGAGAGGAAAAAGGAAAGCTTATGCCTGCCTTATCCTTCTTTTGTGCTGTCTGGGACAATAAAATATGTACTACTGTGTCCTACATCTCTGTCCAGTGGCAGACTTCAAATCCATTCTAGGCACAAATACAATCTTTTTTCCTTAAGATAAATAGTAAGTTTGATAATATATTTTTTTAATCCATCTTCCTCTTTCTAATCTGTTTTTCCCGTGAATACAATGTCTCTCTTACACAGGGATTTCGAGCCAGCAGTGCAATGAATATTATGTTGAAACACAGCATATGCACAGTCATCATCCTTGATGATGTCATCAAGCAGGTCTCAGTAGACATAGTGTTATGTTTTCAGTTGTGTGCAGAAACAGAAGATATTATGGCTATATCCTGTTCACCAGCCAAAGCCTTCAATTTTTTGCCTATGTTCCATAAAGATTGTTGTCAGGAAAGGAAGGACTACAGGGAGACCTGGAATTCTGGAGTCTGAGATGGTAACTGAGTTAGATTTGTAAATAGCAAACAGATGATGATGAAGAAATTTTTTTGTTGGCTGATAATGAAAGCCAATTGAAAAGTGCAAAGATTAAATAATAATGTGCCTGGAAATCATACATCGTAATTAATCTACTTGTCCTGTTCATTTAGACTCCTACTGAAGGGCCTTTGCCAGAATGTAGTAATTAAGAAAGGGACATAGCTAATTTCCCATATCCCTACACATTGATTTCCTGATTAAAAGCTTTCAACCTGATCTCTTCTTGAGTTAGGTTGTTAAAGACACTTTACAGTACTAGTTATTTCTGATTTACAATGCACTATAGTTTATAATGTTAACTGTTAAAAAAACCCCCAAACACGTTATTCCTAAACCAGTTATATAAAAATTATGAAAAACTATTCAGATGTTTTTCTGGTTTTGAGCTTTCCTATGTGGTCTTGTCATTGATTTAGTTTTTCTAAGTTTGAAAAATTCAGATTTTAATGCATATATAAAAACATGCCCTTCCCATCTGGCTGTTTGTTGAAGACTTCATTTTCCTACCCTAAGACTCTGAGGTGAGACACACAGCTCCCATAATCTATCAATTTGCTGTTATCTTCTTCTGCTTCTCCTCACATCCTTCCTTGTTATGATCCAAGTCTCCTGCTCCCATCTGATCTCTGTTTGAGCCAGCCCCACATTTCCTTTCAGAGCCTCCTAGCCTCTCTCGCTCTCACAGTTAGCTTTTTCAATATGCCCCCGGTCCTTGGGATTTCCACTGATTGTGTCTTTATGCCCCCTTCAGCAATTTCCTCATTCTAGATAGTTTTGTACTTCATATGAACCTTTTTATATTAAGAAATTCAACCTGCTTTCAAAGAGAAAAAAACACCCTTTCCTAATATTGTAAATATGAACTCACAGCTCTAGAAGTGACGCTAATTATTTTCAATTTCTCTCTTGCCTCTCAGGATCCTTGTTAGCTTAAAAGTATAACATGGATTACCAGTGGCTTCTGCACAAGTGATATTCACACCTTCTGCCACAGTTCCTAATTATTTCAGATGTATTTACACACCCAGAAAAAAATTCAAGAATCAGAATTTTGTTCCTACCCATAAAACAACTGTGGAAAAGTTTGCCTGATTAGGAAGTCTGCAGTCCACTTCATGTTTGCAGTTCACCAAAACAAGGAGATTCCCAATGTCCCGCGTACCTGGTTGGAAAAAAGAAAATGCTTGCTTACATTTGGTTTATTAGCTTGGGACTCTCATGGAACCATTTCTTCACATGTTGCTTCTCTTCTTTATCCTGGAGGTTGAGCTGTTCTTTTCTTCATTCCTCCTATAATTCACAATGTGTTGGAGTACACATAGCTTTTCTGGTGATGTAGCTGACGGATTTTGTGCTGGTGTGAATGAGGAATCCCTGGCAGAACTGTGCATTCTGATCTACCATAAAACCCTTCCTGAAAGTGATTGCCTTGGGAGACTAAACATAAAATGAATATGTAATTGGAAAGATCCTTTTTTCCATGTATGGTTCCTCATAATCTAAGTATTGTCATACAGTTCCCTCAAGGTTATCTATTTCCACAGATTTATTTGGAAAGGCAGGGGGAGAGGACAGGTAAGGTATAGGATATTTCAAGATGTGTGATTACAGTTTCAGATGCTAGTCTTGTGTGTAAGGTTTCCCTTAATAGTCTGTAGAAGCTTTGTATAAATCACTCAAAAATTATGTTGGATCTTGGGGTCTGAAGTGCAGAAGCTATCCACAGCTCCGTGTAAGTGCAATTACAACAGAAATTTCAAAGAGAAAAGCGTGACTGCAGCCAGGAAAGTAAAACAATATTTTGCATATCTGAGCAAGTTTACCTTTTGTGGCTAAAGGACTTCAGAAAACCTGTTGTAGCTAGAATTCAGAGTGGTGTAGTCTCAATACGAAAGAGGTTATCAATCTTGGGGTAGAAATCCTTATTTTCTTCTGTGTCCTTAAACATATACCTGTTTGAACATCAGCATGGATTGCCATCACATATTGGACTGCTTTTAACATAACTCACTGACATAACACAAATCACAAAAGTAGTTTCCTTGGTTGTGCCTATCACTGTCCAGCCTGAAAGATTTCACTGAACTAAAGGGCTGCTTTACGTGTAACATTCTGGGGAATTGTGAATGAGTCAAGCTTAACCTCAGGGCCCCAGAAAGATACAGAAACACTCTCTTACACAATACAAAATTGTAAGCAATAAAGGAATGAGAAATATTAATAAAAATATAGTAAGTAATAATATGATGAAAACAGTCAGAACAGATTTTTGCCAGAAGTAGCTTGAGCCAAGGCTAGTTCCAAATCTAATTTTCTCCTTTGCTCAATAGGTAGTATGATGGATAGGCAGGAAACAATAATAGTGACATATTTTGCCTCTAGGAAAGTTTTTAAAAATATGAGCTCCATGTGCCATATCCATAAAGTATGGGAAAACAGTATTTTGACTTTCTTGGGTCAAAGTTAGGTCAAGATCAGTAGATGCAGAATTGCTTGAAAACTTGTACCCGAACAGTAGCTATTTCTGATTTTCTGTTATGCATATAAGTAGGATTCTGGAAGGACATCTTCAGCCAGTGTCATTCAACACTTTCGGTATTGACTCGGCTGATAAGAGATTGGAGAACATGTTTACAAAATAGGCAAATAGTAAATGTTTGTGAAGGGTTACTAGTAGACTTGAAGAAAGAATCTGCACAGGTAACACATGGACTTGTTTGAAGTCCTCTTTGTTCTAAGAGCTTTCAAAACCTGAGCACTGTGATGGTACAAGTTAATTAGTGGCAAAACTAACCGAAGTGTCAGAGGAAAAAGCATCTAGATAGGGTCTTGCTGACAAGAACATAGTCTTGTTCCTTTAAATTTCCAGACCAGTCCATGACGACATGAAAACCTGTTTGAAGTGTGCAGAGGATACCTTTAGGTATACCCCTGTGTTCTCTGACATTTCCACTCAAACACCTACTTTGATATAAAATCTGCTCTAAGGTGACTGCGGTAATTTGTGATGCAGTTACCAGCACAATTACATTCACATTAGGAGCAGCTTGAATACCAGCAAGGAAATCCCATTGTACTCATTGCCTAAATCTCACTAGCCCAATATAAACTGAAGTCTAAAATTTCTCTTGCATTATTGTGTAGTAAGGATAGTAGCTGGTACGTTTACTAATATCTTTTAATGGTTGAACATAAAAGGGAATTTACACAACCAGTTCAGGCAGCCTGGGTCCCCCTTTTCAGGTGTGAAACATGATTCTAAATCATATGAGCAGGTATAGCAAAGGTAGCTTGTTACACAATGCCTGGCTTTGTTACAAGCACAAGCTGCTCTTACTGGAACCTGAAATTTTGCCATCTATATGACTTTAATCAAACCAACAGATGTTAGTCAGCTGACATTGCTTTGTGCACATGGAGTGTTATGTGCTGCTTCTGTGGAAAACTTACAAGAGAAAGCAAAGCACAGATCCTAAACTCTAAGCCTTGGGATCAGATGATGGACAACACTGGAGCTGATTGTATGCATGTCCCTTACAAAATGTTCAGTGATTAATGTGTCTCCCTTCTGCTTACCGTACAAGCCATGCTGTTGTGTGATTACTCTCATAGCACTATTACACCAAAACTCAAGTCCTAGACCAAAGTATATTATTCTTTTTCTAAGCAGGGCCTGTTTTACTGCTGTGTGTAAAACTGCACACTTCCTTGGAAGCCAGCAGATTTTGAGTATATTTTAAGTCAAAGGAGTAATGTTACCTGGCCTCTGTTATTCATTAGGACTCTTCCTATAGTGGGGCTTTTGAAAAACAGAACTTCAGGTACTCAATATCACTGAAATGGAAAGAGATTTTCACTAGTATTTTTTTGTTGTTTTCAAAAAAATTGGAACCTGTGTGTCAAAGTAGGAAATTACAAGATAGTCTGTCTTTGTCACAATAATGATAGTTTTCTTTGTCAAAATAATATTATCTTTTTCTGCTGCTTGTTTGTTTGTTTGTTTGTTTTTTAAATTTAGCACACCATTATTTATTGCTATGTAAAAACTGATAGAAGAGTGAAATTTGACATGTTCAAAGAGTCCTGACTCAGCACAGCACTTGCAAGGCATTTCAGTTCAGCTGTTCAGTCATTAATTATCACAAGACTAGACTAGTCCAATGCTTGCTCGGAAAAAAGATAAAAACATAGGAGGAATCATGGATAAAAAGGAAACATAGATTAAAAATGCAGTTACAACACCACTGAAAGGGAGATCACTCATCAACAGTACACATGAGAGAGGGGTGAATGGTTGAGGATACAGATTGAGATCATCAGTTAGGGCATGGCTGCCTTAGCTTTTTCCTATTTCAGTTGTAGTGATTATATCTGACAGATTCGACATCAGCAGTTCTGCTGTCCCAGCATCCAGACTTAAAGTGCTTCTTATTGAGATCTGGAATTGTTTCTCACCAGAAAACACCGTCTCCAGAGAAATGGATTTTGTCTTGGGGTATTCCAAGTTCCATTGTACAAGGAGAGTAGGTGGGGAGCAAATATCCACAAAACAGGATATAATGGGCAAAAATGAGTTTGCTGTGCACATGACTGAACATTCAGGGCCATGCTATTATGGTGCCAAAGTCAATCTAAAAAGTTGTATGAAGCAGTGAGAAGCCTTTATCCCAACCCACGAGTTTTTGCACTTTTATCCTTTCAATTCTCTCTCCCTGACCACTGGGGGAGGATGAGTGAGCAGTTGGGTGGGGTTGAACTTCCCACAAGGGTTAACCCACATCACCCCATGGGCTTCAGCACAATATAATCAAACACAAATCAGACTGGTCTGCAGAATTTAGGCATACTGACTTGAAGTTTTCTTCATTACTCAAAATCATTACTCAAAATAGCTGATAAAATTTATCATTGAACGTACATCCTCTTTGCTTAGGAACATTTGACCAGATGTGACTAACACTCTGTAGCTGCTGTCACTCACATAACTGTAGGAAATTTCACAAGAGCACGCCATTTCTAGCATTCTAGATTCTAGAAATGCTAGACTTTGTGGGGATGTGAGGATGGTGCAGTTTGGATTGTCCAAAGTCTAACAAACTGATAGGAAAGCCCAACACAAGAAAAAGGATCTCACAAATACCCCGTGCAGACAGAGTGGCAATTCTCATTTATGTCCAGGAGTATTTTACATCTGCTTAATTAAAGTATTTAATTTGTAATTCTAAGTTAGGATACTGTTTGCCTAACACTTGCTATATAACCATTGGGGAAAGATTTCCAATGTCTACCATCGATTTGCTCTATGGACAACCTTACACTGTAGATGCTTAATGTTAGACAGCTTAAACCTCCCAGTAATATCTAGTACTTTTTTAACAATTTTTTTTTTCCCTAAGAATAGGCAGAAATTTGAGCAAATATTATTCTCAACCACTGAAAACACTCATCTTGAGTATCATGAATGGTGATTCTGGAACAGGTTTAAAAAAAAAGGGAGCCTTACACATCTGGGTCAAAGTGGGAGTTTCTGAGCTTTGTGTATTTAGCTCACCTGTCACATCAAGTTTGCTTTTCTGGGTGCAAAATCCTGTCCCGAGCTCTGAAGCACCTCTGGTTAACAAACACGCTCATCATAAGTGTCTGACACTGACATTCCACCACGGATATTCCACGCCACTAGTGGAATAAAAGAATGGAATTTTGCCGGGGGGGGGGATGGGGGGGGGTGGGGGGGGAGGGAGCCCTTCTTTTGATCCAGACTGAAGACAAAAAAGTTTTGGCTATGGAGGCACAGTTTGTGCCTGTAGAAGCACAGTTATTTTTGGAGGTTGCTATCCTTAGTAAATCAGCCAACAACCACAGAGCACATGAATCAAGTTATTTTGTTTGCATATTTACAGTATAATGTATTTGACTTGTCAAACTAACTTAATGGAAAATTAACAGGCGTTCCACCTCTTGCTGTGTCTCTGCCTCTACAGTACGAACAAGTTGGTGCAAACCATGGCAAACAACCACTAGTCGCTTTTGATTATAGAAAGCAGACATTAAGGTTGCAGAAATCCTACATCTTGTGGTGCTGCCTGGAAAGCAGAGGCCGTGATTTGTGGGACAATCCCAACAAAAACTGCAGATTGTGGGATCTACCACTGTGCATATTAGAGTCAGTTCAGGAGAAGAATGAAAAACTGAGAAGATTGCAGTTTGCCAACCCCTAAGCCTGGCTGTTCTTCTCGGTCATATATCTCAAAAGAAAAATGTCCAAGAAAAGAGAGAATATGATGAAGCAGTTTGCTTGGCAGTTCTAGCTTGGCTTCCACCATGTTGTATTTTGAATTTTAGATTGAGTTCTGTGCTAGAAGACTGCATCTTTTATTTGGATTCTAAACAATATTTTTTTTACTGCCTGAGTATATGTTTCATCATCCTCATTTATATGCACTCATTTTGTCAGTTTTAAAAAAAAAATATTATTAAAACTGTAATAAAGTCATGAAATTAAATATGGTGTATAGAGAGATATTGATTCATTTCCCTGCCTGAAGATTCTGTCAGAAATACTTTTTCCTCCATTATTTTTTACATCAGTAGTTTACATCCAGTCCTATTCTTCCTGAAATTCTGCCAGAAACCTGACAGCCATTCTGCCATTTTTAAACAGATCTGAACAATGGAATTAACTGAAACCATAGGGTATTTTTTATTAAAATGACACAAATGAAACTCTAAATTTTTAACTAATAATTTGAATCTGAGGAAAAGAAAACCACTTGCAAGAGAAAACTGAAAAAGCAATTCTTACTTCTCCACTTCCGTACTGAAAAGATTTGCCAGGAAAATAATAAGCACATTTCAATAAATTAGAAATGAATTTTGATTTGCAGCACGTAAATGTCTTTTTATACTCCCTTTCTATATTCACTCTTGTAACCATTCTAGTTAACACTAAAGTCCATGGAATATTAATTTTCAGTCCATGCCGAAGTTGGAGAAGTTTATCAAGTATAACAATCTCCAGAGTAGTAGAGTTTTTTTCCAAATTTCTCATTAGTGTTAACATGCCTATCAACTCATTTTGGCAAGTGAAGGCATGACCGAGATAGTGCAGGTCACTGTTGCTTGAATTGCCTTCAGCCCAGCTGCACTTTTTTACTAGATCTTTTTCCTGTTTGTTTTTTTCTCTTCACCATGTGAACCAATTCCTAGAGATTCACCGTGAAAGATCCTACAGAGGTCTGACCCTGCTTTCCCACAAAGACCATGCACATTCATATATGCTACAATAACAATTTCTCTTTCACAATGAACCCTGCTGAAGGACAAATGAACACAAAGAGAAAAATGAAAACCCAGATCCCATATAATAATCATGAGAATGAATCACCAGGGGAATTAGACACAGACGTATTTCGCAGGATCAACCTACATATTGGAAATTTGCAAAGGCAAATGCAATATTCACACACACAGTACAGAAGGTGAGCTCCAGTGCAGCCATAATTTAAGATGGAGTGATGCGGTCCAAAGCTGTTCCTATAGCAATTTTGAATATGCAACAAATCTTTGTAGCCTGTTGCACTATGAATCAACAGCTGCTCATGGATTAATGGAATATTTTCTCACTGGTTATTTCAAATCATTTATCTTCTTTCTGTGCAGACTGAAAACTAAAACATTCAGACAGCTCACATACTAAACTCCACCAAGCACAGACGTATCATCTCTTCTTCCTATGGTGAAAAAAGCACTCTACATCTTATATATTAGGTAAAACCACTAGCAAAAAGCTAGCTAACCTTCTTGGCAATTTCACAGCCTCCTTCCAAGTAGTAACAAAGTGCATATAGGGTGAAAGTAAATCTACCTCAGTAGTTTTCAGTAATTTTCTCACTCACATATGATTCAACTTACTATTTTGAAACCTGACATATAACGGATCTAGAAGTACAGATTTATTTCTCTGTATTCAGACTCAAAGCTTTTTTAGAACTATCCTGGCAGCAACCTGCTTCATGATGGAGCAGCTTCCCCAGCCAATATTAGGAACTGTCTCAATTTTCTGCCATTAAAGTAGAAAATCTCATCCCTGAGAAGATTAATTGTTTCCTTTTTGAGCAAAGTAGGACTACAGGGACAGGGGCAGCTGCTGGGTAGCCTTCTTCCTTTACATCTATCTGGAGAAGAACAGAAATGTCAGTTCTAGAGGCACAGTAGTGGGTATGTGGTCCGAGAAAGATGATGGGGGAAGGGTTTTCTCTAACCACATCTAAGCCAGCTATGCCTAAATTGAATTCAAAGGGAAAAAAGCATGTGGAAAATTGCAGCAACTTGAAGCACAATATTTTAATGCAAGCCCAAGGAGATAGCAGGAGTGTAGTGACATTTATCAGTAGCTACAGCTAAAAAAAAAAAAAAAAAAAAAGAAAAAAGAAGGAACAAACTGCTCTCTGCCCTTAGCCTGATAATTTGCCTTTTACCTTCTGCATTTTCATATATTAGTTTGAAAAGCAGAGGACCAAAACAATCAACAACAGATGTTCCATATAATCAGTGTGGTACATGAATTCAGTTAGCATGCAAATTTTCATCCCTGGGCTATTCATGTGGACTGCTGGGAAAACAGGCAGCCTGCTTTGCAAAAACAGATAGAAGGAGTATGATTAAAATGTCTGGATTCAATCACATGTTTAATCACCATCCACTTTTCTTTATCTCAGCTACAATGACTGGTAGCTATTATGACAAAAATTTGAAAATGTGCATGACACACAGTGGCACCCAGGAGCCTTATAGGTGGTCTGTGTTTGATCAAAGTGATCAAAGCTTTGTTCTGTGTTTCCCTCTGGTCCACCTCACCACAACAACCTTAAATGCACAAAATATGATTTATAGGAGGATGTTCTATACTTTCATTCTTAGGCTAGAGTGTTATAAACTGCCTCTCAGTTTTTCAGTGAAACCAATAAATTATATTCTCCCTCCTTAAAAGTAACAATAGATGACTGTGTTGTCTATTCAGAAATGAGTTCTCAGGGGTAATACAGGAGATCAGAGACTTCTAACCTGCCTACACATAAATAGAAGATGAATCCTAAGAATAATTTTGGTGTGTCCCAAAAAAAGCTTATTCAAACCATTCTGAAACTCAAGGGTCACGTAACAGTCACCCCTGTACTATTTTGTCATTTTCTTCATAGTTGTGGATGGGTGCCAGAAGGGAGTAGGGAAAAGTAGTAGGAAAAATTATAATCTTGATTTCTTTTTTTTAAAATCTAAGAAGTGCTTTAGTTAGAATTTTTGGCAAGAATATATATTATTTATTCAATGAATTATACGCAAAATAGAAAAGAAGCCCTCTGAGGGATAGACCGGAAATCTTACTCTGGTAAGTGCTTGCTCATGTGAAGAGTTCTGCTGTGTTCAAAGAGACTATTCTAGTGAGTTACATAATAGAGCTCAAAATTAACCCAAATAAAATCGAAAAGGAAAATTGTCAAATGGCCTGAAGACTGTTTATAGTACAGTGTGTATTAGGGATCACCCTAAATGGCAAAATAGCAAGTAAGAGGAAATTCTCTAATGGGGTGATCTGAGGATCAGATATAGTACAGTACTGTGTTGACAAAGAAATAAAAGTAAGAGTCACTTTAAAGGAAATCCCAGGACACTACCAAAATTAGAATATTTACAAATATGGGTAAGATAAGTAGAATTTCTCTAAGTCTAGAGAACTGGACCCAAAAAGATAAAATAGCATCTGACTTGGGAATATGCATGCTATGAAAGCAGAGGAGAAAATAAACTGAAATCCATAACTAGCAGCAGAAACTTGGGAAGGAGAAATGCCAAGAAACAGAACTAAAGTGAGAGGCAATGGGTCTACATCTGCTGAAGCCAGCAAGGTGAACATGAGATTCATGACACATGTTCACCTACGGAACATGTTATGAAATCTGCACAAATGGGAAATTAGCAGGGATTCATAGTTTTGAGAAACAAATGGTGTCTGATATTCTCCTTCGTTGGGCTTGTATCCTGGTCCTAATAAGTTACCTTGGGCCTTTGAAGAAAAACCCTTTCATAGGCAAAGGAGCAGGAAAGGTAGAGTGAATTTAACTTTCAGAAGATGAAGCTGAGTGGATAGTTTCAGAGAATTAAGCCTTTCAGCCTGAAACAAATTGAACATCCAGTAATTCCTGTGTCCTTTCAATGTGCCTCTAGCTATGGCAAACCAGCCTCTCCCTGGAGTACCAAAACAATACCCATGTGTCTTCCATTACAGAACATAAGTGACAGAAAATTTCAAATACAGGGTAAAGAAGAGAGATTGCAAGTAAATAAATAAAGAGTCATGATACCCGCTGCTAGATGTGCCAGGACACAGATGATGGGCTATGAGGGCAACATTTACTCTGGTCTTATACCAGCTCTGTTGGCAGTGGGAGGCTCATGTCATTATTTAGAAATGAAAGGCTGTAGCTGAGCCATTTAGATGAAGAAGAAAGACTGAGTGCTATAACAAGAGAGGTAACATATGCCAGTGGATCAGATGCAATTTGTACATTTTAACATTGAAACATTCTGTCCTGATTAAAGCTTAATTGAACAAAACTAACTCTGCAGACTTTTTGGCTACAATGAACACAAATATTTAAAATGCACAGTTCTTGATTAAAACAGTGACTGTGCAGCATGACTAGCAGAATTAATATTTAAACAAAAAGGAAAGGAATGAAAACATAAAATGTTCCCAAGTTACCCAAAGAGAACTGTGGTGGTAAAGATTCTGAGGTTGGTCACTGTACATTATAAAATGAATCTTTTTCTTTATTAAAACAAAGAGAAATAAGCACTCATTCTTTTTGGTTTTTAAGTTGGACTTGGTTGGTCAGCTGACCTTGTCACTTTTGAAAACCACCTCCAAACTTATTTTTCATTCTTTTTATTTGTCAGGCAATTTTGATATTTACCTGTGTTCTCTGGTGCTGGAGAACAAAACTGAAGAAGGAATTCTCAGTGAGCTGCTGGCAAAATGTCTGGAGAAGTTTCAGTAAATGGTTTTTGCTTCCTCCAGACGTTGTTTATTTTCCCACATAAGCAACCCTTTAGTAGTCTTACCTTTGGCAGGCTGTTTTGGACAACACAGTAGAAGATGGAGACAAGAGGCTACCAGAGAAACCAAGAGCTGTTACTCACAAAAGCTAATCCATTTTTCAAGTCTTTCCATTTGTTCCCATCAAGGAGTGTGTAAGCAGCCTTTCCCACCCAAGTCTTGTAGAAGGATTTACCAGTTCCTCTCACAGATCCGGAAGTGGTGCAATCTACATTCTAATTTGAGACCTATTCACAAGAATGATTCATGGTATTAATTTCAGATGATGTGTGAAATTTTCCAACCTTCTTTTTCCAGAAGAATTGCTCATTTTGCAGGAGCAGGTCTCATGTTCTGACAGGTCCCTGAAGTACAGAGCTACATGGCTGTTGACCTTACACATGAAGTGTAAAGGTCACCAGAGTAGCTCCCTTAGCACTAGAATTAAGAAGTGAACCTGCTTATTTAATATGGGAAAAACAAAAATATTTAATGGAAAAGACCTAGTAGAGGAGAAGCATTGCAGTCTACTGAGCATAGCAAACACATAGTCAAACACAGTAAGTCTTTCAACATACATTAAAAAAAAAGGAATAATTTAGAATTAAAGAAGATGTTAACACATATTCCATTGTTACATTTAAGTGGCAACAACTCATTAAAGTGAGCAAGCAGTAAGTTTCTAATGGGACCAGATGGCTTGTAAGGCTTTTTGGATAACTATTTCATCTACAAAAGTGCACCCCCCAAACCCAAACCTTTGTAGTCAAAAACTTTCTGTAAAAGTCATATTTGACAACTACTGCACAAAAATGCTTTGCCATGAGAGACTACCATCTGTTTACTATATTAAATATACAGATCTCTGTGTTTTTATTAGAAGACTTTTTCCTTTAACGAGGCAGGTGGAGGAGCTTACATGCACAGCAAATTTTTTTACTGCAAAAATGTGTATAAGATATAGTGTAGGAATGGCATGACACTTGGGCTAGATTACAAATTCTCTCTCTGGGTGCTGCCCAGAGACAAGAAATACAGTTATATTTACTTAATTCCTGTGGCAGTGAATGTAAAACTCACTTGTCAGAGAGCACAAAAGATATTTATGTTACCTCAGGTCCTTTTACTCTGCTAGTAGACCCTACCAATTTGAGAAATCTAAAAGAAAGTCGGTAGCTAGAGATTATTTTTAGCATACATACATATGTCTGTGTGACACCTAGAGGTGTTGATATCCATGCAATGGAAAATCTTTCCTTATTCAATTGACCAACTGATGCACCACAGTTGAACTGGAAGTGGGCTTTGGACCATCTTGTTCACTCAGTCATGGACTTCAACACTTCACTAAACAAATGGCATTTTAACTGAGATCTGATATCAGAGATTTGTAAACCGCAACCAAATCCAATTACTAATAAACTTAGGTCATGGACAGTATTCCTTAAAGAGATATTATGCAAGTAGTATTTTTCAATTACTAAAGCTTTAAATTATCTGTAGAGATTGTTTCCCTTAGCAACAGTACATTCCATATTAATGTGAGCAGCTTTTCAAAAGACTTTTTTTTGTATCAAAAGTTTCTTATTATTGATAACATTTCTTATGGATTTTTGCTTGCTGACATGTATCTATAAAATCTGTACCAAAAAGAAAGAAACCTGGAATTTTGGAAAGGAAAAGAAAGAAGGAAGAATAAAGACTCAAAAAAGAGAAGAAGAAAGAAAGGCAAAAGGAAGAGAGAATGAATACTGAATGTGGGTTTAAGACCAAATTATCTGTTGAAGGAAATGGACAAAACTTCTTCGATGCCACTAGAGCACTAATCACTTCAGCAGAGGGAAAAGGCTTATATCTTTTAACATGTGACCCGGATTGTTAAAGGAAATTTAATTCTTGAATACATCAGCCTTTTTAATTCATGTCTTCCTTACAGTTAAGACCATATAAAAGTTGCCCCAAGGAGAAATAGGACTATCTCGAACCATGTCCCTGTTTAATATTGTATGCTAAGATGTGCTGGAGGGATGATATGAGCATTCACCGTGATTTATTTACAAGAAGATATATATTTCCACTATGACCTTTGAAAGACCATCCTGTCAATGGATCTATGCACAGTTCAGAGATTCTTAGCATGCTGTAATATATTTCAGAGTTATTTCACATCTCTTCCTCTTTACTTGCTTTAGGCCACCAAATCACAACTAGTGAGGTGTGTTTTACTTGAGAAGCATAATGATGTTAGAGATGAGGCATGGCACTGAGCCCAGCCTAATATGTTTTGTTATGTTTATTAGTATGGGCTCCATTCCAACACTGCTGGGATGCTTGGAGTGGGAGGAACAAGGAAGAGGAGAATGGAAATAAACTGACATTGGCTAGGGTGTGGAAATGGGGCAAGAAAACAGATGTATGATGCTGGGCGCAGGCGAGTCCGACTAGATGAGAAGATGCCAGCTTCTTTGACAAAGTGGGGCCAACATTACAGTCCTGAATCAGAGCAGGATGGAGTGTTATACTGTGCAAATCAGAAGATGTCTTTCCTATATAGGCAAATGTGAAACAACTGAAAAAAAAATGTTCTTCTCCTTACAGAGAACACAGTAATCCAGAGTAATTTTTGCACTTGAATTAGAGACAAGAAAATGAAGCAATGCAGTATCACTTTGAAATTCCTTCCAGTTTGTAAATGAGTTTGTGCATTTTTAAATTAGACCAGATTACTGTTCTTAGGCAAAAAAGCTATATCTTGTCCACTGATGGTTAAGACAGATCTGAATTGCTGTTTCCGGTCTTAAAGTCATGGCAGGTAAAAAAAGTAGTGTACATAGCATATCTGTTAAAATTGTACTTAATTTCTGGATATAAGACAGAAAATAAAAAACATAGAAAAATAATTAATGAAGTTGCAGACCAGGTGAAGAAATATCTGAGAGAGAGGAAGCCAAAGTAAAAGACTGTGCCACTAGAAGTGGCAAAGACTTAGTAATGGTTACAGAAGTGATGTGGACCCTAATTGCAGGGGTGTGTGGTGCCAGTTGAAGGTTCTTGCTCCTAGAGGTTGTGGTTCCTGTTCACAGTAAGCTCTTACACTTTTGGCATGGCATGGGATCCATCACAGCAGATCATCTAGCAATCCAGAGACAGAAAAATAGATAAGTACAGGACTTCTCTTCCACAGTGCCAATTGCCTTTGTGCTGTTAGTGTGTCACGTCTCCAGGATGCAGGACTACCGCCTCCCTAAGGTTGTGCTCTATGGTGAACTTGCCACCTGCTGCCGCAAGAGAGGAGCCCCGAAGAGGAGATACAAGGACTCCCTGAAACAATCCCTCAGCCTTGGCCATATTGATCTTCACCACTGGTCTACTCTGGCTTCCAACCGCGAGGCCTGGAGACACACTATAACGCTGCTGCTTCTTTTGAGCACACATGCAGGATCACTCTCGAGGAGAAAAGACAACGCAGAAAGAATCGTGTCTTGTCGATCTCACCCAGGGACTCTTTCTGCTGTGCCTTCTGCAACCGGACCAGTCTATCCTGCATTGGCCTTTTTAGCCATCAGCGCTTGTAGCAAGCATGGGTAGAGCCCTTCTCAAATCTTCGTTCGCGAAGCCCAGCCGTGATCTGATCTGTTAGTATGTGGTGGAAATTAATGCAGATCAGAGCCTCTACTGGGGGAAAGAGCTGGCACAGTAATCTCAAATGGAGAGAACACAAAAGGTTTTACTGAAGTCCTCTTAGAGTGCCGTTTTCAGCTGATAGATGATGACTTGGGCCTTGACTTTTGTTGTTGCCTATTCTGCAGTTCCCCTTGCATCCAACAGCTGGAGCGGCCATAAGTAAACACACAGCATGGGACCATGTCAGCAATGAAACCATTGCTAAAAATCAATTCAGCTGACAGCATCAGCCCAGCTCTTCTTGGCAACTGCAGAAGCAAAGACCCAACTACACACTGTCTTTATTTTCCGCTGCAATGTGGAAGGACCCCCACATTTTTGTCAGTTCAGTGGAAAGAACATTTTTTTTTTAATTGTTTGCTTAGTAGTAGGTGAAAAGAAAATTCACATTTCCCTTTCCTTGTGCTGTCCAGCGGAATTATTAGAGAACGACTGCACTTAATATGTTAAAGATGAGGCTTTTACATTCACCTACTATCATGATGTCAAACATTATCTGTGTATTTCCACATGTCTCTTTTGCTGATTATCACATATCTCAAATATGTCTCCAACTCAGAATATTCTGTGATTTTGTGATTCTGTAATTAGCACTCTGCCTGGTCTCACTTGCTCTCCTAGCTTGATTCTCCCATACACCATATCTGTACCAAAACCCACCTCCTATCACCAGCTTTAAGTCCTTGGAGCATTGAAGGTCTTTGGAAAATATATTTCTCAGCAACATAAGCAACTCTGAACCCAGCACAAGATCCACTGCACAATGTTACCATTACTCAAACCAGACTAGCTTAGTGGCTGATATTTTAGGCTGTCGATTTTTGTTTTAGAAGTGTTTATAAGAAAATTATCAATTCCAAAGTGTTTGAAAATCCTGGCTTTTGGTGGCAAAAGTTCAAAATTTATGATAAAAAATTCCAAGAGATTTATAAATAACTGCTTCCTTTGCCTCTTTATTCCTGATTTCTTAGATATATGCTTGGAGTACACTTCTGAGAGAGTCTTCAAAACCAGACATGCTTAAAAGGCACTGTTGCTTTTAAATAAAAGCTGAGAGTTTCAAATTATCATCCGATCTATGAGCAGGGCACTGTAAAAAGGGACACAGGCTGTCAAGAAGAAAAAAAATGGCAACAGCATAGCAGATTAAAACACCAGCTTAGCTGATTTTGAATGGGGAAGAAGTTGATTAATCTGATTATCAGTTTTCACTCAATAGTAATTGATTATTTATGCATTGAGAGTATCCTTACTTTAAGTAATGGTAGTTTAAATAATGATAACTGCAATTCATTTAGTTGAAAACTGTGACTAAATGTTTCTTCCAGTACACAGAGCCTGTGTTTTCTACTTTTTCTAATATTAGGGAGATCTTTCCTCTTTTGTCACACACTGAAACATATGTCAAAAGCTTGTATCATCCATTTTCAATTTTTTGAAAAATAGGGACTTTGAATTACAGGTCCTCAAAAAACTGCAAAGAAAATAATTGTTTATTGGTGATGAGTTCTTGTATCTAAATTAGGTAATAATACACTGTTCAAGGGAACAATGTGATACCATTTTCTCTGGTTGCTTATTGCATTTCTATAGTTGGACATGTCCTTCTTCAGATCACAGAATCATAATCATCATCATAGAATAGTTTAGGTTGGAAGGGACCTTAAAGACCATCTAGTTCTAACCTGTTGCCATGGGTAACCTTGTACAAGACCAGGTTGCTCAAAGCCCCATCCAACCTGACCTTGAACACTTCCAGTGATGGAGCATCCACAGCCTCTCACGGTAACCTGTTCCAGTGCCTCACCATGCTTACATGAAAGAATTTCTTCCTAATATCTCATCTAAAACTACTCCCTTTCAGTTTGAAGTTATTGGCCTTTGTCCTCTCACTAAATGCCCCTGTAAAAAGTCTCTATTTTTATACCTCCTTGATCACTTGTTTATGGTGCAGTAAGAACTTCACTACTGTTTTTTTTGTTTTAAAATGTGTGATGATATATTCCAAAGAGGGTTTTAGGTGGAAAACATTCCCTAATTGACCTGTTACAAGGTTCCCCCTTAGCTTCCCTTAGTCCGGAGACTGAAGGACAGTGTGCATCTTAAAGTGCTCTATTTTTATGTTGTGCTAAGTCAGCATTTACTGAGCTCTCAGTGTACCTGCACAATGGAAAGATCCCAGTACAGCACTGCAACTGATTTACATCACGACGACTCTATGGACAGGAATAGCTTCTTGCCACAAAGCAGGAATGTGATATCTGCTTTATATTCCCAAATCTGTCTCAGCTGGCTGTCCATGGAGTGTCAATGAGTCTCCCTTTGGCTTGTCCTTCTAAACATTTATTTGCACTGTTTGAATGTAGCAGAAAGACATTTTACAGTAAAGCTAATCTGCCAGTAGGATTAGGCCAGTGAGCAAACATAGAAATACAAATTCACATGAATACGTGCTTCTCAGCAGATTCTTTCAATTCATCATGGCTTGCCAGGTACAGCCAGAAAGACTCATGGCAAAATGGCTGAGCACATGCAAGCACTTTTCCAGCAAAGCAATGAATTCATTGAACAGCAACCAGAGGACAACAGCTGTACCAGTATACAGGGTGAGTTAGAAATGGAAGCAAACTCAATGGAAAAAAATGGAACCTGACAGACCATTTATGGACGGCAGTGATATTAGCTCACAGATGGACCCATTTTGGTTATTAGGCTGGAAAACCATCTACTTGCAGCATCCCAGTCCTTTTATTTCTTATTTTTTTAAGGCTTCTTGCCTTAAAAGGTGATGGTGGGCCAGCTGTCCTCATGCACAGCTTCCCCAGCAACCTGCCTTTTGCACCACTGTATATGGCCAAGACTGGGGCAGAACAGGTAATGTTGGCATAAGATACTGTTTTCAGCATCTTATGTTTTTTCCCTGCTAGGAATGTCTTGCTTATATCCATACTGGTATCACATTTGAGTGCAGACACAGTTAAACTGGGATAAACGCAAGTATATGGCTTCAATTCTTTGCTATCTTAGGAACATACCACCAGAACAGGCCATATTCCTAAGCAAATGGCCAGCAAAAATTTGAAGTGCACAGGCAGCCTAACAATTGTACTACTTTTAAAGTAATCTACAAAAGGCTGCACTGTCACTGACCTTGTTCTTTTATGTGACCAAGATATGCAGAGTAAGTCTGGATTACGCCAAAATGAAAGTGTCTGTGTAGCTTCTTGCACCTGATAGAATCATGGAATTATTTTTGTCGAAAAAGAACTCTAAGATCATCAAGTCTAATCACAAACCCAACACCAAGTCCACCAAAAGAAGTCATGGGATGACCAAACATCCTTTTCCAGGTGCTCTCTACAGTGCAGCTGGAGATGACGATAGTGAAGGTAAGGGTCACATTTTTTACCGTGCTTCCCTTTTAGTAAGACAGACATTTCGTCCTTGACCTAGCCAAACTCCCAGTGTGTTGTTCCTACCTGTGGTGGCAGTAGCACAGACTGCAGCACAGTTGGACAGCAATTTGCAAGTTGCACGCTGACATCTTTTAGCATCTTTTAACATTAATAACTTAAGCTACACTGGTGCAACTTTTTCATGCATGGAAGATAAAAGTTTTAACTGTTATAGGTGCTGGGACAGAGAAGATAACTACTCACAACTCAAAAGCTTGTGTTTGAATTGATTTCCTACTTCAGACTGTGGTTACTTGTTTTGCCTAGAATCTTCTTTTACTAACTTTTGTTGGGATAAAATAATTTTAATTCTAATGATGCTTAGGTAAATGTGTTCTGAGCACAAGAAAAATCTCTTCTCAGAGCCAAGCTTTCTAAATTTGAGAGTGCTGAAATCTAAGGATTTAATTTTGTGCCCACTTCTAGGTTACACAGTGGTATTTATCCACAAAAGCTTTTTGCAAAACTTCTTTACGGTATTTTATCCATGAAACAAGGTTTCTGTGTCTTAAAAAAGTATTTGTCATGTTTATTTTTCATCTGGGAGATGTAAAAGATTGTGACTGAACAAGAAAAAGAAATCACAAAAAGTATATAACAGAGAAAATTATTTTCTTGAGAGAAAGAACTTCTGTACATGAGACTGCCCTGAAAGTCAAAAGTTATAATTTCCTACACAAAAGAATTAGAATCCCCCTTTCTTACTTTGTATTGTCATACCCACTGTTGTCTTTCCAATACTACTGGAAAGATTTCACTGGGCACTGTGGTTGTTACAGAACAGTCTCCTCTTTTAAAACACATCCTTGATCACTTTGAAGTGCATCATGCATTCAAAACTAGAAGCACTTTACTCTGTGCTTGCAGATTTTTCCATTTAAAAGGAAAAATGTTGCTGTATATATGCACGTGATGAATCAGAGACTAAAAAACCTCGCTCATTTTGTGAGAACCCTCAAAGTAAATAGTTGTTGTTTTTAAACAGACCTGGCCTTCATAGAGATTGCTGAATTCCCAAAGAAAACTCATTGAATCCTCTGCCAAAGCTTTTTCGTGACCTTTAGCTGCTTCCTGAATCACCTCAGATTCTGCTAACAGCCAGGGTAATATCTGCCTTCTTAGCAGATTCATAAAAGGCATCACTACTTGGCTTATTCACTGCTGATAACAAGACTATAAGAAATAAGAAACTGTTCCAATAGACATCAACTCTGTGTACTGATATCTAAACACTAAAAAAAGTGAGTTTGACTTTCACATAGCTGAAAACCTTAGAAATCTTTGAGTTAAACCATTTAAAAATGCTGTGAGTAGGCCAGGCAGAATTCACTAGCCACACATAAAAACCATATCCAGTAAAACCGAACAGCCATTCCTCTTTCTACTCTCCACAGATACTGCCCTTTCCATTCTACAGTGCTGTATTTCCAGTGGACCAACACAGAGGTCTTTGGTAAAGTTCATAGTATGGACTTAAGAAAAAACATCAAAACTTATATTAATAATCCTGTCTGTTTAGTTCATTTCCTCTGGGGTCAGAAGTTAGCAAGAGATCCAAGGAGCTGGCTTAGACAGCCTTTAAAGGTTTAAAGGTTCCCCAAATTTCTTTAATTAGGTCAACTTCATTCTGTTTTCAGTCATAAAGAAACCAAACAAAAAGCAGAATGTGGGAATGGCTAGAGACAGATGTAGAAACAGTATGAGGATGACAGAGGTATGAACTTCAAAATAGAGATGCTGAAAGATTTAACTTTTTTATTGACCCCACTGCCCCAAAAGGAAAAAAAAAAAAAAGGAAGAAAAAACCTCCACAACACAACAAAAAAAATTTCCAGAACAGTAAACCCTAAAAGAAGCTACTGGAATAACAAAGGTGTGAGGTAAGTTCCTGGCAAGATTTCAGGTTCAAATTTTCTGCTTATATAGTTAAAGATTATTAAACTACACGTCTGTCTTTGGATAATAGGGGACATAAAGTGCACACTGAATGCTAAAAAAGCTGGGTTAGCTTATTTTCACAAAATATTATTTGAGAGTGCTCTTGCTTATATGAAAGTGTCAGTGATTACCCTTCCTGCAAGTTTTATCCTTTCTTCCTTTTGTCCTTAAAATGAAAGCACTTTAAGGGTCTGCCTTGCAAATTCTTTAATATTATCACATCAAAAAAGCATGCTAAGAAATTTATATTCTCCACTACTCTGAAAAGCAAACCTGTCAGTATTTATCACCTGATATGTTTGTTATTTTGTCCATCTGCTCTTGCACATATATACTGGCCATAAAAATAAAGTAAATTCTCTAAGGTGAATGGAAGATTTTAAAGCCTGCTTATCCTTACACACATTAAAATAATTATTTACTTCCAAAGTTCCAAATGGAAAAATCCTAATTAAAATACAGTCTGCAAATCCACAAATGGCAAGGTGGCAATGACAAGCAGAATGAAGTGGGGAAAAAAGTTACAATGAGATTAAATATTGCATAAGAAAAAGGCAGGGGGAAGAGTATCTGTAAGTGCCAAAATACCTGCCAAGTAACAGACTATCCTTCAGCTGTGTTGAATTTGAACAGTTTCCCATTGTAGCACATCATCCATTTCTGGGCCTCTATAAGTTTTGAGCTGGCTTGTTAAGTAAAGCACACAACAGCAACTCAGTAAAATTAAGTAATTCCCTGGAATAATTTTCATTTCCTTCCTTCTTCCTTTCCCCTCACTGCTGTCCTGTAGACAAGAGTGAAACGAAGTAAATTTAGAGCCATGCTTTCCAGCGGAATGGTTAGCAATGAATATCAGGTTTTAGAGACCTGTCACCTGCATTGCTCTTTTTAGGTTCACAGAATTATATTTATGGCAGTAGTTGCAATAGTTGCCATTTAAAGCCCCAAAAATCATGGTAGAATCAGATTGCAGAGCGTTAAACCTGCAGGTTTCTAAAGGTGATCTGCATTGAGGGCTGAAGGCTGAAAGATTTGTCACCAGCAAAACTTCATACCTTCTAAAATATTTTTGTTGACGATTTAAACTATCATTCAGCATTTGTGGAGGACAAAAGGATTATTTATATGGATTGCTCCTACTATTCCTTCCATCCTTGTTTGAGTCTTTATGTTTTACTGTGGAGATGGCACTGGAAGCTGAACTACTTCCACTTCAAATGGCTGTGGACTGCAGGTAATTCACCAAAGCATTAAAAAAGATCAAATGCTGAGAATCATGCAAGTGAGAAAATAAAGGAAAAGAAAGATACCTCTTTTGGAGCTTGTAGTTAGCTCTCCATTAATAGATGTTTACTTGACTGTTGTTCTGTACTTATGCAGCGCTTTCTGAGAGGTTTGGCACCACTGTGCTAGAAGCTATAGGGAAATATCATTCTTTGGTTCAGTCTGTAGCACCAGGATGGTAAGGTGAACAGGGGCTGGGAAAGCAGGGGAGGGAATGGGTTCTTACACTAATATCACAGTGCAGCTCCCAAGGGCTGGTCTTCCTCTTATCTGGAGGCATGACTGTATGACACAGGCTCAGCTCAGAGCCATAAAAGCCTTCACACGTGTTTGGGCTATGCTAAAGAGGGAATTGATGCATAATGCTGCTGCTGTGATCTTCCAGCTGAACAGCCTTGATGCACATTGTTCCTAGATAGTTCTCAACCTGCTGGGCTATTATCTGCCTGTAACTTAATACACATGTTAGTGAGAGATGAGTTTTCAGGAGGGACTCAAAGAAGGGGAAAGGTTACAGGCTTGAAGAGACTTTCAAGGCATAGGGTCTGGCACTGGCCCTCTGGTTCATAGCTCTTTGTACCTACAGCACATATGCAGACAGCCTGGAAAACAGAGAGGGAGAGCTTTTTTGCCAGATAAAGCAGAGATGTATCACAGAGATGTATGCCAGTGGATCACTGCGGCTGTCTGTTTAACAGCAGTTCCTGGCTACTGTTCCACCAGCCCTGTACTGAAATTGCTCAGAGCCTCTGCCCCTCGATGGCCTTTCCTGAGCAGCAATTCAGCAAAGCTAATCTTCAAATGTGTATGTGCCAGTACATTGATACATAAGGGAAAAATAGTTGGCATCAAGTGAAAATGGATAATTGTCCACTCTAGAGAATAGTGACCCTGGAATTACGAATCACTTCAAGATGTTGCAAATCCAATGGCACATCTTTACTATTGTATCTCAACAGGGCCAGTGGCTTTAGGGGGAAAAAAAAAATCAAACACTCCCAAACTTATATAACTTCTGCTGGCTGAGTAATTGCTATTTTTTGCAGGCAAGAGCAATCATAATTCATAACAGAGCAACTGTCTGATTACTATTACTTTTGTTTTTTCATTTTTCTTCCAACCAGAGAAGTGTTTGCATGACAGGTGTGAGAGTAGGGAGTAAAGGAAAAATGTAGGTTCTTCAAAACATTGAAATTAAGTATCTAAGGACAGAGGGGTTTTTTTTGTCCAAGTTATAACTGTGTTACACAACTTTATAGCTGTAACCAGTCCACACTGCTGTCTCTGCCATCATCCTTTTAGACGGTTTCTTTCTTACCCCAGCACTTGGTGCTGCTTATGAGAACATTCAAAGGCTAGAATAGCAGAAGAACATCCCTCAGAATGCATAACTGTCCAATTAACAGAAGCAATATACTAAGGGCACTGCATGTTTGGGAAAGGGTGAATTTAATACCTCACATTCTGATTTCCCAGCTCCAGAAATGGACATCTAAAGATTATACCTAAATCATTGGCAGGTCACTGAGTTGCTGTATGTGTGTTAATGTCAAAAAAAAGCAAAATTAAATAAGTACTTAAATTCCATATTTACTCCAGTTTCAGATTAAACAATGAAATATTTATAATTTCGAACAGAATATATTTTCTAAGATGTTGCATGTTATTTTCTTTTACTGACTTGGTTGGAATAGGAGAAACTAGAGCTTGGGGTTCAGATCAGGAAGTCTGTCCAGCTCAGGTTGATCCATTTGCAGGAGAAAATCTTCTGCTTTACTTAAAAGAAAGCTACAGGCTGGTGAAAAAAAAGGTATTTCCCAAATTATCAAAAGATATTTTGCAGAACTGTTTCTCATTTCACCGAACCATGATGTGGTAATGACAGAATTTTTCAATTAAAGTATTTTGCTTAAATACAGTAATTTAATGAATAATATGCAATTGTTTTGGGGAAAAATTAAGAAAGCAAATTCATAAGTTTTTTTACTAAAGCCATAAGAAATGTATTTCATTTAAAGTTATTGTGTGAATTGAACTTTCTAATTTCTGGGAAATTCTTGCTTATAATACCTTAACTGCTTCTTAGTAATCCTTCTACAAAACACTGGGGTGAAGTCCAGTATTTTAATATTTTCCATATTTGAATATTGTCATGAGGGTTCAAGGCTGAGATCTTAATACTTGAAACTTTATGGAGAAAGGCTATTTTCCAAAATATGAATATAAATTCCAATTTAACAACTGGTGACTCAGCAATGCAGGCTGTATTAGTATTATATATTTTATTATTATTACTTACTATATTATTACTTTATTTGCTTTATCATTATTGTATATTGTATCACGTTATAACACAGTAATCTGAGGAAAAATGTATTAGGCTTTAAATTACCAGTTTTTGTCAAGGCAGTGTAAGCTTCATACTAAAATAAAACTATAACTCTTACATTTTAGCTAGTGAATATTAATTTACTAAGTTTTACTTGGTTCTGTCTTTCAAAAGTGGCATATAGAATATATATATTAAATTAAACAGGATTATTTTGGGAATATGAATTATTGCATGTGGGGTCAAAAGCAATGGAATCTGAATCTGAACTCTGCTTCTGGAATTAGAAGTCAGAAGGAAAATAAAATCAGGATTTTTAATACAAAGCACTAATACCTCAGTAGTTTTAAAAACTGCATTTGCAGTTTTTAATTCTTGGATGGACTTTGCCTGTTATGTTAAAGTAATTCACCCCCACGCACCATGCTCTATATTGTCACTTGATGCATCCTTATTACTTCTCCAGGTATTAAAGGGGTCTGATATGTTTTCATTTCATTAATCTTCTCTCAGGGGGCAGTGATAAGTTCATCCAACTCTCAAGACTGAAAATTCTTGTCAATTAAAAAATCATCTCCACAGATGGTATCAGCATTAGCAGCAGCCCATTCTGTCTACAACAACAAATATTTAGATATTTCAGGAATTACCCTATAAATCACTGGACATGGAATGATCTGCAGTATTGAAAAAAAAACAAACCAGGGCTACCAAAAGTTAAGATGATGAGAATCTGGGCCATATGGTTTATTGTCTCTTCGATGTATCAGTTTCATCACTGTGTCTGAAGAATTTAATTGTGTGTTAAGGTGAAATATAGTGAAAAATTTAACAAAGCTGTTAACTATAAATATGTTATCCAAAACATTAGGATCACAAAGGTGATAATAGAAATGGTTTAAAGTCAGTCTCTGTTAAAGGGGATTAAAGAGGCCATTTATTGAATAGGATGGATTTCTTCCAACCCCCTATGTGCAGAAAGCATGCAATGCGTGAATAATTCATCCAGAAATTCTATCGTGAAGTTGTATCAGTTTCCACAGTAAAACCTGGTTGTGGAGGAGGAAAATACATCAACATCTGTGACAGACCCTATGAAGAGACAGTTGCAAAGCCTTTCAGGCACCAGGAGAAAACCAAAATATAATAAATTCACCAAGTGTCAAATTTGTGTCGGCTGAGTAATGACACCATATGTCTGGGTTGCCGTGTCACTGCAGGCTGCCCCACAAAAGCAGCCCCCACGCCTCCCGTTCTCACTAACCTCCCCTCCCCAACCCCTCCTCCAGCTTTATAAAGTGTGCTTCAGCTACTGTTTTCCACCCAGAAGATGGATAGAGATCCACTTGATAAATACGACTCTTGGCCAGTCTTTTAAACCAGAGCTCAAACACATCTCTTTATCCCCATCCCAAGCTAGGTGAAATGGTCACTTCCAGTCCAATTCGAGCTCTCTAATTTTTTGTCCAATGAAACAGAGGCATCCAACCCCAGAAGGATGATTAGCATTCCAGAAGAGGCAGGCTTTTCTCAGCCTGGGGGGAATGAAACAATGCTTAAAACTGCAGTAGAAGCTGGCTGACTGGGCTGATGGTAAAGCATCGCTACCCTGCAAGAGAGGCTCCTTCTTGCATATAGTGCTCTTGCCTGCAGTGAATAAATTCTGGTGTGGTGCTTGTGCGCCAGAAAAAGGTGCTGACTGCACTGTTCCTACTGTCTGATCCCTGCTGGCAACTGCTAGACAAATAAAACAGGGGAAAGGAGAGGGGCGAGGGGTGGAGGGAACAGCAAATTTTATGTGTTAAATTGGGTTTGCTCTACATTGAAAAACGGGGACAAAGAGAGGGGGCTTGGTATTTCCCTGAACTGTCTGTGCTGACAGGTGAAATCACTCCAGATGACATATTTGACTCAAATCCCTGGAAAAGCACCTGAACTTCTCTCCAAGTTCTGCTTAAAACCTCAGTTATACAAACTGCCTCACAAGCTGCCAACTTGCATTTTGTTTTAGAAAGCTCTAGTGTTGTCATCAGGAACCTCCCCATTCTAACGTTTTGACTGCTGTTCCCATAACCAGCTTGGCCTCACTGGTAGCTCTTGCAATTGTGTGTTTCACAGAACTCAGTTTAAGATCAGGTAGTAAACATTTTTTGCAGTCATCTACAGAAAATAGAGAACTGCTTATTGTGGAACAGCTAGCATAATACAGGGGCTGATGACAGAGACAGTTATGAACTCTTAAGAGATATCAACAAGTCTTATCCTCCCTTGCAAAACAGAAGAATATTAAATAAACGAAATATGAGATCAGCTAGAATCAAACTTTTTAATTTCAGCAAAGTCAAAGAAATGTGAACCTATGCTATAGGGAAGAAAAAAACAATAGCAAATTTTGCTGCCCGGTAAAATTCTGTATTTTTGACATCACTCAGTGAAAATCCATAAATCCCTAAATACACTTGCTCTGGAGGAAGGGAGGTAAGTAAGAAAAAGCAAAAAAGAAACACCTACTGGAAAAAGTGAACTCCACTGTGGGTTGTTCAGTTACAGACATCTATCTGTCATCATTGCTTTTATGAACATTGGAATCAATGACAAGTCTGTCAATAAAAGGAGGGAAAAATGAAACCATGTCTTTAAAACAGAGGGGAAATATATCGTATATGCATATCTGCAATTGTATATGTATATCTGCAGGCTGTCAAGCTAACATGCATATGGAAAATGGAAACCAGAATGTCCTCTAAGGAGGTCATTGAAGTGGGGAGGACAAAATCATACCAGAATTGTTTTGGCTTTGCTATTTGTTCATTTAACAATGAACTAAAGATGTCTGGAAAACTTTGATTACCAAAAAAATAAAAAATGCAACAACCAAACTGCAATCTCCCCCCCACCCAAAAAAAACCCCCACCCAAAACAAAAACCAAAACAAAACCACGAAAGAAGAAACACAAACCAAAAAAAAACCAAAATAAATTTGATATTTGGTTGAAGACAAGGTAAAGCCTCAACTGCAAAGACATCATCAAGGATCATTCAGTGTCTACAGCACTGGGGTCCTGAACACGGCAGCAGCCATCAGAGTAGCACAGAATGGATTTTAGATAAGTAGCAAAAGCTGAAGAAAAGCATCTATCTATAAAACCTTTCAAAAGAGCAGATAGAGGGAGCTTCTCTTCTAAACTATTCTTTTTATACCTATATTTTTTTCAACACAGTCATGAAAGTGGAGCTGGTATGAGGGAACCCACTGCTCTCTGAACAGTAGGAACAGTTGGAGATATATGGGGAAATGTATCTGTGAAAGTGACCTCCACCCCTGGAGCAGAGTGCTCTTTGATGCATAAATCTTATGGAGAGACAAGCATAAGGGGCTTTAGCTGCTGATTAAACTCTTTTTTCAGTAATAGTGGAACCAGACAGTAAAATAAAAACTTGAGAGATGGTTGCTTAAGAGGTACTAAAAAGTCTTTTGAAGAAAACAGTCTCCCAAAAAGGCTGAAAAAACATCAGGTTATTGACTGACAGGCTCACTATGCTATAGTTAGCCAAAGAAAATGTCTAACAGATCCACTGCATTTGTGTATTTCTTTTTTTTTTTTTTTTTTTTTGTAGAACAGATGTAGTCTGAACTCCCCCCATTACAACAGCAGGCTGATCTGATCCTTTTCAACTCTTTCAGGGTTTTATACAGTTACAGAGTACGCAGGAGAAATCATGAGAATTTTACAGTGCTGAGATAAAGCTGTGTGAAAGTGTCTATACATCTCCACAAATATTTCCAAACTCATAATCTCAGGAGACTAATTTTGCACTTAAAACTGACAAGCGCAAAATTCTTGAGCGTGAAATTTTGAGCGAAAGAAACGAGTTTTCTTCAGTGAGCTGCATACAAAGAAAATCCACTCTACACATCCTAGTGACCCCATTAGCAGATCACCTAATTTAGGAAGGCTCTTAACTCCTGCATCCCCAAACTCTATGTAACAAATTAGATGCAGCAGCACCTTTCTGGGAACTCTAAAATGTTTTTTTCTCACTGTCAAATTCCCACAGACTTTCAGAGCTGATGCAGTCAATCTTATGCATTTTGACAGCACTGAGACTTTATTTTTATACATGCAGACATATCTGCAAATACAGAGTTGATGGCAGAACTGGGGACCTTGACATTAGCTTCAGTTCACCTTGCCTGAATGTGTTCTGAGGTGGAGGTTCTACATATACACTCAAGAAAACAAATGAAAACACCAATAAGCAGAATGCCAGCATTTTTCTTTGCTTGGCACTAAATTAAATGAGCATGGAAATATGATTGTAATGGAATGTATTATACAGTAATCTCTAGTGAAATACAAGAGCTCCCTGTCTATATAAGTCAAGGGAACGAAGGAAGTTAGTAGCCTGGAGCAAAGAAGGACTTAAACCAGCCAGAGTGGCTTTAGACCCCTGATGCCACAAATGATTTTCTGGGCAGTATCTTCCACCTTAAAATATTATGCAAATGGAATGTGAACATTTTGTAAAAAAAACCAAAATTTCAGTCTCTCCAATAACCATAAGCACCCAGATCAAACCTGTCTTTTTAGACCATTTATACCCCCCCCTTCTAAGAACATGTAGCTAAGGGATGTATGAAATTTGTAAAATAACTTGGACAACCAAGAGAGGACTGAGCATTGCAGCACATGATGACAGCATCTGGTAGAAGCAGAGTGAAATTTTACTGGTATTCATATATGGCATGCTAAAGTCACTAGTATTTTTCTTGAATGCAATTCCAAATCTGAAGAACATTTTGTAAAGGGATAATGTTTTTGTGGAAACTTTGGAGAAAAGGGAAAGGAGAAAAAAAGGTAAAGAAAAAAGGAAAAGGAAAATATTTTCTATTAACAAAGGTTTTTCTACTATCTTGATCTGTTGCTTTGATGAATGCACTGATTATTTGTTATGACTTCTGCCCCATCTCCAAAAGACTTCTTAGTTCAAGGTTTACCTTTCTCACAGTTTTATTACAAACCAGATTTCCGCTCCCTAAGCTGAGACAGATGTAAAGTAGAAAGTTCAAATTGCTATATGATCTATTTTTCCAGACTGCATTGGATTTGTATTATATTTATATTTATCCTTAAATAGCTTCAATTTCATGTTCAGTGTGACAAAAATGAAAAGAAGAAAGACTCTGAGTTATACATAGCAGCACTGCTACTTACAGCAATTCTAATGGCTTGGTGGGCTACTATAGTGACAAGCGCAATGGACCAATTTGAATAGAACAGCTTCTCCCAATTTTCAGTAAATCAAATAACGAGCTCCAAATAAAAAAATATCATGTATACCCTAGTCCATCAGAAGTTCTCCCCGATATTTTGTTCGATAATTTTCTGTGTTTGCTTCTTTATATTTTTTGAGGGTTTTGTTTCTCACTTTGCACTAAATTGTAATTCTCTTGATAAAATTGTAGAGTCATTTAGGTTGGAAAGGATCTTTAAGAACATCTCATTGCTCTTCGTATTTATTCCTTTTCAGTCCCAATCCTATCCCTGATTATCAGATTACTCATTAGAAGAGTCAATTGACAGTTGTTTATTAGATTATATAACAGTATTATAACACAAAATAAGCACAGTTTATACATACTGAACTCATGACTTCCCTGTTAGTGTGTTTAAAACATGTCAAATAAATAAATCTTCCATTTTTTTTTTTTTCTGGTCTTCCAAAGATTTACTAAAAATTAGAATTTACTTTTTGGTTTTAAATGGATTTTTTAAGTCTTTGATGCAGAGTTGCTCTCTGTTTTACCTGTAGCAAGAGTCAAGAACCTGTGTGGACCAGAAATCACCTCAGGGCATCAAACCTGCAGCCTCAAAAACCACTAAATGAGTTTCTTTTTCTTTCATAAATCCCTTCTACACAGCAAAATACTTAAAGTGATGCCAGAAACATAAAGAAGATGATCTACCTCATAAACTCTTGGCTACTAATGCTTGCCCTGGAGTCGCAAGCCCATTGTTTACCTTTCCTTTTGAAGCCTGGGAAAAAATATATCAAAGTATTTCAGACTGCCAGAATTTTGCACACACAGACACTGGCATTGTGACAGGAAACCCAGATGAAAAAAGATGTCCAGGCTTAAATATCACACCCTCCCCTGAGCTCTTCTTGGGAACTTAGAAACTAGCTTGCATTAAGGAAATGGTTATAAAATCATGCGCAAAAATGGAAGAACTTTATGATTGACCTACTCTTCTTTCCATGAACCAGCTGGGCCTGACATAATCTGGCATTTCTTTCTTGAAACGACTATGGGAAAGGCCTGAAAAGGACCATTTTGCTTTCTGGCCCATGTTTGGCCTGCCATTCTATGTGTTTTGCCACTGTCTGGTGCAGAAGAGAGCACCAGTCTGCAGTATATACTTTGCTGTAGACCAGAGAAAGTGACTCACTTTCTAGGTTCATGCACTGATTTCCCAAATGGACATAGCTCCTTTCTGTACTGAAAGGTGTGGCACAACTCACATAAACTGCACTGTTCTACTTGCAGAAATTCTAGCTGTAACAATGTCTTTTTTTTTTTTATTTTCTTTCTTTTTCAGGAAGACATTCAGTTTCCTCCAGTCTTCCAAGCAATGCTTTTTTCTCCCTACACACCCTCCATCTGCCTCTTGCCTGTTCACCCGTAAATATTCCACTTTACCAGTGAAACCCCTCCACAGCAGAGCAGTATCTGTTGACCACACAGAGCTTGTCTTTCTGATACTGTATCAAATGCCTTCAGATAGCCATGGGTGTAGGTCCTGTGCTCCAGCCACCCTGCAGTTTAATTTAACTAATTATGCAGTTTAAATGAACAATTAGACAACTCCTTTTTCTCAGTATAAATAATAGTTAAAGAAGCCAAGCTCCCTGAAACTATGTATTTCCTGTACCATGCCTTTGTACCAGAACTTTCCCCCTCACAACACTGATATGTCCAAGGCTTAAAATAACAGCAGGATCTTAATCCTTTATATGTCCCAAGTATATGTGGTTATGTCATCAGGCCAAATGAAGCAACAATTCTGATTTATTTAGAAATACCCTTGTACTGAAGAAGAAATAAAAAGACATTCCACCAACGCACACATTTCTCTATTCCAAAGTACCAGTCCCTTTCCTCAGCAGGTCCCTTCACAAACATAGAAACTAGGCAACAGCTATAGCTTCCTCAGGTTGGCTTCCAAGGATGTTTAAGCAGTTGCCCTTTGGTCTTTAGACTAACCCACACAACCCATTTGGTTGTTTCTTATATAGACTAGGTAGTGTTTGGTTGACAGAAAGACAGCAACCACATATGGGCACGATAGTAGAAAAAAGCATATGGCATAGCAAGACGATAATTAATATTCCATGTTGTGCATATTCCACTCATTCACCCCCATCTCCACCATAACATTCCTTCAGGAGACCACCCTGTCACACCATATAACAAGGTGATACCTCTTCCCATTATTTCATGGGATTTCTTTTTGCTTAAACAATATAGCATCTTTGTATTCCAGATGTTCCCACTGAAAATAATTTCAATACTATAGCAAAGACTAAACTGTTCCAAGATGTTGGCAACTACCAGCTGAAATTCCAGTAACACACAATATTAACATCAAGATCCTCTGTTTGAGCAATCTCTTTGCTGTGGGCTATATTCCAGCAACACCCTTCTCCATTGTCCTAGCAGCAGAAATAGGACCTGGGAACATGCAAAAACCTTGGGGACCAAATCCCTCTGAGCAACTGGTTCCCCGCTCTGTGAGAAGACAGCGTTTACAGACGTTGTTCATAAAAGGCCACCTGTACAAATCACATGTGTCTCCCCAAGCCCACAGGTTTGCCTGAGAAGGTGTAGCCCTGCCACAAACCTGAATTTTTTTATCATGAAGAACCTTTGTAAAAATGTATGTTTCATTTTTATTAGAATTTTGTCTGATATGAGTAAGTAAAAAAAGTCTACAGGTATCTGCAAAGGAGTATTATTCAGGTAGTTTAATATTTGTTCATGTCAGACACTGACTTATCTTTGATGTTCTTATTTCCAGCATCCATTCACTTCTGTATCAAATATAAACTGAGTTTAAAAATGCAGCTCAAGTGACTGTAAAACCATTTTAGAGCCATTTTTACTTCTACAAGTTCCCAACACAGTTAGGCAGTAAATTCCTATTTCCCTCTTCCATCCCAAACCATGTCATAATTTTGGTAACATGCAAATAGATCTTCCTCACTCTTAGTGTAGCCCTGTAAGACTTTGCGTATGACTGGGAAGTCAACCAGACCTATACTAGTGAAATTCCCTCTGTTGAGCATGCACCTGAGATAACTGACTTCTTTCTGGAAGAGCTTATGTTTCTTTTGGTCCTATTTCCAACTAACCTTATTACTACTACCTGTGAGTCCACCAGTTCATGCTGGAAATGGTCAGTGTACACCAAATTCTCAGCCAACCTCATAAGCAAACAGAAGACATGTCAAGAAATAAATTCACCTGTAATGTCACAGAGGTTGTAGAAGAATCACACAGACTAAACCCATAACTCTCACTCTGATAACACTCCGGTTCCCACCTTTTGGAAGCACTTCCACCTGCTGAAAGGCACCTTTAAGATCAGGTTTGAAAAGTTGTAGATGAATTTGCTGCCTCTCAGCCTAACTCACCTAGGATACACTGAATTATTTAAAGCCAAACAGTTCTGGTGTTGGGTTTGGTGTTTTTCTTTGAATAACTGGAACTGTGAGACCCCAGAACTGGTTGAAAGCACAGGTATGCTTAATAACATAAGCATCTTCTTTAAACCAGTAATCACAAAAATATCTGTATGATTGTACCTGATCTTGCCTTGCCTCACCAAATGAAATCCACATCTCTGTTGACTTCAGAGAGCAGTTTCCTTTTCCTCATGCTTTCAAATATTTTTATTGCACTCCATCTAAATTTACAACAATGCCTGAAACTACTCCAATAAAACTTCAGAATCCACAATCTCTCCTTATCCTGTTAAATTTTCCAGAAGCAAACAACTGCAGGAATTACACATCTTGGACCTACTATTTATGTTTTGCTGTTTGTTAAAGAAGTATTCAGTCACTGAGCACAGACTAGATTCTACTACAAACCTGTAATAATGTTAGTTGCCAGAAGTTCCCCCCTCATTTGCTCACTTCCAAGCCATTGGTAGTAAGGATGACTGCGTTAGCACAGATCAGACTCTCTCCCATCTGCAATTTGACTTCAGCAAAGCAGTTGTTCCAAACATGCCACATGGTTTTGGCATTCGCACAATGGTTTTATCAGCAGATATTATAAAAACTACTTATGAGATGTTTAAGACAGTTTTGTAATGTCTCTAAGATTTAAATTACCAATAAATGGCCTCAATCCTGACTGAATTTTAATGTATGGTTTTGTAATAGCATTGTCAACAACAGTATTTTATTATTTGCATATTTACCTATTCCAGTTATTGTTAGGAAAAGGTTTGTTCCAGTTCATCCCAACATACTACAACTTTCTTTCCTCACTTGTTCCCACTTTATTTTAGTATATATTTTATTTGTCTTTTTCAATCATGGAAACAGTATGGATAAGGTTCATACTATATTATAATAATTATTATTAGATTTGCTCTCTGAGGTTGTTTTTTTTTTTCCCCTTCCAATCCAGAAGTATTTAGCAAAAGCAACAAAATAAGCTCTGAACAAAAAGGGTTAAAGGACCCTTTCCTGGCCCGGGAATTCGTCTGAACTTGCTGAGTTAATAGCTCCCAGTGATTGAGCTATAACAAAACCACTTCATCCCCTAGACAACAGAACTTGTGAGATAAACCCTGGAAACAAATAAAGAATTTTTGTGCGGAAAATCATATGGTCCTGTGGAGCAAGAAGAGTTGTAGGAAATGTCTTTGAAATCAAAGTTTATGAATCACTGGTGTCTATAAATATTGCATACAGATGTTATAAAGTGCCTTTTCAGTTTTGATTGCCAAGAAGGTAAACTGGAAACACAGTAGTTGTAAAATAAAGGCATAAAAGGCTGATCAGTGTAATATATAGAGATGAGAAAAACTGTTACTTTTATTATTTGTATCATCTGTTGATCTTTTGCAGCTGTTATCAAAATACAGCTATAACAAGTGACCTCTTGATTCAAGTTGGCCTTCTATATATGTCCTAAGCTCTTCCATTTGCTTGTATATATAATTTAAAAGAATTTCCATCAACATCTCTGATCCTCTCCAAAACTGCAACCTACTTTGTTAGAAGAGCATTCAAACCTCTTCTCAAACCTTTGCACTGCTTCATGACTTTCTTTGGGTTTTTTTCCCTCCTTACTTCTATTTACTGTATGTTTGGAAAAGACTGTACTGCGTCATTTTATCCTTCTTTTGCTGAAAACAATAGCCAAGTGGTAAAAATTTTAAAAAAGTATTACAGAAGCCAGATATCATGTCTGCTTCCCAGACATGTTTTACCACTTATACAGAGATTCAGAAACACTGGAAAGATCCTTATCTAGATGTAGTAATACTTAAACTCCCAGAGTTAGCTGGTGACATCAGCCTTGTGGGTGCTGAAGCAGTGCAAAGCATCTGTATTGCACACCAGGATTTTCCTCTATGGCCATTTATTAGCCCAGCTGGCTGTAACTAAGTGCCAGGTACTCTGATAGTGACCACAAGTGTAATAAACTGTCTTCCTACAGAAATTAATGCTGCACACCTAGTCTAGCATCACTGATGGATTACTTTTAGCAAGCCTAAAGATATTTCTTCAGTTGGTTATAACAGATCTTCGCATTCCTGAGTTTTCTGGGTCATATATTTAGGAGACAGAAATCACCCTGAGATCCCAACTTTTGTTTTATTAAACAAACTTCACGGAAATATATTTTGTGACAACTGCACCAAGAACAGAGGCATTTTGGTTTTATAGCTATGAAACCATTCTTTTTCTACAGTAGAAAGGAGGAAGAGAGACACACTCCTTTCCTCTGCCCCTCACATGGATGCTTGAGTACATTAGAAAACAAAATCTGTCTGTAAAATAATTCACTAAGTTTAAATAAGTGATGAAAGAGCATGATGTATAGATGTAACCAAATCTGTCAGGCATGTGCACATAGTGCTTCAGGTAAGTAGCAGGACATTAAGAAGTCTGGACTTCTTACAAAATAAAAAAAGTGGTATATATTACTAAACCACTCCCCTGAGTGTATCAAAGATATGGCTTTAAGACTCTCATTTTCACCTATGCCACTGAATGATGCGCGATACAGGGGGGAAGAAGTCAAGCTCAGCATTTCCTGTCCTTGGTTATTTTTAGAACATGGAGGTACTGGATACATCTGTGCAACTGCTGCATCTAGCAAAAGCACTTTGTGCCAGGCTGCTGTAATATTGTATTCAGAGGGAGATGGAAGCAAGGGTGAAAGCAAGTGATGGTCTCAGAGAGCCCTCCATTTGGTTTTAAGTGTGAATGAAGAGGGCACAGGGTGATGGCGGAGAGGTGGTCATGCACAAGAGCACAGACCTTTTATATTTTACTTTTTTTCTTTTTTTGGTCTCCATTTCCAGTGACTGAAAAGGCAAAGTTGGAACAGCCTGGGCTGTTTTCCAGGGTGGTTTTAATGACGTGCTTGGAACAACGATAATTTCACATTTTCTTTGCTTGCACTCTCTACTTCAGCTTCCCAATGCTGAAACATCACTCTCAATTTGGACATATGAGACAGGACACAGGGAGAAGTACTACAGCATGGCTCAAATTGGAGCAAATTACATCAGCATTGAAAAAAATGTCATCTGCCATTTAAAGTTCATTATAATTTTAGAAGGAAATAATTTACAGAGCTGAAAAAGAGACAAAGGCCTCTGGGGCTTGATGTCTAAGGAAAGAGATGGCTCTCACAGTGCAGGACAGCAGCTCCCTACAGTTGCAGAAAAATAGTGTCCTAAGACAAACAGGCTGAAATATGCACGGATTTAGTTCTCATCTCACTGAGTACGCTTCTATCCGTGCTTTCCAAAATCACTATCCCAAACTCCACATGACCCAAGAGAACTTTTCCAGCCCTGGAACTATGGCTGAGCTTGTGATTCTTTTCACCTGCACTCCCTCAGCAAGTTTCCACAGACAACCTGAAGTGAAGTTACCCAATTATCTCTTATCTGTACCCTCAGGCATGATGCCTTCCTCACTCTCAGAGTCAGATTTTCTGTTTGTGACAGAAGACAGTGACTGCCAACACAACAAACCTAAAAACCGCTATACTAAACACCTACTTAAACTGCTAATATTTTACTTTTCATTTTACAGACGTTCACCATTTCCTTCCAAAAGGGCTATCAAAATAATCCTGCATTCAGATTCATTTTGCAAAACATAGCTTTTCATTTCCTTGTTTCACTCGTTGTGGTTGCTTCCACTTGTTCCTGGTATGCACCAAAAACTATATGAACACTCTTACACGTCCCCTTTTTTTTCTGAATCCTGATTACATGAGTGATATCTTTATATATGCATGAGTGTGTGTTAAAAATCAGATTTTCTGAAGTCATATATCTTTATGTTAATTCTTTTGATTTCTCTGTGTTGTGGTCAGAGCCCAAAAATTATTTTCTGCTATTGTCAACTTCAGCTACAGCTTGAATCAATGAAAGGCTTTACAAAATGTATTGCAAAGTGATTTTCCTTCTACGGACGAAAAAGGCAAGTCATTCCTGAATTCCAACCATGGCTAAATTATCTGATGTTGGCAGAGGTTCAAGGACAATCTACAAACAAAATTATAATCACTAGGCCATCAGTTTCCATAGGCCTGGCCAGAAAGGATTTTTCTCTCAGACCTTATCCCATTTAATCTTGTTTCTTTTGTCTTCATCCTTTCACCCTCTTCTTCATATTTAATTTCTCACGCTTCTCCCAGAGTCATTTTCTCAGTCATCACTTTGATTTCCTATTCCAGTTATAATCCATCACTTAATTACACTAGGTGCATGAAAATTCCAAATAAATCATATTTGGCTCAGGTTTTAGGACTGTATTCTAAATAAAGCTTAGATAGTAATTGTAATCTGAAATACAGATACTAAAATCTCAGTGAATGAATTTTGGCTTCTACATCTGCATTTTGGCATCTGAATCAAAGTGGTTATCCAACGGTTTCAAATATCTGCAATGGAAGTGCTAAGTGTGGCATTTAGATATGCACTTATAAAATGATTTTAACTGCAAAAATTAAAAATATATGGTGGTTAAAATCTTCTGTAAGTGAACCACTAATCTTGTCTGGAAATTAATGCTTCATAACAGTAAAGTTTAAGGTGCTGCATTTCGGTCCTGGGAAAGCTTTTATTTCTGCCCCTTGACTGGGTTACAGGAGCAAAAATGAGCAACCGACCATTTTCAATGATCTATATTCTACCTTGATTTTTCTTTCCTTTAAGTCAATGTAATAAAGGATTTTTGAAATAATTTCATTGTTTTTTAGAAATTTGAGTGCTGGTATTTGAGGTTAAAATGAGGCTGTATCTTCTGTTAAGAATAAGATACTGTTTGAAGAAATCCCCATGATAGACTGAATCAGATTACCATCAACAGAGAAATACTCCAGAGCAAGGCTAATGCTGGATTGCTGAACCCACCCAAGCCTGGTCATGACGTGGGAGAAAAGGCCTAAGAAAGCTGATCCAAATCAGGGGGCAGAGAAAGGTGATCAGACTTCAAACATGTTTGAGAGTTTCTCTCTTTTTCATGCAGATTTAGCTCTCTCTTTATTTTAGTATTGATTGGCTTTCTTTTTTTGAGAATGGAGGAAGGAGTAGTGAAGACTATGGCCACTTACTGGAGTCCAGAGGCGCTGTGCAGGCTGACTCTGTGAGTTACTAGCAGATTTTACAGCTTGAGACCTACTGACTGGTGGCACCATTCTGCAGAGTGGATCTCTCTCCCCCTAAATCTGCAGTCTGCACTTACCTTACAACATTAGTTGAAGAGTATTTGGTCCACGGTTGCAATGACTTGTATTCCTCCCTCCTTTTCTTCTGGATGAGAGGAATTCAGGCAATAAAAAGGGACTTATAATGATTTGGGGGGAAGTTTAAAATAAAAGTTCAATTGCTTTGCATTTTAAACATTTCTTAAGGACTTCAGCATAGGTACAAATGTGCAGCCATAGACTGAAAAGTAATTGAATAATGCCATGTTTTTCATATTCTATTTAATTATGGTGTTTCTTAGCGAGGATAATAAGAGCTCAAAAGGACATGCAAGAGCTTAATTAATAATAATCCCCATTCCAAAGACTGTACCAAAATTTAGGAAATTAGTATGAAGAGAACTATTGGTCTTTCTAATCCATCCTTTTTCTTTGGACTGCTATTCATCAGCCATGCCCCAGAGTGCTCTCCACTCACTGCTGTTCAACTCCATGCTGTTTGAATCTTCATCTTTTGTTAGACTTTTCAATATCCTAATTATGGTTTTAAGTGAAAAATCTCTCACTAAACCCCAACCTAAACCTCCTTTTCATTTGTCATTTCAAGTCACAGTGAAAACAAAGCAATGGCCATTACATAGTTAGCCCTTTTTTATAGGACATTTGTTATATTTAAGTTTTCCTGTCAGCACTATTTTTCAGACTACAGACATTAAACTCTGCAAAAGAAGCAACAGCTGTAATATAGCCAAAGGCAATCGCAACAAAGGACCTTCAGTAAGCATCTTTAGCGAAGTTTTTACATTTGGAATTTTCCTTAGCTTGATGCTAATTATTTAGTTTTTAATGACTATATTTTTTTTAGACCAGCTATAGGAATACGGACAACAAAAATGTATCTAGTATCAGTGACTATATGGGTTTTATAGGGCTATTTGTAAACATGAATTTTTGGTTTCTAGATCCAATCTCTCTCTGAACTAGGGGTCAAGAGACAAGTGGGGAGAAAGGTGGGCAAATTGCTTTTTTGCCCATTAAAAGTGATGGAGAACTTCCTTATGCAATTTAAATGACGTATTCCTGGTGGTATGTGAAAGATTGTCTCCCCACAATGCATTTTTCTTTGTCAACATCCTGTCAGGGTGCTTCAGTGAGTTCTGAATTGTCTTATCTCTGCCTCAAGGGGAAAAAGTCAGTTGCCTTAATAATCCTGTGTTTTAGGATGCTTTAAATGCTGATCTAGTCTATGAGGATTAGGTCCTGTGTGGTATGTTCCTTAATCTGTGCCCTGGTGATGGCTGCATTCAAAGCAGAGAATTGATGAAGGTCCCTTCTGGGCTCAGCACCTGTGAAAAGTAGGGCATGGGAAGCAGGCTAATATCTGCTTGGGACTTCTGGAATGGATTTGCAACACACAGACCTAAACATTCAGATCATGGAACTGCTTCTAGGGTCCCCCAAAGCAGTCATAATTGAAGCATAACATTTAAAACTTTTAACAGCTGCAAGTAGGAATGTTAAAGACTTCCAAAAGCCACGTTGCATTTGAAACAAACAACTGCTTCTCCACAGCCCTACTGGTAAATGAATAAATCTTTAGTACGTTTCCCTTGCGTGCGTGTCATTAGATGCAAAGTGTACCCAAGGGATTAGCTGGTCACTCCAGAATTTTGAAATGAAGGAGAGGAGGAGTTAGTGTCATTCCCAAATGCTATGAGATGCCAATTTAATGTGTCCTCAGAACATTGCCACATGAAATGCTACAACCAAATTATCTGTTTATCAGTACTTTGAGTATTTTGACAGCTGGAACCCACCTGATTATCAGGATTTACTAGATGCAGGGCTCTGACTGGTGTGGTCCACACTCTTAATGAAGTAAATATATTACCATGTGCTGAGAAAAACTCATCATTCTGCCTATTTACATGGACCCTTGTCTATGTTAGATGTTGTGTACTTACACAGGCTCTTGACTAAGATTAGGATTATATTATATATTTGATTTTGTAGAAACCATGGTTTCTGCAAAAGCAGATGTAAGCTGACAAGTATGTTCCTCAACTGGCATATGTAGAGGAAGTTCTATCTCAGAAGTTCATGCTAGGACCAGTTCTAATAACAGCATAAAAATCTCAAAATATCATACAAAACTAGATGACAAATGCTTGGCCTTTCTCTGCAAGATGGTAAGGGGAAAAATATAGCTTTCTAAGCAGTCTTTCCTGGGTATCTCACCAGTCTGGACTTTCCCCAAGCATTTGATCCTGGCTAAAAACATTTGTTCCTTAATTTATTCTGATCTCTATGACATAAATGTATCACGAACCTCTTGCTAGGTCCCAGGAGAGAAACTTTCCATTTCTCAAAACCAGGATAAGACCCTTTCTTTAAAGACCAGCCAGCAGACAAACCACATGGGACAAGAGAATTTGACCTTTCATGTGCTTTGGCAAATACAACCTCCCAACATCCATTCCTGTACAGGACAAAAGCTCTTAGGATGGTTAACTATCTTAAAAAATAGTAAGCTAGCCTAAAAGACTTTCTCTCTCTTAACAATACTAAGCTGATAAGAGAGAATACTAGTGTAACTAAACCAACAGAAAATTTTAACAGTTGCCCAAGAAAGTGCCATATGGGTTCAGAAGCCCAGAACAAGAATTGCAGTAACACTTAATTAACTCTGACTGACTTAAGATGAATAGCATCCCTAGTAACTTGCACTCTTTTTTTCTTGTGAATTGGTATTAAAACGAGTAATAGAAAATAATAATAACAAATATTTGTTACTGAATATTGAAAATAAGCGATGTTTTTGTTGTTTTTGGAGAATGGAAATGTAGGTCTTCACGTGCAACACAATGTTTTTGAATAAGGTCCAAATGGACATTATTCCATAAATAATATGGAATATATATATATATATATATTCCAACTATAATATGTCCTCAGTGTTTGAATATACTCAGATCTTCATCTAAACTACCTCTGCCTTCTTGGAGGTCAGTAAAGATGACCAAAAATGTATTCTTATTTTGGGACACTGTTTGGCTGACCCAAACAGTCATTCTCAAAAGTGAATTTTTCACCCCTCCTTGATATCACAAAAACAACCACACTGTGTCTTGTCTTTGGGGCCCCAGAACAAGATTCATGTTGGCTCAGTTTGTCATGGGCAAAGATGATGTAACCTTAACACGACCCACTGCCCGAAGTGACCTGGGGAGGTAATGAGAGAAGGCAGGAGTGGGATGGCTGCCCTGTACAGCAGGATGGCTGAAGTTTTCTCACAAAACAGGAGTAGTTATCTGTGCCGTGTTGGGTCACAGATAACAGACACACTGTCCCACATCAGCTCAGGTGCTGGGCCACAGCCAAAAACACTTGCATAGTCCTGGTGAGCACCAGGTGAGCACCACAACCAGCCATCACAGAATCATAGAATATGCTGAGTTGGAAGGCACCCACCAGGACGATTGAGTCCAGCTCCTGGCCCTGCACAGGACACCCCAAGAATCACACCATGTGCCTGAGAGTGTTGTCCAAACGCTTCCTGGACAGTCTTCGTGCTGTGATCACTTCTCTGGAGAGCCTGTTCCAGGGCTCAACCACCCTCTGGGTGAAAAACCTTTTCCTGAAACCTGCTCCTGAAGCCCACACACAGATGCAATTGGTGGAAATAAGAGCCAGATGTGTGATTTGGATGCATAAAATGTGCGAGCTGCCAAGGTCCCAGCCCCATTAATCCACACTATGTAAATCCCTAGGTAAATCCACCCCAACTGGAAGCCCAAGCCTGCTTCCATCCTCTTTAATTGTCCCTGAGTTCAGATGCCATAGAAGAGCAGATAAGCCTTTGGGTCCTAACCACACAGTACACCTGTGCCATGACCCCAGCATGTAAACCAGAAGGATCTCCTAGGGAGGGGAAGGGGGGCAGTGCAGTCCACCACATCTTTGGAACATGGAAACTGCCTCTGTATATAGCCCTGGTTGAATTTGTTCTGTACCTGTAGCAATAGCTGACTCACTCTGCTCAAGCTGTTAAAGGACCTATCCATGACCTTGGAAAAAAAAGGGTCATCTACACAGCTCTTGAGAACAGTGTGGAGTTGTGTGTCCTTAAACAAACGAAAAAATTAGTATAACTTCTGCTTATCTGCATCTCTTGATATTCATCAATATTCTAAGAGTAGTATGAGTGTTGTCTTAGGAACCAACAAGTCCTCTACTTGAGTCCTACCATCCCATTAATTTGCTCTATGACTCTCATGCACTGCATTCATAAAATACAGAAAATGCCTTTTTTATTTTCCTAACTAGTAAGTTCACAATCACTATTTTCTAACTTTTATAAGTTGATTTGAACATATTATATACTGGTGATTATGGTCTTACATTTATACCTCTCTTGGAAAACAGTTTTGTTCCTAACTCGGATGAAAGATCAGACTATAATGAAACTGTGTTGTCTGTATGTAGATTATAACCATATCTAATAGTACCTATTTGGACTTTTTACCTATATCACTATTTTAAAATACTTGAATATACAGGTTAAAAAATGATCTTATGAAGTCTTCACTGTGTCTGTTCTCATAGAACTTTTGCTATTATTTATGCAGCAATAACTACACTGCGATATAAATTGCACATATAGAATGCACAATATAGATTTTTCTTTCTGTTACTGTATATTATATTCTCTTCATTATAACAAACCATCTTGTCCTCAGATGACTCTCAAGAGAATGTGATCTCTGTTTTGTGATCTGAAGGGCTTGCATTATACATTTGCCTGGAGCTTTCATTATTAATAGACCCTCCTTGAGCACCTCTTAGCTAACTGACATTCATTTGAGACTGCTGCATTCATAAAATTCTCTGACCTTGCTGCATGAACTCAAGATTCATAGTTTCGAGCAGAATGGATAAATCAAATGAAATATTTTTTATTATGAGGTCTCAAAAGTTGACAGAAAAGAGACAATAAAATTATATTGAAAAATGGTTCTCTAGAACGACATGCTTTTCTTCCCCAGCTTATGGTGTTTTGCTATTATTTCAATTAAAGTGAAGCAGCAATTTCTTCACTTCTAGCCTGGTGCTAGTTATATTGGGTTTGTAGTCAAAGTTAAACAGAAAGTTTAAAAAAAAATATTTTCATGAGTATTTAAACAAACTGACATAATGGATTTTTTTTTACAGTAGCATTATTCTTTGCCAGCTATAATATGTCAGTTAGTAAAACTGTAATATGAGACTCTGGTAGGGATAGGTATTGGATTTGTTTTATGTCAAGGCTTCCTTCAGATTTTTCCGTACAGTCCCTGCTGAATGAACCTTTCTTGAGTTTTGAGTCACTTAGTCTAAGAATTTGTTCCTTTGTTTCCAGCACTTCAAGAAGCAGAACAAGAAGAGAGGACACTGACAGATCCAGACCCACTGCAGACAACATGGAAACCTCCTTGGGCTTTGGACCTCGGCAATGTGCAGTGGGCAGCTGACAGCAGCTGTGGAAATTTGCCCTTTGGAGTTCTTTCCACTACTGAAGTCGAAGTTTGTTCCACAAAACATGCTACTAAGAAGGGTGTTTCTTGAACCCTTGTAAGATATTGAGGTATCTGTAGCACATAGTATGCATTGTAGTCCCCAGAGTTCACTCCCCTTAGCCCATCTGAATTTCCCAGTGTCTAAGCCTCATCCCTTGATGAGCAGTTTGTCTCTCACAGTTTCTACTAATTCACAAGAGCACAAAATTCCATTCATAGCCCCAGGAGAATTTCACCAGCAAAGTTCTATACGTGTATGGTAAATAAGAACAGCTAATTAACAACATAGATTTTGCCATGTAGTTAAGAAGAGATCTGCAGAAGTAGGTGGGGAGAACAGACCCCTTAGGCAACTGCAGTCCTCTGTCTAGGTGGACATACTGTTTCAGAGGAGCTCTTTTGAAAACCTGTGCTAGCAGAAGATGTATAAAATCCAGGTCAAGTCCCAGCTACGTGGCTAGTGCTGAAAACCTCACAGTCATGTCATATTACATTTTCTGGAGTATGCATTTTTGAGGGATGTGGTGTAGCATGTTTACAGAAATACAAGTCCATCATTTTATTTTCAATGCACCATTTTTTAATAGATTAGGCAAAGGGTACTGTGTTTAGACTTACATTTATCAAGGCACTGCAAAAAGAGAGATGATAAACTGTACACACGGTTAGTTGTGTATATAAGCTCTCTGAATTTTCCTTCGAAAGAAAATTATCACCCCAAATGCAAATAAGAATGTTGCATCTGATGGGCCACCTTAGGAACTTTAATCACTTAATTTAAGTGATTTGAATATATGCCTGGAAGTATCTTTTTCCACTGACTACAGAAAAAAAGTCCAGGGTAATTGTCTGGGATAAATTATTCACTAAAGTTAGGTTCCTGAACTTAGACAGTATGACTGTCTCTATTGCCCAGCTCTCCTATCTTAGTCTTTAGATTACTAAAGGTAGGTGATCAGCAGATGGGGATGCAAAGTCATAAGCAACTATATGTGGTCAAAGAGTGAAGAAATCAAGCCAAAATATTTAGAAAGGCACATGTTCCCATGTTTACTAAAAAAATAATTTGAAAATGTTTTGAAGATCTTCCCTGCTGTGAACAATGTCTTCATACTCCCTAGAGAAGACCATTGCTTCTGGAAATGGTGCCTATTTTGATTTATATCAGGACATGAAAATGGTTTGGGATTAACACAAGGCAGATGACACCTCAGAAAGTCTTCTGTGTTTTCAATGTCTGGAAACCCTTTAGAGTGAATACCAACTTGCAAAGCAGCACAGGGATGCTGATCAAGAACAATACTAGCTCCTTCCCAGAGGTGTTTGTGGCAAATGATGTGTCTGTGGTGGCCCCTGTCCCACTGAGGGTGAGATGCCATGACTTGCAGCTGCCACAGTGGTTTGGCTAAGGAGCACAGAGCAAAAGCAGAGCAAAAATGAGGGAGAAGCACCATGCACACCCCTCTGCATGAGAAAAAATGGGAAATGTCACAGTTCCTGCAAACTTTGGACCACGGAACAGATCTGAGGGTGTCAGTCAAGACAGGATATAAAGCATTTTGCTTTGTTCTTGTTCCAGTGGAGAACAAACTACCAGGCCTGTTTGCCTGTCTTTGGAAAAAAGCCAAGAGTTTATCCCACAGAGAATAAATTATACACATAAAATATGAGGCATCAGGTAATGTAATTAGCTCAATTTAGATGCACTATTGACATGACACTAATGCTTATTACTAATGAATACACTGCTAGTGAATCATTAATAGTGGGAGTATCTAACTACCATGCTTATGAATGCTTTATTGTGGAAAGGTGGAAAGTTCATATAGGCTGTTTGATTTTGTGGGCCAATTATTTGCTTCTTCCTATCTGCTACTTTTGACCTTCCTGATCAGCTCAATTAGGTTTGTGAACAAAAAGTATATGAGTTGAGTCTTGAAGGAAATTAGGATAATGGGAAGGTCTTGAATACCTTCACTACATTTTCTTTACACCACAATTCTAGTTAAGTTCTATGGAAAGTGGGCAAAGGGCACAAAAATCTAGAAATAAACTGTAAGAACGAAATCAGCCATCAGAGAAGAAGACATTTTCAGAAAGGATTTGCAAAGGTACAAAGACAGTCACAGAGGTGTGGAAGTGGGAAATAAAACAGCTGCAGGGGTCTGCCTGGCTGCATGAGCCATATCCCAAGCCTCACTCAGGTCCTCATCCTAAAACCTGGATCTACTCTGACAGCTGCACCTGTGGGAACTGGGACTTTGAGCAGGGATGCCCTTCAGGTGTTCTGCATGGTGTAGGGTGTAAGGAAAGGATTAGGCCTTGGGCAAGTTCATTAAACTTCAGCAGTGACTTCTGGCACCAGAGGGTTAATAACAATCCCCAATGTGGCAAACTGCTGACTTTGGGGCAGCTCCAATATTTAAGGAGAGCTCAGAGAGGACTGGTGCTGGGTAGTCAAAATAGCTCCATCTTTTATCAAGCACCAGCTCTGCCAGCAAACCTTATCTATTGTAGCCAGATATTTTGCTGTTCACCAGAGACCAGGTAGACCCACACAGCTGGTTTTGGGGAGTGCTCCATGTTTCAGGACTTGCTTCTACCTCCCACGCTACTTAGTGAAAAATCAGGGAACTCCAGGTGCATCAAAACTGCATGGATAACAAGATTTGTATTGGAAACACTCACTGGAGGCTCACCAAACTTAACATTTTTTACAGCCTTTCTGGAATCTGAGCAGTAGAATGCAGAGATGTGGTGTCTTTTGACAAGCTGGCTCAGCTTGTCGTTTTGAAGCAATTCAACTGATCAGATTTTGCAGAAATCACTCTTATTATGCCCTTGCTAATTGACTGAAGCTTTTCCAATACCAACATTTTTCCCAATGAAAAGGAATATCTTTTTGAAGAACATGTTTGCTATATAGGAAGTAGAGTTTTTAATTAAAAAGTATAATGTTTTAAAATTTTTACCATCACAATTTATTCTAAATCCCTATGCATGTATCTGAATTGTGTGATCAGGATTGTATCTCTGTGGCAAAGTCACCTCCCAAAAAGACAAATAACTCAGGATGTTTCTTGACCTTGACCTTCACCTCTGAAATCACTTTATCTGTTTGCAGAACCAAACACAAAATAGATGTGCTCAGACTTGCTTGTCCTTTTCAGCTCACACCTTGCATCCTGCACAGCCCCTTTTGCATTAGTTTTCCTCCTCTTTCTTGATCCAGATTAGTCATGTGAGCAGTAGGAATCAGCTAACCCTTGATGTACTGGATTGTATCAAACTATTTTGACAAAGGTGTCAGGTTTTTAAAGACAGTGGACCTAAAATCACACAGTATTTATGATCTATGGACTGAAACAGTTCCTCTTGCAGAGATCATTTGCTTATGATTAAAACAACGACTTGTAGAAAAATCATCCTCTTAAAAAATGGAACCGCAAGTGAACACATGGTGCACTGTTTTTCGTAGATTACATATTGGATTATAAATTTGTAAAGGAAAATAAATAGACTTTGGGAAGAAAAAAATATTTATAAGCTTGGGGTTTTTTTTCCATGTGCTCTACTGGATTCTCTCTCTTTCTTGAATTACAGTATATTGGAGGGGACTACAAGTAATTCCCCATTCAAAAGGCGGCTACAGAGGGTGCAATAAATCTCCTTGAAGGCAGACTTCCATTTTTTTCTGGCATGCTGTACATCAGGCAAAATATTACAACATCAGGCTGCAACTGATAAAAATGGGAGTCTTCCTGTCCTTATAAAATATATGAGTTTTTTTTTAATAGTACTTGCTATGATTATCCCCAGCAGAATATTCCTGTGTGAACATGCAATAAAAGGTCCCAAATCTACAATCAGATATGGGACTTTGGAGCCCGAAATCCACAAGACTCTGCACAAACTACAGCTCTGCATCCACCTCATGATGTCTCAGATTTCAGGATCAGTGGTCTAATTATCCCAAACTTGAAAAGTATGCAAGAAAAATGTTTTTTGCCAAATTGAGAAGGAAACGGAAAAGCCATTTCCAGTGTGAACAGACATGTCTATGCCATAAAGACAATTGGGGTTAGTTTCAACAGAGTTGTCAACTGTCACTGTCAACCCTGGGAGTGTTTAATCATTGAGGTAGTGATATATCCTTCAGTATAGGAGGTGCTATTAAGGTGTTGTATTTCCTCCTAAAAGCTTCTAACAATCTCCTTTCTTAGAATGACACAGTTGGTAGTTAGGAGCAAGAAGAGTACTTACCATCTAGTATTCAGATTTTCAGTGGGCCTGTTTTGCTACTTGGGTCATGGAAAGGTTTGACACATTAGGACTGCGAGTCTCCAATTTTGCCCTTGCTTTTTTTTCAGACTTTTTGCCTTTCCAGTCTCAGTTCTTATTTCTCCAAGTTCTGTGCCCCAAATACCAAACACTCTCACTCCATGAGTGAGATTTACAGCATGTGCACATTAAATCCAATACTCCTGTGTCACATTAAACCTACTGCACGTGTGCACATACTACGTGTATGGTGCATGTGCAGAGGGTCTGATGCTTATTTAAAACAGTGTGCTCCTGGATCCAGTACTTCCCAGCCCATGCACATGTTTCTCCTTATGGCTAATTCTTGATTGTAGTATGCCTTCCTTTCTGTCTCATCCTTCTGTCCCCTGGGGGACAATTTTCAATAAAGCTATTTCAATTCTGGACCCATATGGAGGATGGTGTGTTGTATACTGAGTTCCTGTGATGGCCTAACTGCAAACACAGTACGGCAGGATTTAGGCTATTTTTGCTTTAGGAAAGCAAATTTTTGCTTTAGGAAAGCAAATCTACTTTTCAAGGAGATAGTCAGTAGGATACCCCAGGAGACTGCCCTCTGGGACAAGGGGCTGGAACAAGGCTGGCAGATCCTTAATGAAGTCTTCCATAGAATACAAGAGCTAGCGATCCCCAGAGCAAGAATTCGGGCAAAGAAGGCAAGACATTGGCATGGGTGAGTAGGGAACTGCTGATCAAACTATACGGAAAGAAAGAAGTACATAGGCGGTGGAAACAAAGATAAATAACTTGGGAAAAGTACAAAGATGAAGTACAGTTGTATAGGAATGGGGTGAGAAAGGCTGAGGTGAAGCCAGAATTGAACCTGGCAAGGGACGCAAAGAATAAAAAGAAGGGCTTCTACAGGTACCTCACCAGAAAAGAGATGCCAAAGAAGGTGTACCACCCCCCACCTCCCATGCACCCCCCTGATAATCAAGGCTGAAAAACTGGTGACAACAAATGATGAGAAGACTGAGCTACTCAAAAACTTTTTTGTTTCAGTCTTCAATGTCAATGTTAGACGAATTTTTGTTTCAGTCTTCAGTGTCAACCTCTCTTTCCACACCTCTTGAGTAGATGGACAGCAGTATGGGGACTGGGGGAGCAGTGTTCCTCCCACTGTAAGACAACATCAGGTTCACGGCCATCTGAGGAACATGAATGTACATAAGTCTATTGGACCCGATGAGATGCATCCCAGAGTCCTGAGGCAACTGGCTGATGTAGTTGCCAAGCTACTCTCCATGATATTTGAAATGTCATGGCCATCAGGTGAAGTCCCAGGTGATTGGAAAAAGAGAATTATACCCATCTTTTAAAGAAAGGGTAGAAAGAAGGACCCTGGAAACTACCAACCTGTCAGCCTCACCAAGGGCAAGTCCAGCCTGACCAACCTAGTGGCCTTCTATGACGGAGTCACTACGTTAGTGGACAAGCAAAGGGTTACAGATTATAAGTATCTGATTTTCTGTAAAGTCACAATATTCTGCTCTCTAAAGTGGAGAGAGATAGGTTTTATAAGTGGACTGTTAGGCGAATAAGAAAGTGTTTGGACAGTCACATCCAGAAGATAGTGGTCAATGGCTTAGAATCATAATGGGCATCAATGACAAGTGGTGTCCCTCAGGGGTCCATTTTGGGACCAATGTTATTCAATATCTTTATTAATGACATAGATGAAGGGATTGAGTGCAGCCTTGGAAAATTTGCAGATGACACCAAGCTGAGGGGTGCAGGTGACACACCTGAAGGACAGGATATCATCTTGAGGCACCTGAACAAGCTCGACAAGTGGGCCCATTGGAATGTCGTGAGGTTTAACAAGAGCAAGGGCAAGGTGCTGCACCTGGGTTGGGGCAACCCCCAGTATCAGTACAGGCTGGGGGATGAGGAGATCTAGAGCAGCAAGAAGGACTTGGGTGTGCTGGTGCATGAGAGGCTGGACATGAGCTCACAGCCCAGAAAGCCAACCGTGTTCTAGGCTGCATCCAAAGCAGCATGGACATCAGACTGAAGGAGCTAATTTTGCCCCTCTACTCTGCTCCTGTGAGGCCCCACCTGGAGCACTGCATCCAGCTCCCCAACACAGAAAGGACATTGACCTGTTGGAGCAAGTCTAGAGGAGGCCCACCAAGATGGTTAAGGGATAGGACACCTCTCCTATGAGGAAAGCCTATAAGAGAGTTGAGATTGTTCAGCCTGGAGAAGAGAAGGTTCTGGGGGTGACCTAATTGTGACCTTCCAGTACCAGAAGGGAGCCTAAAAGAAAGACGGAGCTCTTTTTACAAGGGCACGTAGTGACAGGACAGGGGGGAATGGCTTCAAACTAAAAGAGAGTAGGTTTAGGTCAGATATTAGGAAGAAATTCTTTTCTGTGAGGGTGGTTAGACACTGAACCAGGTTGCCTAGAGAGGATGTGAATGCCCCATCCCTGGAAGTACTCAAGGTCAGATTGGATGGGTCTCTGAGCAACCTGGTCTAGTAGAAAGTGTCTTTGCCATGGCAACAGGTTGGAGCTAGATGATCTTTAAGGTCCCTTTCTATCCAAACCGTGCTGTGATGCTATGATTTTGAACATTTATAAAAACCTGAGTGTCTGAATACGAGCTTCTGAAAAATATGGGCCCCACATCATGATAGCAGTGTGTGTATTTCCACTAGCTCAGAAATATGCTCTGAACAAAAAGTTAAATAACAATATTGGAAAGAAGATTGATTTCAG
>JAWWLV010000088.1:119410580-119442455 GCA_035041135.1 Platyrinchus mystaceus
GCATAACTGAAGATTCCCAGGTGCACCCACCCTGCCATGGCACGTGCCCGTCACACAGCACTGGCCACTTGATAGGAAGCCCTAGAGTAGCAATTGACTCACTAGCAGACCTGCTTATCTCTGGAAATTTTTCTGTAATGCCTCAGAAAAACTATGTGTTTAAATGATTTCTATACATATTAGTCACTCTATTCAGGAAGTATGTAGAGGATCTGAGAAACATCCACCAAACTGACAGGTGCAACAAATCTTAAATCTCAGTTTCATGAATTTGAAAAAGAATTGACTACAGGATGATTTCAGGGCTGTTCTCACCACACTACATTTCAGTGAAAGTTCACATTTCTGCATAAAATTCTTTGGATCTAGCTGAAAGCTAGGCCAGGCTACTGACAGCACAGTTTGGCTGTAGACATAATTAGTCCTCTATGGCTTCCTATAGGAGACAGTTTATTACCCACAAAACCTGTACAAATCACAGATATGCATATTTTTCAACCATCCCCTGGTATCTCACATACTACAAAAATCAGGCTTGTATTGAGCATCCTGCAAACTGTAATTTAGTACCTAATAATTTGTGAAAAGAGAAAGATACACCCTTATTTTTGAGGGAGTCTTTTGTAGCTAGTTACTGTGGTGGTGATAATATAAATTTGTGCTTGTGTGTAGGAACATGTTCATTTATTTTGAGAGACAGCTGCAATTCAGTGGCTTTCTCATTTAGATTTGCATGGGTGAATATTCTTAACAGTAATTTATGCGCATGTGAAAGGTGAATATTAAGACAAGAGTCTCTGAGTTTTATATTTGATTACTTTCATGTATTTCTTCATAACTTCAAAAATGCTAGAAAGTTCTACAAGCCTTCCATCCTCCCACTGCCCCCCAGATTTGACAACATCTTGTGCTGTTCATTATTCATGCTAATTCATTTCCAGTGAAGAAGATGGATTTCTAAGAGGAAGCCTATGTCATGGATTTTGCAATAGAATAACATTCTTCCACTCTTCAAAAAAACACAAGTGAGCTCACACAAATTGGTGAGCTCTACTTCTGTAGTGGTTGTTTAGTAAGACAATGGCTCTCCATCTCATTTTTCCTAGTGGTAAAGATGAGCTCCATTGAAAACAGTTTTCAGTCAACTGAAGCTGACTTTCAGCCTAATTTATAGCAAATTTATGATTAACAATCTGTATTATTCCCTCTATTCTTTTTCATCCCTCTCTTAAACACTTGGCAACCAAAAAAAATGGGTTAATATTTGCATTTAAGCTAAACTCTCAAACCTATCATGTTTAAATTCATTTGAATTCAGGGAAGATGAGTTAGTATGGGCCAGCAAACATGAGTGCCCTGCAGAAGTGCCTGAAATTACCCATGATAATTGTTTTCATATTATCTCTACAGTAACTCCGCAGTGATATATTTACTGCCTGTTCTGGCAGAGATACAACAGTGTTATGTGGGCAAGTACATGTCAGACATTCCTGTGTTTGCACTTATGGTTCCTAGCACATACCAGATGAACTGAAGCATGGCATAAGTGCCTGTGTGTTTCTTCAGTCTAAATCCATACACTTGCTCTAAACTTTCACCAGTCTGGCAGAGGAATCTCTTGTATTCAGCCTTTTATCTTCAGTATATAGAAATTTTTATTAAATTACAAGAGTGATGAAATGTTGAGACTGTCGTCTGCACATCTGATACAAATCAGGAGGCCAAATTTTTACTCATATGAGCAGTTCAATTACTTTTTATGGGCATAGTACATAAATATTAGCAAAAATTGAGACTTGAGTTTTTTATTACATTTCTTATGAATGAATGTGACATAGACGAAAAACTGGGAAGTGAACTTAGTGAAACTGTTTAGTACCATAAAGAGTACTGTGAGGGAAACCCTCATTCTGAAGAAATTAATGGGAAACTTGATGTATAAGACAAGCATCAGAAATATGGTGAATAACCACAAGAATTCTCAGGCATATGCTCTTAGTTAAACAGTTTAGAAGTTTTACTTCTTACATAAAATCTAATATTAAGAATATTTGTGTTAGGTTAGAACTCAAATAATTTGAAGAGCTCTTCATTTCAACAGATTACCTTTCACATGGTGGGTTTTCTTATTTGTGGTAGAAGACTGAAATTTGTTTCCAGTGGAGAGCATAATTGTGTTCTGTGCGAAGTACTGTAGGTGAATTGGGAGTATGTGATATTTTTTCTAATTGGAGCCAGGCTTTTGCTTAATTAAATCTGAGTAAGGATTTCAAAACTTGGATCTGACAGAATTTGTGACTGTGATAATTTTATTGTGGCAAATAAATTAGATTCAGACTTGTGAAGTTACAGTCACTGTAAGAAGGGAAAACAGGACCAGGCCAAGACAACTTCATCTTTGTAACTGTTGAAAAATCCTTGTCAAACTTAGTAATTGCAGGAATACTTTGAAATAACCTCTGAGGGGACGGGTTCAGGCTGAGCTGGAAGCCAGAATAGTGGATCAGAGTTGCTCCCAAATTTTCCAGCTATTTCCCTTGTCTTCAACTGGGTCTTTTGCTGAAAAGACCTGGGGAGTTGAGTTTAGAAAAAACATATGATATTCATATATGTTGGAGTGTACAGATAACCTTCCTCTCCAACTTGCTATGCTTTTTATATATCAATATATTCTGAAAAGTATTTGAGTTTTCCTTTCAATAACCAGCCAGAGAGTATTTACAATTATTTTTAGTTCCTCATAGTCTAAACAAATTTACTCATTAAAACCAACTGAGTAATAAAAACAAACATGCCCAACCATGTAAACCAAATGCAAAAATCTGCCAGTCATTTGTGAAAATGGTTTTGATTTGACTATATCTAAATTGGCATGGGTATTATTTTCCCTCAGTACCACTGATGTGGTTTTACATAAAGGGTTTAATAAAATAGGTGGCATTAGGGAAATACAAAAAAATGTGTCAGGGATGTTATTTTTCACCTAGAAATATTGAAACAAAAAGGCAATATGCTCCATGGATTCTTTTTTTTAGTCAAATATACTCAGTACCATCTTTTATGAGACGAAATCCAGACCTACAATGATAAATGCTCCATTATTTAGAGAAATAAATAGCATAAATTGTGCTCTGCTTTTCCTGTAGTACACATGCAGCTTACTCTGAGTCTGAGCACACCGAGACCAGACTATGAGGGTTTCCAGTGATTTGATTCTTAAAGCACAAATTTTATCTGCAATAGAAAATACATGTCTCACAGGAATCTCTCCGGTGCCTGTGATGTTTTCTTACAGCTTTTTAGCAATTTTATATGTGTGTGAATTGCAATATAGTTCTCTGGTTCATGTCAGAGAGAGAATTTGGTTATTACAACAGGTTCGTTAAGTGATATCTTATTATTTTTTGCTGGACCAATAGTAAGAATAGCACAAGTATTTAATGGTATAAAAAGTTCTGAACAATTTGGACTTTTGGCTGTTTTGTCCAGCAAGAAAGTGGCCATTTTTTTCAGAAGACTGATGTGTTTCCTAAATACAACTATTTATATCAAGACTTTGTTTTAGGTAACATCAAGATGTTAGTTCAAAACAAAATATATTGTTTCTAATTTGCTCAGAAAAAAATGCTATTTAAACATAATGAGTTAGGATATTTCCTAATAAATATTTTTCTTTCAGAACAAAACACGGTATTCCATGCAGCAAATGTATTGGCTATAATCTTTGCCTTTTTAGCACATTTCCCACAAAATAAAATGCCAGTTAGGGTTTATTCTGTGCCTGGTATCTGCATCCCTATAATTTTGTGGCTACCTTTGATTGTAGTTTTCAAGCATAGTATGTCACTTAAATTAGAATACAATTTAATCAAGTATATTAACAAACATAGTGGGACAAGCCTGTACAAATCTGGAACAAGATTCACTGATTTCCTGTGAGTTCATAAGGATTTACACTATTACTAACAGAGGAACATTTGGCCTTGCTTCATTGCTATATCCTCATATATAACTTACAAATCTCAAATCTGGACTCTCCCAAGCTCTCCACACATTAATTTCTTTATCTGATCTCATAACACTGTCTAAAGCTCCTCACTTAGGATACAGGGAGATTTTTGATGCGGGAAGTTCAAAAGGTTGTGCTTATACCTGCACCCTTCAGTGCTCTGGGGGAACATCAACACCACTTTGAAATCATGATTCATCTGCAATGGGCCTGAAAGCCAGCACGTGGTCTGCTCTGCAGGCTCTCTGTACAACCATCACTGCCCTCGGACAAAACCTTCACTTTGTCTTCCCCCCAGTGCCATCCCATTGGGATGGTTTTGCCAGCAGTCAGCAGTTCTCTCAGCAACTCTCTCAGCAGCTCACCTGCACCTCAGACATGTGCAAGGCCATTGCATGTGGATCACAAGGCATGTCATTGTCCAATTTGCTCATTTTCCAGCTGTTTTCAATCCTTAATTTTTAACCACAGATAAGGGACTGCTTTTCTTTCCTGGAACTGCCCTGCAGAAAGCAGTGCAGGGGACCTTGTAAGAAAGTGGCTAAGATGACTCTGGCACAACTTCATACAGACAAAGAGCTGCCAGTCCATTCATGGACTTCTGCCCTTCCTGGCCAAACATGTCCTCCCTTTCCAGAGCAGCTTTTCTCCCAGGGACATAGGGGAAAGCACCAGTGCTCAGGATTTGCTCTAATTCTACCATCTCAATCCCAATTAAAATCACAGGTGATGGGACAGCCTCTACCTATGTCTTTGTAGGCTAGAACTGATTTAACTGCTATTATGTTTACCGTGTTTTTAAGAAGATTTACATACTGTTTCCTTCTATGAAAAAGTGCCTCAGAAAATGTGTGAAATACCACAGCATGTGAGACAAGCAAATCCTTTCTCCTTTAATGGCATCAGTGACTCCAGCCAAGTTAACGCCCATATGTCTGCAGTAAATCTTCACCTTCTTCAACACCTCTGCATGATTTGCTGTCTCTAGGTATACTGACACCTTCTCTCATGTGAGAACTTTATGGCTTGAGAGCCATAAAGAGACAGCTGGCCCCGCAGAGTGGTTACTACTTACACTCACCTCCTAGTTAGTAAGAATTTAAATATATAGAAATGCATGTACAATTCTCGCTTGTAACCTGATCTACGGGAAATGTTCCTTTATGTCTAAGCTTATTATTGTGGAGATATGTGTCTTATATCAGCAGTGGCTTTGTAAGTCCCTTTGTAATAATATAGCTTTGTCTCAGTCTGAACAGCCCTGACCTCTGAAAGAGGCTGGATCCAGTCCTCAGTCTGAGCCAATGAGTAAAGCTTACTTCCAGCTTTGACTACCTCTGTCAATGCTGTACAGAAAAATCAAAGGCAAAGGTAGATATTATTTAGGAAAAATACTTAAATTGCCTGTGCTGAAAATATGTGTGTGGCTGCTTTTATAAATAAGGAAAAAATCAAGACATTAAAAAGATTCTCTTATTTGTCCCTCTTTCTTTCTTGGTGTTGTGCTGCTCATGTTTAGTTTTCGAAGTGATGCATTCAGAGCCCCATTTGCATGTGATTTCCTGTCTGCAGGAGAAGACTGTCTCCTGCTTTACAGACCAGGCAGACCTGTAAGGACAGTGACTAATTACCTTCATTTATCATGCTTTCTGGCATCCTTTCAGATAATCTGATTGAAATCTCTTACTTGTTAGTGGCTCAGGAGCCATCAGTTCACAGGACCACCAGAGAAAAGGTTTTGGGATCCATTATTGCTCTGGCTGCTAAGGCACTTAATTACTATACCAGCGTATAGGTGTTAGTTGCTAATAAAACTTAAGTCTTCAGAATTGCCTTTAAAAATCCTAAATTCAAAATAATTCTAGCTTTAGCATTCCTGTTTCCTCACCTCAGTGGGATGGAAAAGAATAGACAGTACAAGAGAACTTCTGGTTTCAGGTATCTGGGAAAGAAAGGATAAGGGAACAAGCACATAAGACTTTTCTTAATTAAACTGCTTTCCTTTAGCTTCCTGGCAGCATTAAGGACGTGTGTGTGGTTTTATCCACAGGGGAAGAGGTGGGGACTACACACTGTCTCTTGCCAGTGAACTTCTGCTGAAGTTTTCCTCCTCGCACGTCACAAAAGAGAGGTCCTGGCCATAAGGAAGGTGTTTAGTAGGGCCATAAAAATTAGTCTTCCTCTCCTTTAGTGGGGAAAGGCACATGCATAGGATGGGAACAGCAGCTGGAGCGCATCCACCATGGATTCCTCAGCATAAGAAAGCCTTTTTCCTGTTACTGCCTTTCAGCTAGCTGAATCCTGGAGAATCTTTTAGGAAAAAAAAGAGTTGGAGGTAGCGAGCTGGAATACCTAAAAGCACCAGTGTCATGTTGCTCAGAAGTTAGAAAGCCACGACCTCTCCCAGCAACTGCAAAGACAAAAAACTGTCTTTGCTTCATGGTTTCTAAGATAAAAGTTCCTACAGCTGGACTACCCTGACATTGTTTTGTGACGTTTCTTAAAAATTATCTTTTTCTGTCAAAGTATCAGAACTTCTCAAAGCCCATCTCTTGCCAGCATGTTTTCTTTTCAGTTCAAGAAGTGAAAAATATTCTTCTTTGCTTTTACACAATGTTGTATTAAATTCTTCCCCATTCAGGCGATGTGCCTTAAATATTATAATATGAAATTGCAAATGATTTCTTTAAAATTTTAAGCAACATGTTCCTCCCTTGGTAAAAGTCACAATACTCTACCCAGACCCTGGGACTCTTTATCAGATTTTTTTTCTCTAGCTAAATGAAAGCTTACCTTTAAGAAACATGCTTGTTTAGGTTGTGGGAGACTAGATTAATTCATGCAGAAGGCACTTGTCCTTTTTCAGTTCCTAATTCTATTGTTACTTTTTTTTTCCAAATTCACCCAAGACAAGAGTTGAGGAGAGTTATATTTTATTGCGCTTGTCCTTTACACCATTAGTCTGAACTTTCCCCTTTGAAATCCCATTATTTGAGTAAAAAATCTTATTCAGGGAAAGATGTCCATTATTAAGCATGAAAACGAAACAGCGTAAAATATTTTTTTCCAATTGCAATATTCCACAAGAGGAAAAAAATCAGTAAAATAAATCTTTGTTTAAACAGAGATTATATTTTTCTATTTGGTACATTCGTGGAATGGAAAATACTGAATGGGTCCATTGACTTCAGGTCCAAAATTTCCTTTATTTAACGTTCTAGAGCTCTGCTAAATATATTTTCAGTCATATTGGTAGCAGTATAAGTCCATGGTTTTGCTAGTAATCTGCTGTATGATATTTTGTTACCTCAATGTTATATTTTGAATCCCACACACATCCATTACTGTGCAACGGGCAAGCACTTTCCTTTTGGTTATGCTCTCTTAGGTATTGCCTTACACTTGACTGGAACCCTCAAATACTTATTCTGTTTGCTAAATATATATATATTCATAATTGAATAATACATTCCAAGAATGACCACTTAAAGCATCAGGTACTTGGAAAGTTTGCAGAGCAAAGCCAGTACATACTTGTACACATTTCATGACTCTTTGCCAACATATATTGTATTTTTCTTGACCTATTCCTTGCTTTTACAGCTTAAAGCATAGTTTTCTTGAAAAAAATGGTTTTTTTTAGGATCACCTCATAATTTGGAATGTCACACTTGGACTACAGTGGCTCTGTGTTATTGGACTTCTGCACCTACAGTCAGAAACTGAGTCCAGTCAAGCATCAGAGGTCATCAATATCTCCCAAAATCTTTGGTCTCACACCTTGCTGAATTCCCATTTGGTGAGTGGGTAGGAGGTGCTTGTGTCAATACTGTCCTACATTCCCTAACAATTATTCTAAGGCAATATAATTTATATCAAGGCTCTACCATTCCCAGGCTTTTATATAGGAAAGAAGAAAAGCAACATTATTCACAGTACTGATATGCCTCAGAATGGCGACAGGAATGTGACAGAAAAAGAAGCCAATGAAAAAATTCCGTATTCCTGGGAGACAAATATTTAGGAAGATATTTTACTATTATCCTTTCAATAACCAGCTATTTCATCTGATGAAATTCCTAAAGAAAACTGAGATTACCAGTGGCTAGGAAAAAATAATAAAAATCAATGTGCAACATGAGACTGTAGTTCAAGTCTTTTCCAGATCTGTATTTTAACTAACTTAGTGAACTTGAATGTCACTGGAATATCTACAGTCACTGGACTGTGCATTCAAAATGGTTTATGGTAAGAAACAGAAGGTAGGTGGCTTTTTGTGTGATTTTAGGTACTAGTCGAATTTTCACAGACTTTGGAAGGCACTTACATCCTTCCACACACCCTGTCATTCCAGAAACCATCCCATAAAATTGCATGACATTTCATGCACAGCACTGTGCCAGCTACTTAGTGCAGCAAGAGGGCTTTTCCCTGTCCAGCTACGCAGGCAAGTTCAGCTCTGAAGGAGACAGGAGAGTTGCCTCTTTTGGACACATTATCATTCTTGTACATGAAAGATGTTGCTTGAAATTTCTCAGAGTGGCTTCAGTTGTTAGAAGGAGTTTTAGGAAAGATGAATTAGTGGATATAAAGAAGGAAATAACCAACCTAAACTGTACTTTGTGCCTGAGGTAGGTCTGCATCTTATCAAAGCAACTGTGTGTTTACAGTTATGATAGTATCTTATAATTGAATCTCTTCCACTACATGTACACATTACTCTCAAAGTGAATACATTTGACCTGAGTATGCATTTTTTGGCCTGTCAATACATTTTGCCAGAGTCCTGGGAGACAGACAGAGAAGGCAAACTTGAGGCTTTCACATAAGAAAATGCCTGTAGTAGTGCTACTCAGGTTTTGGGTGGAGGTGAGGGAGGCAGGGTTGGGTTTTTATTTTTGTTTTTGTAGCAGAGGCCCAGAGTAATTCTCCTGAAGGATGCTTTGCAGGAACAAGTGTGTTCATTCCAGGCAGTCTGAACCAGGCTGGCACTGCATTTTGTTTTCCTGGCAAGAAGGAGTGATAGCTCACCACATCTGCTACCCCATGAAGGGTAAGACACACAGGTCATGCTGTGGGAAGGCAGAAGGCAGCATGTGCTCAGGATGCAGCTTGGGTATCTCACCCAGAGACTGCTGACTACGCAGCTCTGGCCAGCAGCAAGGTCAAAGATCTGGGAGACACAGAACATCACTGATGGTTTAATTTAAATTCATCCATGTGGGCAACTCTTTAGGCAATTAGCTGTGCCTTGTGGGGAACCCACAGATATATTGCTATAACCCAGGGGGCTAGATTAAGAACTGTAAAATGATTTCTTCAAATTGGAAAATAAAAGTCTGAAACCATGTAAATATCTGCAGAGATTTTGTTTCAGGGCTCAGACTGTGTCAGTAGGCATTAATGTGCTACCTTCAGGTATCACAAGAAAATTTTCCACTGTAGAGAAGTAGTAGCAAGGTTAACTTTTTAGCACTGTGAAATTATCAGTGAAAAAATAAATCATCAAAAATACCTGTAAACGGTCCTAGTCTGCTGGTAAAATATACCCAAAGCACCTGTTGGATGAAAAAAAAGCACATCTCTGAGAGAGCTCCACTCAAATTACAGAGTAAAAAATAAAGAATGAGCCTGTGTGACTGGCATTGCCAAACAGTTCCAGAAAAGTAAATTGACTCGACCTGACTGTATGATTTGTGTTATTTTTCTAACACACCTTTTTCTCACTGAAAACATCTTTTTTTTATGAGTTTATTCATCAAGTTGTAATTATTTTAACATTATGAACCCCAACCTAGGTTAAGCACAGATTTATTACTGTCATAGGCAAATAAAGCAAGTGCACCAGATTCCAGTGGGTTCTTCTATCTCTGGAACTGGTTTGCAGAATGCTCCCTTTTCTGCAGCAGAGTAATGTTTGAGCAGACTTTGGCCAGTTCCTCCCATTGCTCAGCCTCTGTGGCTATGCAGATCCCCACTGATGTGTAAGGCTCCATCATGGTGGGTTGATACCAGTGAGTCACTGCTGAGGAAGGAGAACTCCTAGTACAGCAAGCACAGTCTGGGCAATTCCTTGGGAGAGTTTCTCAGCATTACTTTAGCTTCTTGTAAGATTTCTTTTAAGGGTGCACAGAACAGCTGAGGTTGGAAGGGACTGCTGTGGAGATCACCAAGTCATAGAATCATAGAGTTATAGAATTATAGAATAGTTTACTTTGGAAAACACCTCTAAGATCATCAGCTCCAACCATTAACCCAGCACTGCCAAGCCCACTACTAAACCTCGTCCCTCAGTGCCACATCTACACGTCTTTTAAATACCTCCAGGGACAGTGTCTCAACCACTCCCCTGGGCAGTCTGTTCCACTGCTTGACGTCTCTTCTGGTGAAGAAATTTTTCCTAATATCCACTTTAAATCTCCCCTCGTGCAGCTTGAGGACACTTACTCTCATCCTATCACTTGTCACTTGGAAGAAGAGACTGTCACCTCATTACAACCTTGTCTCATGGAGCTGTAGACAGCAAAAGTCTAATAACCCCCCCAAACAGTGTAGTCAAGACTTTGCCATCACTTTCTCTAAATATCTATTTTAAATTAAATAATTCAGAAAAAAAAAATCTAAGAAAAAGCTGGTAAAATCAACCAAAGCTGCTAAATATCTGCTTTGAGATGCTTTGATTCACCAGCTGAATACCTCACTCACTGTAAACAAGTGACATTTCAATAAACTTTTTGGGAACTTTGGATGATCTGAATGACTTGACTTTTAGCCTGTGCAGGCTTGAAGAACATACTGACTCAGAAGGGGAAAGTCTGGCTTCTCTCATGGAAAGAGGTCATTGAGGCCCGAGGGAAAGGTACATCAAAGCATGGGCAGGACATCAAGTACATGAGCACAGGCATTGTCTGCAGTGGAACTTCTGAGCTGAGGGTGAAACCAACTGTTAAATGCTTTCCTGGGTTTCTGCTTTACCTTGCACAGATTTTTAAGGCACAATTTCATTTTTTTTTTTAAGCAATAAACAATACTTCATGCTAATGCAAGCTAATGTAACAAGACGGGGTCACTTTATGCACTAAATTAAAACATAAATCTGTCCTCAGTTTTCACCTGAATTTGACATTACCCTTGTTCTCTTTGAGTATAAATTGAAAAGTGGTAGCCTAAGGGAAGGCATTTAAAGAATTCTCTGTTTATAAATGGTCTATATTATATTTTATATATGTAGGCAGCAGCTATAGTCTTCCCTTTTTAGCCTGAGGGAAAGGCAATGGTTTCCTGCGTCACAAGAGCCGCAGCTCCTGTCTGTAGGCAGGTACACAAAGCTCTCTTTAACTGACTGGAAAGGAGCGGTAAGATGAAACATGTACACTGATGGTTAACAGATCTGTCCCTCAAGACTGCTTTTCACTGAACATGGCATTTGTTTACGCTCAGCTAAAGCTTTTAGCATTTTTGGGCCTATAAGAGGATTTGGCTGGTAGCCGTGCTGTTGATTGTCATATTCCCTAGCTAGAAATGTCAGTTACCACTTCTCTTTCTTCTTCCGTTCATTAAACTTTTTGTATATTTTCTCTATCTTTCCCAGGAATTAGTGATGACATCTGCCATTTGCATATTTCTGTAGTTCTTCCAGGGGATGTGAGTGCACACAGAGCTTGCAGCTTTTAACCCACTAGGGATTCAGGGGACCAGGAGCAACATAATATCATCTGAATATTATTTGTAGCATCTTGTGTATAGAAAAACCCAGTGAAAAAATAAGAGCTGTTCAGCTGGAACTGAATATGCACACATATTGCTTTTCTTTCATGACCTACCATGGAGAATTTTCTCTGCAGATGACAGAAAGGTATTTCTGGAAATCTGTCGCAGTATAACTAACTGAGAGATCTCAGAGCTAAAACTGTTTACAACTTCCCCTTCTATTATCACGTGGTGCTGAGCTGTCAGACTGGCGTCACAGTGGATTTCTCAGGTTTGCCATTGAAGAATTCTCACAGGGTTGTTGCTTCACACTGCCTGGCTGAGGAGTTACCATGGGCTTTCTCTGCTTCTCATTCGTGCTCACATACAGGAGAGGAACACTCTTTTCCCTTTCCTTAAGTAAAATGACTTTCACAATAATACAGAATACTATGCCATGCAGGGCTCAGGCTCAAGACCACATAATCAAAATCTCAGTAATGGAAAGATGATATAACTCAGCTGCTGCTGAGTCACATTTGGTGTTTTCCACCCCAGAATGATCTGTTCGGCCATTTTTCCCCCCTAGTTCATTCACAAAGTTCACTGACAATTATTTACACAAGCATAACTAAGGAGACAATATCCTCAGGGAGGTGGGTAGTAGCAAGCAGCTGGGCATCAGTAGCTGTTGACTTAATTTGCCTACCACAGCTGTCTTTGGCTTGCTGCAACAGTGAACTGGAGGAGTTTAACCACACTGGGGTCTTTTCACATACGTTTACCTAGCTAATAGTTATAAGCTTGTCCTAGCTCATGAGTTACTTTCCCTTGGTGTCTAGAAAAGAGACAAGCACCTCCAGAGGGAAATTCATCTGTTTTAGGTGTTTTCAGAACAGCTTATCTGACTCTGTCTCCTTGGATAATGATGAAAACAAAGATTAGGGCAACTGGGCTATATGGATTGGTCTGGGACTTCCAGGGATCCAAGAAAGCTTTCAAGCCATTAACTTGTCCAGATTTTAGTAACACTAGTGAATACTCCAAGGGACTCACCTAGGATGGTCTTCCTCATTGTTATGAGTCTTATATCCCCTTATCCATTTCAAACCCACAGCAGAACAGAAGTAGATTTTCTGCCCGTCATGCTCCTCACATGTTTGCCGTTCTTATTATAGCCATTAGTCCTGTGCTCAGAGTCAAGCTGCCCTATCCCAGATGGGCAGAATAAACTATCTTGAAAATCTCAAATACTTAAAACCTAGGGAATTTAATTTTAAAAGATAAATATGCTAGAGACATGGCCACACTGGCTTAAAACTGGTTAGCTCAGAAAAAAGTAGCAAGTAGGTACAGCAGCAGGGAGCTCAGTTCAGGCGAAAAACCTACCTTTATAAAAAATTTTATCAAATCCTCAAGCCAGCACTCCATTCAAGCAGGGCTACATTCACAGTAGTATCCATTGGCTATGCAAAACCTAAGGCTATATGACACATATCACCTACGTAGTAACAGAATGTGCATGATCTTACTCCCCATCAGCCTCAAATGAGACTCCAGATAGTCTTTGACCAAGACTCTGCCCTAGAAAGACTGTCATTTATTACAGGACTCGCAGTAATCCCAGCTCAGTTTGTGGCTGCTGCTTTACTTTTATGTATGATGAATTAGAAAGTGGGACGGTTCCTCCTCACAGTACAGGTTTCATCTTTCTCTTCTTTGTGAAAAATTCCTCCCTTTCAACCTACAGACCCGGAAAGCATTTCAAAGCCTGTCCTGTTCATGTGATAGTTTCTTAACTCCTCAAGAACTGGTGAATTTAAGAAGTGACACCGTTCCCCACTTTCAGTTCTGAAGCGTATCTCAGGACCACTGAGATTGTTTCTGTTTTGTGCCACTTCTGGAATTTCAGAGATAACAGATTTGATCTTAGCTGGTAAAACAATGTAACTACATTTCCAATAATTTAACTGGACCAACTGAACATCTTCTCTGTCAGCATGAATGCTGCAAAGGAAAAATCCTTTTGGCAAGCCCTACAAGATTGAACAAATTTCAAGCATATGCTTACTTTTTTTCAAACACGTCTTGTTTACTTCACTTATTTTTTTTCAGTGAAGTAGTCCCTTTAAAAAAGTTCTATGACTATTTTTAATTGCAAACTGTAATGTGCATGCCAGGCTGTACGTCCTCCTGTTATCCTCTTGACAGTCCGGTGAAATCTCTGCTAGATGCCGTATGCAACACAGCACAGCTGCTGTGGGATCCCATTTCATTAGCCACTTCCTGCGGCTCTGTGCTGTTGCTGGGACTCTCAGCTATCCTTCTTCCTTTCTTTCAGTTTTCTCCCCCCTTCTTTATTCTCAATAGAGTCATATACTGTAAGGTACATCAGCTCTCATGTTTTTAAAAAAGTTTTCAAAAGAACTGGTACTCTTAAAGCATGTGTGGATGAATGTATCCCATTTCACAAAAGTATACATAATTGATTGGAAAGAAGGAAGTTTCAGGCAGAGGCCTCAGTTCCAGCAGGTAGCAGGGTTGTATTTTTATCCTGTGTATCAGCCAATTATTTACAGAGCCTGAAACTGCAATGAGAGCATTGATGGAGAAGGGAAGGGTTTGTCATAATTTCAGAAGAGGGTCACACAATTTCTATGAAAATTCAAAAATGAGGGCATTTGTTGAAACTGGCCGTATTCTGCTCTCTGAGCTGTTTTGCAAAGATATCAAGTTGTACAGGCTTTACAGAGTGCAATTTCGCTCACTATATATTATATAGTAAATTGTTTGCAGAGATTTCCTACTTTTGGATAAGGATGTTTTACCTGATCTATTTAGAACAGTGGCTCTTCACTGCAAACAGTCTTTTGTCATCTTAACTGTACAGTCTTAACCCAGTGAAAGTGGATGGTTTGTCAAGGCTATATGACAAGAACAGTAATGCTGCCTATTTAACAGGAGCTTATAGATGCCTAGGTATTTCTTGGATAGAGATTTGGATTTGGCATGTATTTTCATGGTCTGAAATCTTTCAGCATTTCAATAGCCTAGTGAAAGTCTATTTTCTTTAGCCCAGATTATCACAGTTAAGTATATGTAGCTTTTATAGAAAGCAAAATGATTGTTTTCCTAACTATCTGCCTCTCAATTTTCTCCTGCCCCTGTGCATGCTTGTCTAGGTAACCTTAGAGGAGTGTTCAGTCTCTGAGGCTACAACTATTCTACTAAAATAAAAAGTGGAAAGGAGTGTTCCTAGCCTCTGGGTTTCGACTGCTTTTATTCCTAAATTTTTCAAAAGGTCCCAGGGATGGTTTTGGCTCATGTCAAATATCACTCTCCTGTACAATATCCAGGCATGGCCCAAGGGCAAGAAAGGGATGGAAAGCCTTCCCAGTGGGCAACCTGAATTCAGGGACCTAGCTTTGAAGGGCAAGGGTGTGATGATGTGAACCCAAGTGCCAGTTTTGCTCACTGCCAGAGAATGGTTCCAAGCATGTTTAGCTTATTCGTTCAGACACAATCTGAGTGTCATTAAAGGACCTCTACCTCTTTGATATTTGAAGTTCCTACAAAATACCCCTCTCATTTCAAAGGAACTGATAATGGACACACAGAAACTTTGATGTACCAAGACACTTAATCAAGTAAGTAGTTCTGCAACACTCAGCAACATAACTCATACACTTGAGGTCAGCTCCATCCTCATCACATCTCTGGGTTGGAGCCTAAGGTATGTAAGCTTGGAGCTGTCTGGTCTCACTGAGTTTGAATCTTCACAGGAGGGTCTTTTGTTACATTGTTAAAAGTGTCTGAGGAGAAAGAAGACCAATTTATTCCAATTTCATTAGGCCCTTTTTAGTACAATCACTCTCTTTATCTGCAGCGAAATATTCGGTTTCTGGCCACTTGTACAGTTACTCTAGATTTAACCCACGTAGCATAGAAACAGAAAAAGGCATCAGGTGACTCCGCATATCACCTCTCTCAGCAGACTGATGACAGCACACATGTTGTCACACAAACTAGCATCTTCAAAATGTCTGAAAAACAGATGCTGTTTCAATTAGATATAATGGGCCTGGAGTCATTCAGTGAAATTGTATGGTCTATGTTCATATTAGAGGCTAAAAGCCACTGGTCTGTGAAATTTTGCAGCGATGACATGCACTGGATAAAAGAAGCAAGACATGTAAGTCGGCATACTATACACAGAGATGGCTTTGCACGTTTGTATCTAACAGAATTGGAAGCTGCGTACTCAGCATCTGTATTTCACATGGCATCATTTGGTATTGGACAGCCTTTGTGCCAAACAGCTAGAACGACAATTTTGTTTGGAATGCAGATCTTGGTTGTCTTTGTTGTTTCTAACAGTTAACAGAAACTTTGCCATAATGCAAAGGGATTCCCAGGTAGATAACAGAGCTTTGATGATTATTTACTCACGTGAAACTCTGGATGTGGTGACAACTCTAGCAGAGTCAGGGTAACCAAGCACTCACTGCAACAACTAATCAATACAGCTCACAACAAGAAGTAGGCATCTTGTGCTAGGATGGATTTGAAGGGCACCTGAGAATGTTGACAGAGGATTTGAAAAGATAAAAAGTATTTACCACCTTTACCACCATTTATCAACAATAAGAAACCTCCAAAAAGTGAACTGTAAATCTTGAGTCCACAAAAGTGGAGAATTAAAATGCAGGGAAAAAAGTCCATATTATGTCAGGACCAAAGACACAAGATTGCTATGAAGAGATGGCAGACAGAATACCGATGTCAAGAAAAAGCTAAGAAGAGTCTGGTTATTTATTCAGACCAGAGGAAGCCCAGAATACTGTGAGCTAATGTGGCATCCCTATGAGGATGGTAGCCAGCCTCAGTGCCATGCAGCTTGTCTGGCGGTGTTTTTCCGTGGTGTGTGCCTGCAACAATTTTGATAAAATCAGATACAAGAGGAATGGACTGGGTAGGATGCACAGAGGTTGCTTGGAGTACCTATCATAGTAACAGGATATCAGTCCAGCCTGATAGAGTAACAAGCCCACAGTAAATAGTCTGGGTGTGGAAAAACAGTCCTGACAGAGTCGCATATCTCGAGTATAAATAGCCGGGCAAGCTGACTTGAAGACATTTTACCTGTCCTTCTGCTTTGGATTAAAAACCTCCAACTTTTTAGAAAAAAGACCAGCAACTCAGTCAGACAAAAATTTTTTTAAGTCCAGAGAGAGATCAACAGCCTCAAAGTGGGAAACAGGAAAGTTAATTGCTGCTTCTCTTCTCTTACCCCTTCCCCTTGAACAATTTGTCATATCTCGTTGAGGCTGGCTGGTTTTATAGTGCAGATGACAGGTCTAGGCAGGCAGAGCTGCTTGTACAGTAGGACTAGGAGAGAAGCCCAGGCAAATCCGTGCCAGCTCATGAAGTTAAAACAGTTTTGCATATGAAAAGGAAACCATAACTAATTAACACCAGGCAGGTGGTCTAGCTGGAAAACTAAAATCCAAACAAGGTCACAAGGGAATATGGGACTTGGCAGATGAAACTGTAACTGAAATCATCTCCTAAGACCAGCCAAGTGAGAGCAGAGCCAACTACTGTTATGAAAAAATATGCCTGTGCTAGTCATTTCTGGGAAAAACAAGCCAAGGACAAATGACTGCAGCTCTCAGAATGAGCATGATTACATTTAGTCTTCAGGGCTTTGTTTCTAAAAGGGTTTTTTGTTAAATGCTAATCTTATTTGGTCAGATTCACAGTGAGATCAAAATCAGTTTTCATGGTGCTTTAAGGGAATCAGCAGGGAAGGTGATTTGGGGGGGTATCAAGTATTAAAACAAAGAAGAGGGTGTGAAAATTTATGTAAAATTTTGGTGGGACTTGGAGAAAGCAATAGACCCTGCTGAGTTACAAAAGCAAATGCAGATACCAGCAAAATATAGAGCTGGCTATATATCAACTACAGTATCAGGGACTGTTACCAGAACGGTGGGAGAAGGTTTTCTTTGGAGGAAAGAAATGGAGAAAGTGAGATTTGTGAGGTGAAAGGCTTTGCTCTTTTACTGAAAATAATGACTGATCAAATACAAGCACAGCATCTTGAAACTTACCATGAGTAGGGTATGGACTTTGGGAAACTGAACACCCAGATCACATTTTCAATTGGCGGCCCTCAGGGATACAGAAAGGATTCCCTCCCCTCAAACTCCTGAAATGCAATCCTGTGACATACCTAAATGGAAGAGCAGACTGATGGAGACTTACCCACAAGCTAGAGAAACAGGTGATAGATTTAGGCTTTTAAAAGCATATGAGAGCTTGCAAATGGGCGATGTAACAACATGTACAAAGCCCCATCTATTTCTGTTGCTGCAGACAGATTATTCCACTGAACTCACTACAGTGACTCACTGTATGTGATCAGAGTAGGTATAGTTGCCCATGTGAAAAACTTCATCTAGGCATTTGAAGCACACAAAAAATACAGCCTATAAGGTCAATTGACTGTAGTTCAATGGAGTCCTTTGGCAAGCAATTTAGTGAAGAGCTAATTGTACTCAGCAAGCAGGAAAAGTAGCTCTTTAGCTTTAATCAGCCTCATGGTACCATTTATTCCTTCTACTACAAACACTATTATGGTAATTCTATAACAATGCACATTTATACTTCACTAAGATTATGATTGTTCTCCTTTACACTGCAAGGTTCACACGTAGTTACTCACATACACATAGCATTATACACATGCCTAAAGTACAAAGGGTCAAGTTCTTAGTTGTCAATAATGGTGTAACCTACTTCTGCCAGGTGGAGCCCAAATACTAGTGTGAAATCCCTGCCTTGCAAATATTTTTCAGACGTATTTAAATATGTACAAGGCAAGGCACAAAATGCTAAGGGATCAGAGTTTGCTTTCAAAGAACATTTGGGGCATGGAATGATGCATTTTACCAGGTCAAACTGGAGTACTTGAACACCTAGCTGTCCTCATATCTGCATTGGTGGCTCATTGGACCTTCTCTCAGCCTTCAGCTACGTGTTTTGCAGGCCACTCATGGTAAACGTGGCCCGATAAACTTCAAAACTCATCCACGTGGTTTGAGCTAAGCCACTAACTGTGCATTAAAGCAGATTAGAAAAAAGTCATCGTGCTTACTGCTGAGACTGTGTTGGCATAGCAAACATCTGTCAGGGTGAGTAACACCTTCTGGCACCACAAGGTTTGCAAGGTAAATGTGTCATGCGAAAGGGAAATGAGCCCAAACATAACAACTGGTTCTTCCTTTAGGGTTAAGAAAGGAGAAGTGATTTGTCACAAAAGGTTTAGGAAACCATTTAATCTAGAAGACAGCAGCATGGAGGGGGAAAAAAGTTAAGATTGGGAGGACATAAAAAGGGTAGAGTTAGTTAATAACAGAAGTTAGACTGGCAGCATGAGAGTATATTTTACAGCTCTTAATGCATGAGAAGAGCTGTCAAGCTTCAGCATCAGACTGGGAATAGACCATGTAGGGGGTAGCATCCATTTCAATACAAAAGGAAAGTTTAATCCTCCTTTCATATCATGTTCTCACTAATTAACTGCTCCCAAGATGTTGCCCTGCTAACTTATTTTTTGTGTCCCTCCAAAAATCCTCAGTTAATAAAAAATAACCTATTAAAAAAAGGGAGCTAAACCAATGGAATAACATTGTTTAAAAGCTCCATCATTGCATACCGTCATTACATACCATCATTACTGCTCCATCATTGCATACCATCATTACTGCTGCAGTAAACTATCTATTTATGTAATTTGGGAACCTTATATAGATTGTGCACAGAAGAATGATGGACTAAGTTATACAGTCATCATAATCTCTATAGAAACACCTCTCATTGTCTTGAGGGAAACATATCTGAATCTGTAAGAACCTTTATTACTTATATTAAAATTATTCTCTTGGACAATTATCATACCTGTTGACTTGGGCATTCAGTTGAAACCAAGCTATTAAAAAACCACCCTGAGGTGATCTTTGTAAAACTTTTAATTATTGAGTTAAATAAAACATCAGTTGTCTTTTAATGAAATATGTCACTGTATTCAGCTTTTCCCTTGGGTTTACCAAGTGTGTTCAAATAAACACTTAGAGACAGCTCTGTTATTATCATTTTTACATTTATTGTGTTAGATAAATGCTTGTTGTATTCTAGAGAGAAAAAGATATGCTTGGACTATTTAGCAATGTAAATTAATATCACAGGAAGAGAGGCTTTAAGAAAATGAAATAGAAAAAGGTCAGTGTTTGGCTCCCATAGAGCAGAGCTGGTAGTCTGTATTGCAAACTAACTGCATGGCTACCAAAATAAGAATGTCAAGTAATGTGTTCAAGCAGGGTCACCAACCAAACCCTATTCTCGGACCAATTTCAGAGAGGTGTCAGATCTGAAATACTCCCAGACTACAGGAAAGGAATGCCCAGGGCTAGACTATTCCTCTGCCAGGATGCAACTGCTGTTCCTATGGCACTGAGCCCAGGCATACTGAGAATCCCATTATGGCTTTATTGTGCATGCAGTCCAAGGGAAGAGTGTCCAAATGGCCTGGGAATCACATTATGGAACTTCACGAGGTTTGCCTGGAGGCCTTAGATGCTCCCATCCCTGTCAGGGCACATGTTGGCTGCATATGTTCAGGGCCCTGACCCCTGGCAGGGACAAAGGCAGCACTGGAGACAAGCCCCTGCTTTACGAAGCAGGAGTGGTCCTTGGCAGAACGAAGTGTTTCACTGACGTAAAGCATCTTCTCTGTCTTTACCTAGCAGCATAGTGACAGGGCAACAGCTTTGCTATCAGAGTGCTGCTGTTTTCTAACCACTTCAAGTTAAGACAGTGGGTACCCTTTGAGGGAAGGAATATGGACCTAGGTGGTAAATATGTCACTGCTAAACTTGGCCCAAGTCAAGAGACTTGAAAGATATTCTCTTTAAAAGGAGAAATTGATGATGGAGTCAGAAATCTCCTATGTAGTTCTCTTTGGCTGCAAGCCCCATGTTCCTGAACCAGGTAATACTAAGCAGTAGGAGACAACTTTGGTTTTGGCAGCAATATTTTTCAGAGGGCTCCCCCATAAAAGCTGTTATTCACACAGACACCCAGACACACACACCCAGACACACACACACACACACACAAATGTATCCCACTTAATATAGAGTCAAAACCCTTCTGCCCAAATATTTTAACATTTTCGAGGAGGATCTTACACCCTTCTGAGTAGAAGCATAGGCTTTTGTTTTGTTTTGAGAGGGTGCTATCATTTCAGTTACATGCTTCCACAGAAGAATTTCATAGTTTTTTTCAAACCTTTTTGAAGTAAGGGTGGCAGCTTAGTCCACTACCTTCAGTGAATTCATGCCCAACTCATTTCAGTCTGCCTGTTTCACTGGAACCCTTCTCACACTGCATGATTCTCTCTATACATTGCTTTTTCATTTGGTATTGAATTTTCTGTACATTTTGTGTATTTTATGCACTATGAAAATCAATAAAACAGATTGAACAATGAAATGTTAATGAATAACGACTGAGAGACTGCAGCTGTTTCGTTTTAAGATGCTTTTAATCTCCATTACCATAGCCAATAGCATGTTCTTCCGCAACAATAGTTACCAAGACAGACTTACTGCCCTCATCACTAACGTTAAATCACTGAAAAACCTACTCAGCTGCAGCACTGCTTTGAGGGATCTGAGTCCCTTCAGTGGACTCCTATACCAAAATCAAGGAGTGTCCGTGTAGGATTGATTTCAAACACCCAGATCTATGGAATCATTCCATGAAGTGCCTGAACCAGTGCAGCCCAGGCTCTTTCCATGTTTGCTTATCTGCCCAGGAACACACAGGAAAGTTCAGGCAAACCAGCTCAAGGTGGGAAATACCGCACATAAATTAAAGCATGGTAATCCCTTCCACAGATGCTCTGATTTAGGTGTAAAATGGTCTAAGTTTATTGAAGTTCCATGCCACCAGGATTTATTTACATTTCCTGTAGGAGGTTGTGGTTTGATGTTACAAAATGGACAACAGTGGTACCAGCTTAAGAGAAATTTCCCCAGTTAAAAAAAAAAAAACCACAACAAAACAAAAAACCCAACAATGCAAATCGTGGTCAAAAACTATTTTTGTAACTGATTTTGCATCCAGATCAGTTCACCAACCTTATTCACAATGAAGCCACACAAATACCATGCTAGAAGCTCTCCTTTTTTTCAGATAAAGTTTATTGTGGATACACTGATGTTTTATATCCTTGTTTTACTTAGGGCAGCTAAGGGCAATCCCATTGTATTTCATCTTGTTCAGTTCTGCCCTACTTACTAGCATCATAATTGCACAAGTAATTTCAAATGAATGTCTTAATTAGCTAAAGATGTACCTGCATAGTTAAGGCAGAAAAAAGAGAATGCCTATTCACAAGTTTCTCTCATCATTCTGTACTTGTGCAAATCCTTTAAGTATTTGCACAGTTGCCTTGAAGCCTAATGCAGAATCAGTGAATAACACAAAGACAGTGGTGTCTCACTGGTTTGTTAGGTATAAGTCCAAGAAGAATAAAGGTCACAGTACTGAGACTGGTGTGTTTGGTCAGTAGGTACCCTGGACACATGGCATCTCAGAAAACACCTGGGATTCCAAGTGTCTGCAATCAATCTTCCAACTCAGAGGCCTATGTGGAGATAGGTAAGCTAGGAACAGGAAAAGAGGAATTGGAACCAGAGTGTGAATGAGAGTGTATGAAGTGGAAGGAAGGAGTGTGAGAGGCCAGTCTGGAGTCATAGGTCCCCTAGGAGCTCCAGGAAATTTTGGCCAGGGTTTGGCAATCTTAGGAACTAGATCTGGAAGTGGTCCCTTGACATAGGGATAGACGGGAGCTTCTTCCTGCAGTATGGAAAACCTCATTAACTCTGCAAAAACACAGCAGGAACTACTAGCCTTGTATTGCCTGACCAAGTAAGAGGCAATGACCTTCATTCTGCACTTTGCTGTTATTGGATGCACTAGATAAATAGTGGAATTTCTGCTGTTAAGGTACATGGGACAATTCAGAAGTATTAATGTCCATTTCTAATGAATGAGTCAACACAATTCCAGTGCACTTGAAAATGTTTGAAACTATTTAAAAATTCACTTTCACTATACCTATTTTCTGTTTAGGATTATGTAAACATTAGTCAGTAACATTGTTTGAATAATGGACTAGTGTCCAGCTCCCTGGCAAAACTCACCTTGATCTGTATTATCATTTAGACTCCACCTGAAAACAACATTAATTTAAATAAGAAATAGAGACTGAAATAAAATTCCATTCATGCTTAACTCTCCAACGTGGTTTTGAAAAGCCTTTCTTCTTTAGCCAGTCTTATGTTACATGCTGGATGGTCTTTGCTTTGACCACCTCATAAAAAAGGCTCATAAATACTTTTCATGTGTTATTTAAACTAGTGGTACTCCCTGAGGCATCATGCTTTTGTTTTTAAAAATCCTTTGTGTATTCCTAAAGCATTTCTAAACCAGTAGCAGAGGAAAATGTGTATTTTAACCCAGCAAAGCCATGTTCTGTCAATATCAGAACACAAATTTTCTTACTCCATGCTGATAAGCATAAAACATTTCTGGCAACTTCCATCTGATTTATGTGCTTTCCTTCTGAAAATCATCCATTTATGAGAATGAGTGAAAACAGATGAAATTATTTCACTTGACTAGATGCTTTCCAAAACAAAAAAGTGTATTCCTAATATACTACCACAGGCACAAGCAACAGAGCAGGAGCCTCTCCCCTTGCTGCTGCTTGGTAATGCATTGAAAGGAGGAGGGATACCTGAAAGCAGCATCTGGGAAGGGTGAGTGCTTGCCTGGAGAAGAGTGTGACTAGCACAGGTGTGGTGGGCAGTGACTTTAGGCATGTAGAGCAGGTGGGGACATGGGAATGCAAAATTTCACCTGGCATAAGATACATTTTGCTTTCCCTAGTTGAAAAGTATCGATTCCAGTAGAATTAAATTGTACTGCAAGTGGAAGAACCTGAACTCACAACACGTGGAAAACAAAAAATGCACAGCAATATTTATGGAATATTATACTTCAAAAAATCAAATGTAAAGGAGGATTTAAAACAAAATTATTAGAAATTACATCATCAGCATAGGCATCAGACAATTGGATAAACCCAGATATTCTAGAAAATCTAGAATTGTTCTTCCATATTCCAGTTCTACTCCTGATTTAGCTTTCAAGAGGGAAAGAAAAACCTAAAAAACTTCTTTTTGGCCCACAGCCTGAGCATATTCTTCTTGGCAATTTATAACATGTGAACTTCTTTGTATTTTCACAGATTAGGACAGGAATGACATAATTGTGAGTGAGACAGGTATTATCATTCAAGCCTTCTTGAAAGACCCAGGCTGCAGTGCCCCCACAAATATACTGAGTATAAAACCAAAAGAGAGAAGGATTTATAATCTAAATATTTTCCTTAGATTCTGCTTCTGGTGTGGTGTATTGGGTATGTGTAGTTAGGTTTTGGTAGTACAGGGGGGCTACAGGGGTGGCTTCTGTGAGAGGCTGCCAGAAGCTTCCCCCATGTCCAACAGAGCCAGTGCCAGTCAGCTCCAAGACAGACCTACTGCTGGCCCAGGCCGAGTCAGTCAGAGATGGTAGTAATACCCCTGTGATAACATATTTAAGAAGACAAAAAAAAAGTTATTGTGCAGATGTGACTGCAATTAGAGAAGAGAGGAGTGCGAATATGTGAGGATAACAACTCTGCAGACAGCAAGGTCAGTGCAGAAGGAGGGGGAGGAGGTGCTCCAAGTGCCAGAACTGAGGTTGCCCTGCAGCCCATGATGAGGACCATGGTGAGGCAGGCTGTCCCTCTGCAGCCTGTGGAGGTTAATGGGCCAGTGCTGGGCCACACTGGTACTCTCTCAAGGGATACAGACATTCAGGAGGAGCAGGAAGAGAAGTTGGACCATCCGTGAAACATCAGGACATCTATTTGACACAATAGGATCTGTGGGGAGTAAAGAAAATAAAACAGTTGAATTAGAAATAACATTGCAATTAAAACACAAATGTACACACAATAAAATACTGACATTACTGAAACCATTTGATCTTTTAGTATGTTGGAGAAATATGCAATGCTTCACAACCGTAACCTTCCCTGTGTCCCAACAGCTATTTTGTGTATGATGTTTTTATTACTAAGAGATAAGAAAGGTCAGATAGAGTCAACAAGTCACTTAGCATGACATGGGAAAATCAGAGGATACAACCTAGCTGTCCTGGACACTGAGCTGTACCAGTCCTTGTACTGCTTTCAATACAGTGCTCTTGACTCACAAAGGATATCAGCTCGAACTGGAAAATGTATTTCTATGATGTGTATTGGTTGGAGAACAACAGAGGATAAGGGTTTTTTCCTGCTGCCCATATTCATGCTTTGCTTTCCTATAGGACCTAGGGCAGTGTCCGGGAAATGCACATGCTGTACAAGTCTGCACAGGGTTCAGTATTTTAGGTCTAGTGCTGAATGGGCACAGCTGTCACTGCAAGTGCAGCACAGGTACAAGTGAAGATCCCCAATTCAGAGGATGGTCATGGATGGCTGTGCTGCAACTGGATGAGTTTGGCTGCTCTTGCCATGGAGCACTGCCTGCTCTCCTTCCTACTCTGGCGAGAGGTGGGTTAAGCCCCAGTCAAACTGTGGCAAGATATTTCAGCTAACATGGACTCTAAAATGAACTACAGGTGCTGGCATGGCACGCAACATGCTCTCTAAGCCAAATAATATCTCATAGCCTGGCTGATCCTTTCTCCCAGACAGTTGCCTCTCTTTTAGTTTCTGAGAGATAAGTACTTTTTCCATCAGTTATGTTATTTAACCTGCTTTTTAACCTAGCCTGGCCTTGCCTAGACTTTTATTTTTAAAGATCCAGAATGGTTGTCATCTACCACACATCCTCAACTACTCTTAAATAAAGGAATACTAGAATGCCTGCAGACTGATGCAGTCAGCATCTGGCAAGCTGAAATGCTGTGGCAAAGTTGCAGAGACCACAAGCTAGGTTTGTGGGCAGAGGTTTTTACCATTATCCTATTTGGTCTTTTTCAGCAGCTATGCTGATTAGCGTTACTAAAATGTGGCTCTTTGGATTTACTCTCTGTGCTACAGACCTGAAGATTTGAGGAGTCCTGGCAGAACAGAACATCAATGCTGGTGGATAAATAAAATTACACAGTTGCATGGGTTCAACTTTTGGCTAAGTAAGTTCATATCAAAGCTGTGCTTTTTTCATTTTATTTTTGTTTGCCCTCCTCTTTGAAGCAAAGTAAGCTACAAACCACTGTAGGTTTACAAGAGTATACAAGGATGTCAGAGTTGGTTACAGTTGGAGTGCTAGGGCTCTGTAGTTTATTATTAATAGGCCATATCACTAACAGCATGCTTAGTCTATGTTTTGGAGAATCACTGATTAATTTTATCTATAAATTTAATGCGAGTGTTTCTTCCTGGCATTGAATAGACAGGCTTATATTTTGCATCCTGTTGTTAAGGAGTATTGTAATGAGTCTGAAACAAAGCCTTTCTTCTAGCCTTAGACATAAATACATGATATTTTGTTTATTTTACCCAGGCCACCTTTGGGAAACACTGAACACAAAGTTGAAACAGAAAATTCTCCTTCAAGTGAAGATATAAAATGAATGAGACATGAGGACCTGTCATGAGACTTAGTGAAAGTTAATGAACAGGAATCCAAACTGCGCAAAAGAGCCAATGTGCCATGATAAGCCACAGCTCTGCCATTTCACATCCTTGCAGCATTATTTCAACGACTGTGAATGTAGGGAATTACTATTATGTAATACCAAAAAACCAAGATCAATGAAGCTGAGGAGTGTACTCTGCAGATACATGAAATAAGGCTGTATGTGGAATAGCTTGAACCCAGCCATGGCAGAGCACTCCCTGCACACAGGATGCTGAGGCTGTTAACGACTGAGATGGGCCCAAACATTGGTGCCTCTGCTTCTCCATTCTTCATGTCACATGACTGATAAAACAGAAAAACGGGTGATAGGTGGCTAAAATACTGATTTCTGCATAAACACAGATTCAAGCAGAGTATCTGAAGACAGGTGGGAAGGACTCATGGTGGCACTGGGTCCATTTGGGAATTCCTCATACCCACACTGATACTGACTGCAGTGGATGCTGAAAGTGAAATCCAAGTGACAGGGAATGAAACACACGGGTTAGAGATTTGTGGAATGCCTCTTGCATACGTTTAAGTGTGCTCATGTGCCACTTCAACCACAAATATACTGCATCTTAGTTAGCTTTTCTCACTTAGTTACTCTCTTTCAGATTAAAAGTGATGTCATTTGGATGTTTAGGTGGATTAGTAAATCAAAAGGCCAAAATCAAAATCTCAAGCTCTCTACTAAACTGTAGAAATAATTGGATTTAACCTCAGACTGCAGCTCTCCCTCATTTTTGATTCACAGTTTGTTTGAAGGGGGTCTACTTTTCATTTCCAGTTAGAAAGGAGTGGTTAAAATGATTTTTTCCATGAATGAGAGCCAAAATCTCCCTATGCTTTATGTCTCTGAATGAACAGAAACCCTTGAACATCAACCTACAAGTCTAAGGATGTGTAATTAACAGACTGCTTTAAAGGCAGCATTCATAGCTCATCTTCAGATTCATGTTATACAAAGAAACATTTACAATAGTCTATTCTGCTTTTACATAAAAATTAGGTCATCATTTCAAATAAGACTTTTATTTCTACAAAATTATTGGCAATTAGTTTGTCATCTGGATAGTAAAACCATCTGTCCAGAATTATTCCCACCAGGAAACTGAGGGTTTAGAAATCCCATGTATTTCCACACTTCAGAACGATACCACAAATATTCACCAGAAAGCCACTGTCTAAGAATTAAACCAAGTGTCTTGTGGAACAGACTCCTTTTGCCAGCATGTTTTCAAAATTACTAGAATGGTTTTAGAAAACTGACCAGAGACAACATAACCATTCAAAGTCCTGCCAGAGAACTACAAAAGGTTTGAACATCAGTCTATATTTGGTACAGATGAAAGAGCAATTAGAAGCCTGTGGAAAATATTAATATCTGAACCGTAACTTTTTCTGCACATTTCAGGTGCAGTATTATCCATCTCAGAACATTATATACTACTATGGAAGTATTAAAAGTATTAAATAGCTTCTGTCTCAGATGTTGATGTTTAAAACATTGGAGTATCACAGAATATGCAGGAGGACATTACATGGATTAGGAAGAAATTAAAGTGGCAAGAACAGGATCATAGAAGATCAGTTCTTCACAGACAAATGTGGGAGAAAATATGTTTAAGAAAAAAAAAAAAAAAGAAAAAAAAGAAAAAAAGGAGTATGAGATCAGTATCTTCTCTCATCACTCAGTGTCCCAGCTCAAGACTTGGACTGCTCAGCAGGAAGGAGGATAAACACCAAACCACATTCCCAAGCAACACATGATTCAGGAACCAAATAAAAGTCTTCAGTCAAAGCTCTAGTTTGGAGCTGCCATAGCAATCATCAGGTTTTTCTTGCTTTAATTCCTATTGGAAAAAAAAGGCAAATATTAAGCAAAAGGACAATAAGTTTCAGGGTCTGCTACAGTAACAGATCTGCACAGATGCCCATAAATTTAATTGAAACCAATGGGTGACCAGTGTCTTGAATTTTAAATAGCCAGTTTATGTTCTGGTTTTGATGGAAATTTAGTGTTTGACTTCAAAGAATTCCAATTCTGCTTATTTGTAAGAAAGAAAATCACAAAGAAATCATTCAGCAACTGAACTGCTTAAGTGTCATTTAATATGCCTTCGTTCGCGAAGACTGGCCACTTACTTACTTTAAACAAGAAGTAGCCAATAGAGGCAAAGGCACCTTCACTCACAAGACCATACTGACATTGGCTCTGTTACTTTCTTGGCACACCCATCTCCTGGTTTGGTTCTTCCGTAGGGAAGTGCCCAAAGAGCCTCAGCAGAACCCTCAGACCTCCTGGTTCACACAGCAACTGGAGCAATGGTGAGAGGTTCTGGACAAAAAGGTTGCAGAATGATTGGTTTCAGCTGGACTATAGGAATACAAAAAAAGAACGCTAATATTAACAAAAATTTAGCTTCTCATCCACCCCCTCCCCCCCCCCCCCCCACCATGCATTTTCCATTTAAAAGGGATATTGCTACCTTGCTTACTGCTGGTTTAGTTTTGCTGAGCCTTCCTTGTTCTCTAGAGAAGTAAGTATATAGTTTAGGGTTGTTTTTATTTATTGTTTTTTAAATCCACTTCAAAAACTTTCTGTCCTAAAAAAAAGAACTCCAGCAAGGTTCTCATGGGGTATATATGTGGGCAGTTTAAATTGAATTTCAAACTCTCATTTTATAAGAAGGTATCAGGAGCAGTCCTAGAGGAATTACCTGGTGTGTAGTGGAGATACTGCTGGACTGACCTCCTGTGACCCCAGATTAGTGACAAGTACCAAATGGCATGTAAGTAGACCTCTATGACACAGATGCTCTATCGAATTTTAAGTGAGTCACATATAAATAATGACTGCACAGACAGATTTAGGAGCTGGAACATGAATTTAATGCAAAGTTAATAACCCCTTCCGGAATTGTAGCATTTCTTGAGGTAAAAGGGAATGTCATGATTTTGTTCTTATTCAGTTGCTTGTCTTGGTACTGAGAACTGCATTTGTTTACTCTGGAGAGATATTTTGCTGTTTTTGGCTGGGATAGAGTTAATCTTCTTCACAGTTCCTTGTATTGGATTTGTACTGAAAACGGTGTTGATAACTCAGGGATATTGTAGCTATTGCTAAGCAGTGCTTGCACAGCATCAAGGCCTTTTCTGCTTCTCACCCCACCCCAACAGTGAGCAGGCTGGGGATGCACAAGGAGCTGGGAGGGGACACACCTGGGACAGCTGACCCCAACTGACCATAGGGATATTCCACATCATATGGCATCATGCTCAGCATATAAATATCAGGAAAGAAGAAGGAAGAAGGGAACGTTTGGAGTGATGGTGTTTGTCTTCCCAAGCCACCACTACATGTGATGGAGCCCTGCTTTCCTGGGGATGGCCGCCCATGGGAAGTGGTGAATTCCTTGTTCTGCTTTACTTGCACGCACAGCTTTGTCTTTACCATTAAACTGTCTTTGTCTCAACCCATGAGACAAAAAGTTATCTCAACCCAACTTTTACTCTTCTAATTCTCTCCCCCATCCCAATGCAGGGGGAGTGAGTGACCAGCTGTGTGAGCCTTAGTGACCAGCTGGACTTAAACCACAAGAAGAAGGAAAACAGGTATTGTTGCACCCTCCTGCCGAATCTGTTTCAGTCCACCCAGTGGATTTGGCTGAGGAGAGCAGGGGGTATCACTGAGATTCGGCAGTGTGAGCACATGCCTCACAGGCAGGAGCCTGATTTAAGTGCCAGCTCTCAGGACTTTCTGTATTATGCATTAAGCAGCTATACAGAGGCAAAGTATTCTTGCTCTGCAAACATCATCCTTGTATGCTTCACTGAGAGCCTGCACACTCACACTCCTGTTTTCTTCCACTCCCACAGAACTCCTCCAGCTCTCCGAGAGCATTAACAGCAGGCAGCCTCCCACGTAGATCTGGATAGAGTTGAAATCAGACTTGGCTTACAGTCACCTGTATCCTGTGTGAGTGGTGACTAATCACTAAGCTTCTGCAGAGGAGGTGAGCAGTGGGAGTCGCACAGGACGTGGGCACCTCCTGACATGTACCCCAGCACGGGCAGCCTCCAGTCCTCCATAGGAAAAGGATTCCAACCATCAGTCAAGGGGCAAGGCCCAAGCTCCCAGTAGGGACAGGATTTCATACTCCCTTCTGGTACCAGTAGCTGGCTTCAGCAGCTCTTCACTGAGGCTCCTAGCTCTCTCCATGGAGAGCACACATGCCCAGCTGAAGCCCTGGATGCCCCACTCAGCCACCACAACACTTAGCTTTGCTGAGCCCACGCCCTGACAACATAGCTGGCTTATTCTGTGATAGAGGCAAGAAATTAAGTTTGCCTTCCTAAACATAATTTTCTCCATTCTGGACAACTCATCATTCTTTCCGTGGTCCTGCTTTGCCTTATTTTCTCCCAGATTTATTATCCTACATTTTTCAAATCAATTTATGTTTTGTCTTTATCTACTTTTCACGTTCTCTGCATTATATTGCCCCTTACTGCAGTCCCAGCTACTCAGTTTAACGCAATTTCTAGATTTCACCTAAAATTCCATATCAGATTTGACATGACTTGGCAATGAAAAAAATGAAGCAGACTGGGGCTTGTTTTGCAAATGCTTCAACTCCCACTTTGGAAGACAGTGCACCTCTATATGAGTCTGGAAATAGCACAGTGTCAAAGGCCAGTCCTCCTGGAAGCAGTAGACAGCAATCCCTGCAAAACATTTCAAAGTGAGGATGAGAAACAAAATGCCAGCCCCAAATACCTCTTCCGAGCAAAAACACTGCCAGTGGTGGTGAAGCAATGGAAAGGGCAGATCTCTAATAACATCCTTACTTGTGTCTTTGTCTGACTTCCACAAGGTGTTAGTTGGCAACATCACGTGGCTTCCACAAGAGCTGACAGATCAGTATTTTCCAAATTTTTCCAAATATTTTGTTTTTCTTCCTCTGTTATTCTAATATCATTAGCAGGAACTAATAGCTACTGAAACACCAGAAATGGCAATGTAGAATATTAATACAAAATGAAAAATGTATTTTTCCCTGGTGTATCAGAATGGGAAAGTTTATTTGCAGTCATGTAAAATCAAATGCTAACATTTACAAAGATGGATGGTTTGAGCAGTCAAATGTAAGAATTTTATTTATCATTCATAGTTGTACTGAAGAATGAGAGTAAGGAGCATTTTCTATTGCAAACCATTTGCTTTAAAGGCAGTTAGGCAACAGGTGCAATGACACACCATTTTAATTCTGCTACCCTAACAAATCTTGGCAACATCCATCTATCTATCTATCTATCTATCTATCTATCTATCTATCTATCTATCTATCTATCTATCTATCTATCTAT
>JAWWLV010000088.1:119442555-119482104 GCA_035041135.1 Platyrinchus mystaceus
TCTATCTATCTATCTATCTATCTATCTATCTATCTATCTATCTATCTATCTATCTATCTATCTATCTATCTATCTCACACAGTTAATGGGCTGTGGAGGAACTTCAGGACGCAGAGATTTCTGTCTTTTTCTGTGACCTTCCTGGCACACGAAGGTGCACTCCAGCTGTGCAGAGGTAATGGGGACAGGGTAAGAGTTTTAGGAGGGGCCAGAAGAGGGACTTCAACCAGCCTCCCCTTGATTTACACCATCCTCACCCATATTGAGTTACAGCATGCTGTTGTCCACCATGCTGTGGCCAAGGTGCCATCCACACCATGAAGTGGGACCTCTCACTAGTCTCTTGTCCTGCTGTGTTCCTGGGCACAATGCTGGGCAGCTGCTGGGAGGTCATCTGGGAGTACCAGGTGCTCCACTCAGTGACCCTCCCTGGTTACCTACAGACACTTCCTTGCAACACTCACACCTCTTCCTTTTCTTTTCTTTTTTTTTTTTTCAACCTGGGAGCTGACTGTTTTCCCCTCCATTTTTCCTTTTTCTTCTCGCTCTTTGCCTGCACGAGAGAGCTGGATGGTTTAGTTAGAGCCAGTCCCTGGCTAAATGGAGAATGGCAAAAGTGACAGCTGTGCAGCCTTGCCATTGACTAAGAACACAGGAAGATTGGGGCAGGACTGTGCCTCTCCATTGGCATATGACAGAGTGATGTGTCTCTTAACATCTATCCTCTACTCATGTTGCAGTGCAGAATTCAAGAGTCACAACACTAAGAGAAGCACAAAATCGAAGGAATAGGCAAAGAATGATTTCTTACAATATTTTATTGGCTTGCATTGCAAACATTTTTGGGTACCACTCACTGAACATGCATTCCAGTCATGAAAGACATAAATAACAATAATTACTACTTTTAATTTCAGTTTCTTGGCCTTACCTCGAAGATACGTGTGTTATTCTTAGAATGAAAACTATTACAGCTGAACATTGTTATCAGTGAGCATCTAAGAAATGGAAACTTCAAGCAGTACTGACATGTTCCAAAAAGCAGGCCCCAAGTTTATGACCTACCTACATCACAACATAATCTTCTTCACTCTATAGGAATCCTTGCTTTCTTACAAAATTTTGATTACAAAGGGTGTTCATATGACATTCCTTAAAAAAGAATTATTTTTCTGAGTATTGAACACAGAAGCAGGTCCTTGGTGGGTCTTAGTTTTGCTTCCATTTGTTAGGTTGACTGTTTTAAAAGAAAGGGCTGGAAACATAAACAAAAAGCTCAATTTCATTCTCCACATTATATGTAAAAGTTTTTAAATTTGTAATTGTGATTTACCACTGTAAATTCAATGCTCTAATGGATTATAGCAGAATAACATATTACATCTGATTTCTTTTGCCTCAAAACAATCAGCAGTACTGTACATATTATCATTTTAAGATGCAAAAGTTCAAAATAAATGAGGGACCTGAGGCAACATTTTTTCGTATGGGAATGTTTTTTCACGTATCGAATGAGCTGATTCACAGTGAAGCATGTTTAGGCTACATGGCCACTATCAGTGATGTCATATAATGTTTAGCTACAGGCCTGTCAGGGTTCTGGAAGAAAATGTTGGGAGCTAAGCAACACTCGCAATTTCATGTTCCTGGTTTAAGATTCATCTGAGATCAGAAGCAATTATGAAAGAGTATGTCTTTAAAATATTGTGATCACCCACCAGCCTAAACACCAAAACCTACAAAATGAGTCAGTGCGTTTTCATGGTCAGTGCAGGAGCACATTCAGGGCATCAGTGGGAGGAGACAGACTTAGAGGGGGCTTTTTAAAGCATGGTCAGCTAGCAAGGGGATTTCAGTCTCCATAAGACCACTATCCTAGTAATTACACGAAACAGAAAACCTCAGAGGCTTTGTTTGTTATTTGCAGAAGCAAACTGCAAAACCTCATGGAATTACAGCCACTATGCTTGTTCCAGAGTTCTACTGTACAGAAGAATCTGTTCTATGTTTTTGTAGCTGAGAAAATTCCACTTTGAGCTTTCTGAAGGTAAGTAATTTCTCAGGGAAGACAATTTCTGGCACCTGGCAGCGTAGTGGTAATGAGTGGGGCTGGAGATCTTGCAAAAAGGACTGTCAAGGAACAAGCTACACTGCAGCAAAACCCAAAAAAAGATTTGCTGTAGGAAAGACCAAAGTGTGGAAGATACAAGCAAGGAAAGGTGTTCGGCATGTGGAAATTGATACTACTACAGCTTAGTGTCTTCCCTATTAGCTTTTATTCAGGTTATTTTACTCTTCCACAGTACTGAGGGAGATGCTAAAGGCTAGACACATACAGAATTCAAGTTACCTGAAGTGAGACTTAGGCACACTCTATAGTGCAACTTCATCCTGTTCCTTACCTAAAGCATTAAGATACCGTAGTTTCTAAAGTTAACAGTTATTTACATTTTGTTCTTTTACCTCTTTACATGCATCCAGTCTTGCCAGGCACTTCCAGCACCTCAGATATCATTAGGATCAAATTTCTCAGAAAACATGGCAGACACCAGTTGATTCTAGACATTCAGGGAACAGGAGCAATGCCCTCATTTTGTTCACTACTGCAGTGATGGGACAATTAGTTAAAAATGTCTTGTGCTGACTTAATTCCTTTTCTCAGTCAGAAGACACAAACACATATTTGATTAAGCCATGCCTTCTTTTTGGCTTGAGACATGGTTCATCTCTCTTTTTGAAGCTGTACTGAAACATAGCAACAAAATGCAGGTCTCACTAGGCCAGAAAGTGAGCACAGGTGCTAACCAGCTGTCAGTCAAGGCTCTCACTGATGGGCAGAGGAGCAAAGAGGGAGCTTCACCAGACCGTGTGTCTACAATAAAGCATCTGCTGTGAAATGGTCGTCACTGCCTCCCTTCTCCTAATTTAAAGGGCAGCCCTGCTCTGTGCTTGTAAAAGATAAATGCCAGTCCTGAATTTCCAGAGATGTTCAGGCTTGTAGAACCTCAGAGGACGTGAGACTTGTTACAGCCCTGAGTGAGATGTCTGAATGGTGGGCTCATCCATTCAGTACGTGGACTGCTTTGGATGATTGAGGCATTGTGGCATCCGAAGTTCAGGCATTTGCTTCTGTGAGTAGCTTAGACACACATTTCTAGGACACCAAGGCCTTTTTCTACACTGACCTTCTCTAGCTCCTGCTGATAAGCAAAACAACTGCTGCTCATCTAACTGAGCCTTCTGTAAACTGGATGTAAGTATTTTTTAACCTATTTAACATCTCAGCTGGGCACAAGAAGGTGCAACTTCTTTGCCTTGGGACAGCAACGATACGAGGGATATCTCCTCATTCCCGACATAGAGGACAGAAATATCACAGACTTGCATACAAGACAACTGTTTAATACGTTCACAAATCAATTTTATTAATTTAAAACAAAATGAATGAGGAAAAATTCTGTACACGATTGTGGACACAACACACTTTTTGTACAATAAGGCCCAGATAAACTTTGTCTTTTTTTCAGTCCACGAGTGACTAAAAATTGAAAAGAGCCAAAAAAAAAATAAAAAGACAACCAACCCCCCCATCACTGTCTACTTTGCTTGAGGAAAAAAAAGGGCTAATTAAAGTCTCAATTCTAAAAACTATCCACAATGTGCTTTATGTACATATGTGAGTACTGCATGAGTTGCAACACTCATACTGGGTAAAGTAAAGCACATGTGCAAGTCTTGGTAGGATAAAAACATGTCTGTTGGTAATAAGCAATCCACAGACTTTGAATTCTAGCAGCAATATGATTCCTCCAATAGAGAAGGGTGTTGATTTGTAGCTACATTGGTGCTTTGTAGCTTTGCAGGTAGCTGTTTTGAGGCTGGTGTTTTTCTGCAATACAAAACAAAAAGAAAAGCTGGAAAATGAACCAACAAAGCTGAGGCTTCTTTTTAATACAATATTTAAACTGGGCAAAAGGATTTGGTACAATTCAAGCCAAAAAGTCAGACTAACAGTTTTTCTAACCAAGTAGATCATAGCCTTCAAGATTAGAAAAGTCACAAGTCATGGACAGATACAGTCTAGGTTTGTCCTGTAAGTGAGTACAGACAAGAGCAAATTTTAACTCCTTGGCAATAACTACTTCAGCATTTCCATTGCCAGCAATGGATGTTATATCTTAGGAAAATCTGACTCCTGGTGGAAGAGGATTAAAAATCTTAAATGTATATGAGCATTCTTATTCAATTTCTCCAAAATATTCTCATTTCTAATTTCTAAAAATATTGACGATGATATTTTCCTTCATTTTTGGATGAGACAAAAACTATTTGGTACCAAGATTCCAGTTTAAGTTACATCTTAAAATATATTTGTGTTCTTTCTCTATTTCTTTATGGAATGACTTTCCTAATTAATTTTTCAATACTCTAAAAAGGGGTTAATATGTTAACTTTAAAAGAGGAAACAAAAAGACAGCAAAGAACTCCTCTTCAGTTGTGTTTTATCTGTATTTCCTTCGACAGGGGGGACACACAAAATCAATCTTCTCATAATCAGAGTGAGTGAGAGAAGAAAATGGTAGAGAAACAGCTGAGAACAAAACCCAATTCCTATTGACACTTGACATCCATGCTTTTGGTCTTGACAAATTTATCTAAAAAAAATCCATTATCTACATATTTATATCCAACACATTGATAAGGCACTGCACAAGTTTGTGCGCACGTGGCCTCATTCTTCACCAACAAGGCATTACTATCATTCAATAGCATTTACCTTAACAATATGTAAAAGAATCATTCATTATTACAAATTTACACAAAAAATTCTTCCTGTACATGATTGTCTCAGTGATGTACCTATTAGTTTAAATTAGACATATTTTAAACTACTCTGTAATGTGCTAAAATCAAAAGTAGTTGCTGTACCATAAGGCAAAGGCTTATAATAGCCTTTAATCCTATTATACATATCCTCAGTTATATGATGTCAAAATATAGTCTGTTCATAAATAAGTAAAGATGTACAGAGTACCCTGGGTATGAGAAACCAAAAAGTAAACCTTCTTTACAAGAAAATTACTCCAACGGTATTTTGCAAAATCTCAGTCTTCATTGTGCAATCAAGTTTGCTGTGTTGAAGAAATGGTGTGTGTCACATTGAAGAGGCTACAAACTACAAAGCATTTGCAGGTCCTTTTTTTTTTTTTTTCTTCACAGGTATGAACCTTTTCTTTCCTTTCCTTTCCTTTTTTTTTTTAATTTTTCCTTTTTCCTTCTCTATTTCTTTTTGGTAGCAATACGGTAAAGGTGAGTTGTTCAAACACTCGCATGGCTTATTTTCGTTGGACTCGCAGTACCAGAGCCAACAGCTGTTCTGAAGAAAAAGACATGCTCCTCCGTTTACTGAAAGGGCAAGGGTTAAGACCAATTGCAGCTGTACGTCAACATGTTGAAATCACAAAGTTCTGTAGTCCAATGCTGACACAAGACACAGGCATCCCATCCACGGGCAGAAGGAGGCTCTGAGGTTTGAAAGTGCTGCTGAGCTGCTACAAGTACTCCAGTTCCAAGGCATGGTGAAGGGCCATAAGGTCAGAGTGGCTCGAAATCCTCCAAAATGGCATAGCATGCTGTGAACAGCACAGACAACATGTAAAAATAACTTCAAGCATTTTGGTATTTAGACCCACCCATTGTTTTTCACAAGGATAAGGGAACACTTCAGGGAGAGGAAAAGAGCTCCTAAAACCTTGAGTCCTTCATGTTTATCTCTGGTTTCTTGGACCCACCCCCTAAGCATAAATTCTTAATAATAACAAATCCATTTACGATAGGAACTACAGCAAAAATGTCAGGAAATCATAAGGAAGGGAGAGGCTTCCAATCTCTTTATATGAAAAACAAATTTCAGCATGTTGCAGAAAAAAATATTACTTCTGGAAAAAAAATAAGAAAAATAACATATACATGAAGTATGTGGGTAGTTTGAAGAAGGGAACAGAAGTTGATTTAAAAAAAAAAGGAAGTGAATGTATTATTTACTATCAAACTGTGTTTGCTGTTTGTGGAACTATCATTGGCAGGTGAGTTAAAAACAGAGAAATGGTGACTCAGAATAACTCATGTTGCTCATGTCACTTTGAAAAGAATTTTATCCCAGGAGTTTGTGTAACATTGCTTGCACTGATCTTAAAACACCTTTTCCATATGGGACATTAAAATAAATACATATTTTTTTCCTATTAGTTGTAATAAAATCTGTCTGGAGCAAAACACTTTTGCAAAGAACCTGAATAAACCAAAAGCACAAATATCAAGGAAAAGCACAGATTGTCTCATCCATGAAGGGTAAAAATCTGATTAAGAAATATCTTTACACTCTAAACCAGGGATTATAGCACCAACAAGAACTGTTGCATAAATTAAAAAAAAAAAAGGATAACCATAAGCTTTTGTCAGGAAAATATCCTATAAATCCCATTGGAAAAATAGTTTCAATTCGAAAATATTCTGAAGGCTAACATGATCTTGTTCACCTTTTCACTAGGTCAGCTTGTGTCCTGGCATCTTAAGGAGGCAAACCACAATCCATTTGTTATCACAATATCTTCTAAGTTTCCCAGGCATTTTATCTACAACTTCTCAAAGAGGCTTTCTTCATCCTGCTTCAGCACCTTCTGGGTAAATTCTTAATTCCAGTGAAATCAGTGGAAAACTCCATCTCCTCTGTTTGTCACTTCTACACTGACATCTTTTTTTCATTCAGGTCTTCTCAGATTTTAAGTTAGAGAATAATTTTGAAAACAGTGTTATACTCTCTGTTTCCAGCTGCATGTTTACTGCAAGCCCTGTAATTTTTAAACCTGTCTCAGAAGGCAAACACCTGAACACAGGGCCTATCATAAATTTGCCTTAAGAAGCTCATGTGAACTTCTGTCTGCGTATAAATAATTATTTTTAGAAGAATGCTGCTTCAGTCCAGATAATGATGATTAACTGGGTTGAATTTATAAAATAAAGAAGAGATTTTTAAAAGAAACATAATTGTCTCAGTAGTGACAAGTCTCTGAAGTCAAACAGCAGCTGTTAAAAGAACAATCAACTGTTGCTCTTGCAAGAGTCAGAGAAGGTAATACTGAAGTAATTGATATTAATGAGTAAGACTAAAGAGCAGTACATGATCAGCAAGAGAGCACTGTAAGGAATCTGGAAAATGTGCACCCCGTGAAGAACAAGCATTAGCAAGTACAGCTGCACAATTAGAGGGACTGGAGAGTAAAGGAGGTGGCACTGAGCACACAGTGCCCATCTTTTAGGGTTTTCACTTCAGGTTAGTTCCAGTCTGCCATCACAGAAGAAGTGCCCATTAGTAGTTGGAGACCATTTGCTGAGCATCTGGACAATTCATTGTTCTTTAGTTCCATCCAAAAGAGATCTGTTTTTTGGTAGTTTTTTTTATCCCCTAAACCCAGTCTGTGATATTAATCAAAGCATAGTGAGGGGGAATGACTAAAAGGTCTGCTTTGATATGACACTCCTGATCTGAATGAAGATGTAATATGGATGCACCAACAAATGCCTATATTCAAAGTAGGCCTAGCTTCTAGAGCAAAGAAATATCTGAAGGAACAAAAAAAATGACACCAAAACACTTTTACAGACAAATCCTTTCCTTAAGAAAGAAGTGTTAAACATTATGACACCTGCTTTTCCTACATCTTAAATCTAGACTTCCATTGTATGTCTCTACGCTCCACCAGCAACACTTCTATGGCAATTTGTTGCAATAGATGCAATTTGTTCATTCAGTTACAACTCCACATCCCAATGTCTTCCCTGTTACATCATATAGACAGCCCCATCCTCTGTGTTCTTTTAGGCCAGACACTGCTTCTTTCCCACTCAAATCTTTCCTAAAGATTAATTTCTTACATTATGTTCAGGAAATGAACCAGCAAGAGCAAAACAAAGATTACTAATCATGCCGTTCTCTGGACTTTGCAAAAGCTTGTGTGCACTTATCTCTTACTTAGGCTGCAAGATCTTCTTGGCAGAATTTTTAATCTCTCACAGGGCTACTACATCAAGGACAAAGGATCCCAGGTTTGTGGTTGCAGCAGGTCCGTGCTGTGTTTGCCGGCTGACTGCACGGGTTGGCAATGCTCAGCAGCGCTGCCTCCTTTTCTTGCGAGGTTGCAGCTTCCCTCTTATCTCACAAACCCTGTCCAGGTAAGACCCATCTGCTTTACCTGACAGCCAGCCACATCTCCCTGGTCCTCTTAGTCAGCTTGGCACCAGCTCTGCCTCAACCACTGGGTCAGGGAGGTGTAAATAGTATACCTATGATGTGATGCGGCGAAGAGTTTGGTGGACACCTGCCTTTGCCTAGTGTCTCTGCAGAAGCCAAGTGTCAATGACATGGACACTCTCCAAGGTCATACAGCAAAGCAACGAACAGGCAGAATTGTAGTAATAAATTCTTGGCTTCCGGCTCCCACTTCATGCAGCTCCAGAATTATACTGCTTCCCTAGTAACAGTCTCAGCATCACAGAGCGTACACACACCAGGCAGCTTGAGCAGTTAAAGGCTCTGATTGATTTAACAGAAGGTTTAGCTTCTGCTAAATCAAATTACAGTAACTCTCGCTAGATGCCCTTGTGCAATATCGAGTTTTGGATTACCCTGTTTATGGGTCAGCTGTTGATGGTCAGATTTTAAACCAATACTGCAAGTAGTCATTATTTTAACTATATCTCTATATTTCAAATTCAATTAAGTGTCCTCTGCTTTATTTCTGTCTTTTTGTGAAAGAAGTATACCTCTATTTACTCCATGTAGTTATAGGAGTGAAGTGTGGAACAATACTAGGGAGTCCTCTGAAAAAAAGTGGTTGTGTAAACCTCAGGATTATAATTATTTTCAGTTCTCCTGCATATAGGCCAAAAGACCAGCCGCACACTCCCAAGGAATAAAGCACGCCAGGAACATGGTGGCTGCATGGGGCTGGAATGTGCACAGACACTCTCTGCATGGCCAAACGTGGCCAATCCAGATTTCTGTCAGTCTGACCCTACAGCACAGCCTTCTTAGCTATGAGGAAGGAAAACAAATCTGATGCAGATCTATATATATGGATATGTTTGTGTACATATATTGAGAGTCTCATGCACGTGTTCCTAAACACATGTGTTTTCATGAGGCATGTACACTAATTTTCAGCTTATCTAAGATAATAAATGATTTTTCAACATGAAAACCATTAAGTAACAAAAATTATCATACAAAACAGTATGTATTATTCCTGTATTACCATGCCCCATTTATTCACAACTATTCAGCCATGTTGAAAGTGGCAACACACCCAGGAGATAGAGGTATATTTTTCCTTACCAAATGACTGGGCAAGAGATCCTTTGTACATATATTTACTAAATATTGCCACTAAAAAGCCATTTCTGCCAATGCTTAACACACGTCATGTAGAACATGTGTCTTCTATTCTAAGCAAACTGAGAAATTATAATATCTCATATGCTGCTGTGGGAGAATGGATTAAAAATGCTAACCTCTAGTAAATAGGTGCTGAAACTGGATGCATTAGTATGTAATAAAACTGTAAGACAGCTTTTCTTATTGCATATTGGAAGACTATGCATCTAGACTCATAGTAAAACAATGATTTTATGTACTGCTTCAGTATCTTCCAAGTAAATATGAAGTTTTGTCTCTTAAAAAACGTGAATTGTTTTGTAGCTGATACTTAGTAATAAAGCATTTATGAATTTTTTTACAATCTAATTTTGATTATATTTTTAAATTAAATATCGTGGCAAAAGTTTGAATTTGGTTTTGATGTAAAAACTATGAAAAGTGAAATTATTAATTTAGCAAACCTAATAATGATAAAATTATTAAATAGTGTAGAATACTAAGTTATTTTATTTCTGAAATAGAAGAAATATTGTTTTCCAGCATATACCTACTAAAAGAACAAAACTACAGCTATTTTACTCCACAAAGTGAAGTGTTTCTATTAATACACATACAAAACAAATTCAGCTTTTGACGGCAACGCCAAAAAGTGCATACTATCTTCCCTCCCTTAAACGAATACATATTTATACAAAAACCTTACTCCTGGGATTTGTGATGGATTTGAATAGAAAACTCATCAGTTTTTGTCATCTTTCACAGTATTTTTGTTGTATTCCTGCCAGATTTGCTAAGCGGCTGTCTTTATTTCCTACCCCAAACCTGATTAGCACAGTGTGACTGTGAGCTTAAAAGCAGTGGCATATTGGATACCCATTTATATTCTATTTATTGCTCCACAAAGATTTATGATTTTTCCTCACGATTTCCCTCCGAGGCAGCATGATAATTTTGGAGACAAAGGGAGAAGCCCAGTTGCCCAGGCTCTCCTGAACCACCTGATGTAAAATCCAGCTCCTCAGTGCAGAGAGCCTCCTCCTTTGTCTCTTCTCACAAATTTGAAGTCCTTTGGAGGATTCTCCTAAGTAGAAAAACTCAGGAGCTGGGATTTTTTCTGCCTTATGAGTATTTTCCTTACATGTCTCCAAAAGCAAAGTCAAAAGATGAGCTCTAACAAAACACAACCAAACCAAACCAAACCAAACCAAACCAAACCAAACCAAACCAAACCAAACCCTCCAAAAACAAAACACAAAACAAAGTAAAGCCAAGTCAGTGGAGTCTCTGGCAGAAAACCCTAAAAACTTATTCTGCAAATAGCTGTGTCATTGCAGTCGGCTCTGATCCACAGGGCACCTGCTCTGGTGCCAGCAGCTCCTGAGCACCCCTTGGCTCTCACAGTGATTTCTCTCTGCCTTCCTCTCCCTCTTTTCCTGGGGAAGCTGGTATGAAGGTAGCAACCTCCACATGAACCCCGGTGTTACAGCCAGACTGGCTGCTTGCTGCACTGATCCAGAAGGGTATGATTATTCCTCAATCCGCAATGCAAACGTCCTGAGAATTTTAACTGTCTCACAAAATATTTTGTTGGAAGACGCAGCTAAACAAAGGTGTTGATGCCAGGGCTTGACCAGTGTTACCAGAAATGAAAGAGTGTGCAGTTTTCTCAGTCTATTGTATTTACTTACATCAATCAAAAGAGGCATTTTATGAACAGTTTACCCTGAAAATCTTTCTCAAAAGAGCAATTATCTTTTAAATGGTATTAAAAAATTTCTTTTACTGAGTTTTTATAAAAATGAAAATAATAAAAAAATTAAATATGTCCTTTATTTTTCCTACTGTTGTATTGATTCAGAATTTTCTGTAAATGAAGGACATAAATGAAAATCTTGTTTTATGAAGCAAATGATAAATTATTGGTAAATTATTTTTAATAACAAACTTTATCTTTCTTACGTCCTAACCTGGAAGTTCATTTTTCTTTTTTCACTAAATGAATTCAGAATTAAAAAATCTCTCAAATGAAATAGGTTTGAATTTATATGCTCACTTTAAAAGACTGGAAAAGATATTATAGTTTACACGTAAGCAAAGAAGTGCTCTTTAAAGAAGGGTGTACTGTTTACACTCTAAGTAGTGTAAAGAAACATACTAACAGGTTCATCACAGGCCAAACCCCTCCAGCAAACTCCTGTGCAAAGGGCTAACAGAAAACCTGTCCCTGGCCTGAGAATGCCAACCACAAAACACAACATGCTAATAGGAAGGGAGGCAGGAAGGAACCAGCTACCAAGGGTCAGGGGATAAGCACCATAATGGGGTACATCACAGGACAGTTATGCCACTTTGGATTGATGTGCTTTGGGTGGTTCTGTGGAGGTAAAACTTTTGTTTTATTTGCATAGTTTCCACAGAAGGTCTAGGCTTTTACTGTTTTCTCATATAACGATACCATTTACTCCTTAGACAGGGCACATGTCTTTAGCCTGAAGCACAGTACACACTAGGGTGCATTCCTATGTAACTCTGAAAACAACCTGAGGAGCAGATAACCAAAAAGACTTCATCTGAGTTGGTAGCAGCTCCTCATACCACAAGGCACAGGGTGGTTTCTGCTCTTGCAGGATGCGAGGGCCAAAACTTAAGAGGCAAATCCTGCTTTCACGGTGTGAAATGGTGATCTATTTCTGGTAGAGTAAGAGGCAGGACAAGAATCACAGAAGCATTTTCCTTTATCAAATTAATAGTTTATGCAGAAAGGCAGGGCTGCTGGTCTACTTATTGACTTCTCTGGCATTCTGCAGCAGATAATTTAATCCAGAGCATCTAACATGCTTTCAACCTGAAAATTCCTTCCTCCAAGAAAGAATACATAGAAGTAATGGCACAAAGGAACTTTCTATACTGCTACTCCTCTTAGTGACTGGAAAGGCTTTTTCTTATGCTTTTCTGAATCATGTTTCCTGTTGGAAAAAGAACTGAAATAGATAATGTTACCGAAAGAACTACTCCTGCCATTATCATATACAACACTACTTCACCAAGCAACTGAAAAGGAACAAAGGGAAGGAATTTTTTTCCCCCTGATCTTAAATACAGCTTTTAAAATGTAATCATTTACAGCGGGAAAACATTTCTCCGCAAAGATGAAAGGCATTTCTGAAGGAGAAAGGAGAAAACTGTTCCCGCCAGTCCGCCAAAGGGATATATGAAACTGAGGCTCTGCAAAGTGGTGGGCTGGGCCAGGAACCTACCCACAAGGCTTAAGGGGCACAAAAACCAGATTTCACGAAGCAAAACCAGTCAATGGTAGTTAAAACACCATGCGGACTAATTTGTTTCACTTCTCCAAGAGATATAAAAGTATCACAGAGAGCTGTGTGGTGAAAAAGCAGCTGTGTAAAAGCAAGTTACCTGTGAAAGGAAGAAAGAACAGAAATGCCCATTTCCCTACTTTCTCCTATTATTCAAATAGCCAATATTATACCTCATTTCTCCAAGTGAAGAGTCTGTATCTGCTGCACTTGGGTGTAACAGCAAGGCTAAAAATAATGCCTATTACTTGTTAGTGGGAAGTGTTGCTTTCTACACAGCTTAATCCTCATTGGGGGAAAAAACGGGAATTTTTCCTTTCTTCCCAGAGGAAAGCAAAAAATAATAAAGACAGTCACATAGCAATCTCTGCGCAGTTATCTGAGGTTATGAATGTATGCCAAGCCACAGGTAGTTGCCCAAATGCAGAATCCAAATTATGGACACACAAGAAAACAGAAATTTCTGTGTACCTACTCCAGTCCTACATACCTTTTCAAGGTTTAACATATACATATTTCATACAGTCAAATAGCACACTGCCTTTGATCAGTAAGAATTGCCATTTTTTGCTTACTTTCATAACATCCTATGTGGTATTTTGGGTTGCCAATGAAAACAGAACTATTAGTTCTTGGCACAAAAGCCAGGGTCCATTTTCTGGCCCCTTTTTGAAACACATCAAACGTATATAGCTAGCTTCATGTATCTTTTGGAGAACAGCAGGACACATCATTATCTACAGTTTTATGCAGCTTTCCATTAGATATGGTGAAAACATATTTCATAAGGCAAAGACACCAAATCTAAATGTCAATATGTCCCCTGTTAAAGAGAAGTCAATTTTGCTTTCAGATTCTTGAAACCAACCTGCACTGAAAAAAGGTCATTACCTTTTTTGCGCCTTGTTCTTCTTCGACACCGTCCCCTATAACAACATACACTACTTTCCTTCCAAATCTTTGAATTATTCGCTCAAAACAGCTTTCCTTTCCTGAAAGAAAAAGATCAGAATATTTAGGGTAGGTGGTGATGGGATGATATCAAATAAATAACTTTTTAGCCCGGATGTTCCCAACACTTTGAATACAAGTAAAACTATTGGGAGAGAAGAGCCTCTCCCACAGGATGGTGTATCAAGGCTGATCGCAACTTTACTCCTGTCAGAGCAGCTGACAGGAAACCCAAAAATCTACACCATGAGGTCCTTCAGCACAAATGCCATGGTAGACATAGCATACTGCAATATCATCTTTCATTTCTCATTCCCTAATCTGAGACAGGTTTTGTGGGGATTTTCCCTACTAGGAGAATTCTCTACCATTTGCGTATGGCCAGTAGCCTGAATAGAGCAAATTGATTGAATCTGAGTTGAAATTCTAGCTTTTTCTCCAAAACCTGTGACAAGATTTTACTAAAACAGTAGTATCCTGCCTCAGAAGGTCATCCAAAAGATTTAGATTTAAATGCCTGTAATCCAATACATGGGCAAGGTCCTTGATCCTTCACTAGGATCCATTCCTATGGTTCATTCCTTCACTGCACAGACCTAGGGATATGATCTTAGTGGTCCAGTCCTACACATAAGTACCACAGAATCATACAATGATAAGGCTTGGAAGGGACCTTAAAGATCACCTAGTCCCAACCCACCATGGGTAGGGACACCTCCCACTAGACCAGGTTGTCCAAGGCCTTATGCAACATGGCCTTGAAAACCTCTCCAGGCATGAGGCATCCACAATGTCCCCAGGCAACCTGTTCCAGGATCTTATCACCCGCACAGTAAAGAATTTCTTTCTAACAGCTAACCAAAATTTCCCATTTTTCAATTTTTACCCATATTGTAAAGCTTCGGGTACTGGTACTGAGAAGCCAGAAAGAAAGTAAAGGCTTACAGTTAGTTGAGCTTTCTCAAATGTCCCCATTCTGAAAGTCTGGTCATGCTACATGCTTACCTGCGTGTCTGCAGCAACGGATGGGAAAAATTGTGTGTTTAAAAATGGTTATTTCAGCTACAGAACCATGAAAGCCCAAGTAAAATTAGCTTGGAAATTAAAAGAAGTTTTCTGGCCAGCAGAGAGGCCAAAATACTCAATGGTATCCTTTAGCAGTAGTGCCAGGCATAAGAAACCTCCAACACCAAGTTGAAACAATGCTTGAAAATTATTGTCTCATATTACAAAAATCTCATGATTTCCTGTGACAGTGACTGAACACATTTTTCCAAAAATACCCTTCTGTCCTGTGTACGTGAAGTTACAAGTGCATATTTATTAAAATGTGTTTTAATTAAATGTATTTGTAAAACTCTGAACCAATTTTTGTTTTGTTTTTTTAAAAAACCCACTAAAATATGCCACAATTTTTTCTTGGCCATTTGAGCTTCCTGCATTATTGATACTTAAGAACACATGAAAAACATTTTCTTGTGGCCCACAATTTTGAGCAAATCTGAGACAGAACAGATATATCATAATCACATTAAAAACTACAAGCACTGTTGCCATCTGGTCTGATGTACGTCTACATACTCAGAATGACATCTTTTATACTGAACCAGAAAACAAAAATAAACACTTGCCTGTTTGAAGTTTATTACAGTCAGTATGAGGGAACTTAAATAATTACATTCTGCAGCAAAACATTCTTGCTTCTGGTAAATTGTTTACCAAAATTTGCTCCAGAGCCCACGAAAACAAAGGGAGCCAGGGCTTACCTTTACAGAATTTCTTCTGCTACTCTGGGGAGACTCCAGTGTTCTGTACTTACAGTCTACTAAAAACCCTTTTCAACTGCTACACAGCCCCACAGTTTTGAGAAATGATGAAAAAAGGCAATTATATTTCTTCCTAACAGGGGTTGCATCAGTGTTAATAGAACTGTATAAAGCTTTCTGTGGTGGATCATGACAAACATTTGAAAAGAACTTTTAGGATGCTTTAGCATGAAGTGTTTCATGACATCAAGTATTACTTATCTTTGTATTTGCTACAATGAAAGCATGTCAGAATTAAACATAAGCCACAATCCCTTTATCTTTTTTAAGAATTACAGCTTTAAATGTATCACAACATGATAAAAACAGCTCACCTATTTTAGTTGCACTGTAAATATTCTCTATGGGAAATACAACCCCTAGTCCATACAACAAGACTTTTGCCAGAGCTGGAATTAGCTGAGTAGTTGTTACAAGAATGTTCACACAGTTTGTCCTATGGAAGAGAAAATGCAAACATCCTTTTTTAACAAAGCAAAACATAAAAAAACCAACAGCAGGAAAACCTTAACCCTCCCATCAGAACCCCTCATTATTATTGTTGCCACTTAAAGAGAACGAGGTTTTTTACCACCTTCCAGGAGAGTAGGATAGAGTGGCATGGTCAGACCGAAACAAGGAGTGAGAACAAGGTCCTCCAGGTTCAGCATTTTGCCCACCAGACCAGGCAGTCTCTTCTAGATCATCAGCAGACACCCTAGAAATTCCTTGGTACTCTTTGTACTCACCTTGAATGAATGAGGGTGAGTGCTTTCAGTGCAAGTGTTAACCAAGAATCTGTCAAAGCTTCAATTTCTGCTCTTAGTTGTAACCAAGCCTCTCTTTTTGCTGGACCAAGAAGACCTGTGGAGTAGATAAGGGCACATCTGCACTGATACTAAGCAATGCTTTCTCATTTTCCTTCCCTTTCATGAGCTCAGAAACAATTTTCTACCCACTGCAAAATAAACAGCTCACTAAACTCTACTATGTTAAAAAAGGCACAGAAACCAGTTCTTCCCATTTAATACTTCTAATCATTAGTCACTTGCCTCCAACATTATTTTTGTAGGTGTTATATATTTCTTTTACTCGTCTGTAGCGGAAGGCCAGTTTTCGCATCCAGTCCACTCCTCCGCGCACCCCCGTCGCAAGGCACAAATTTGCGCTGGTGGCAGCCGCGGGAAAGCCGTCTGTTCCGAAGTTATAGGTGCTAGTCAGACACAAGAAAACCCCTAGATTAATAAAAGGCAACAGGCTACATTGAACCACCAGCTACTCACCTTGCTGGGTTGCAAAGAAGGAGACAGTAAAAAGAGAGCAGGCTACTGTAAGCATTCCAGCAGCCCATCACTTCTCCCGGGAAAGAATTTGCAAAGCAACTTTTTATCTTAATGAGTTGTCTTGTACCTTAAATCTTGACCGTTGTCATCTGAGGACACGTCATCAATGTGGACCTGGTCGCATTCCTAAGGTGACAGAAAGACTTTATAATTTTCTTGATCTTGCAAATCTTGAAAACACAGCTATAAAAAAACCTCTATGAACAATTTACTCATCAGGAATATTTTTAATTGTGGAAATCAGTAGATGGCAGTCTTGTTAAAACAACTGTTTTACCTATTCCTTGTGCTCATTTCTTAGAATAAATGCACACCGTCATTAGCTACTGCTGTTAAATGGCTTTCCAAAAACACATTTTTGTGTTTAGAAAGGAAAGTGGTTAAAAACAATTAGCATATGTGTTCCATAAACGTTCTTGTAGCCTTTCAGGTACCTTAAAACATCATGCTGCTCAAAGCTGATTCAGTCAGTGCATAAGTGTAACTGAAACCAGACATTTTGGTAAATGCAACATATTAGAAAAATTAAACCTGATGCTAACCGCCAATGAAATTATGACCTCTGATTGCTGTTGAGCCACACACCAACACAGCCTGAGGCCAGTGTTTCAGAGGAGCGCAGATGAAAAATCTGTTCCTAGTTTGCCATTCATTTGAGAGTTGTGAGTTTCCTCCTCTCTCTTTGGTCTTAGTGCATGAAAGCAGCATGCCAAGATGAAGAAAATCTGAACAGAAATAGCCAAATCAAGCCATCTTTCTTCAGCAACTTATGCAGACTAACATGGCACATTCAAAGTTAGCTTTGTCCATTTCTAAATTAAAACTGGTAAAGTGTATTGTTTATCTACAAAAAAACCATACCATTAGAACATTATTACTAATGTTTTAAATTTTGGCAGGAAAACAAATAAACCTCTGACACTCTAGATCAATATAATTTCAATGCTTGTAACAATAATGGATTTCAATTATTTTAATAATTTCCTCTTCTCTCTCCTAATGTGAAGTCCTATAACAAACATGATCTCTTTTAAAGATGAAAATACTGCAATCCTTTTTTTTGTGTTGCTTTCCTCTGAACAAATTTTTCTCTCTCCACGGATTTGTGAGGAAGGGAGGGAAGATAGAAGTGGAAAGAAACTCAAACCAGCTGTTCCCTAACAGAATTAAAATCATGACCCTCAACCCTTTTTCTAAAACATCTATTTTCCAGCCAACCCTCTCCCAGCAAGCAGCAAGCTCCAAGGAGGAAAAGACTTTGACCCTGTAACCTTCTCCTCCTCTCCTGAGGTCAACAACCTCAGATAAGAAAAAAGCTGAAGAAGCCTATTTGCCCTCACATGGTGGCTGTGGACTCTAGATTTTTATAAAGTAATACCTCAGTAACTGAAAATGCTTTGAAGAACAAGGTGTGGTCTTTTGCACTTTTACAACATATACTTATTCATACTGTAATGCATACTGTTTCCTATCCTATGCATAAGTAGCTTGTGCTAGAGAGAGAGGCAGGAGTGACAACCAGCACAGGAGGGACAATACTACATTTGCTCATATTTAACCAACATACTGTGACTTTACTCCTCAGACAGACAAAATGTTTTAGCCACACAGACACAGATGAAACTGCAAGTGTTGCAGGCTTTGAAAATCGACTTGGCTAAAAAGAGAGCCAGAAGCTTCTTCAAGAGGTTATCAAATTCACAGGAATTATTATTATTTTTCTGTTTAAAACTGAAAACAAATGTCCATCCAAATGCATACAAAGTTAACAATTCAAATATGAACTGAATGTAAGCTAAAGAAAGGACACCCTCCTGAATTAATTAGTTTCTCATTCTAATTACTCTTTGACTTCTCAGCAACTTCTCCTCCCCCAGCTTGGAAACTATGAATGACAACTGGAACAAGCTGCTGGAGAAGAAGACTCAAAATAGAAATCTAGGAAAAAGGAACAAATTTTATTAGTAATGAGAAAACTAAAGGAAGGAGTAGAAGCTCATCTTCTTACAGGAGCAGATGAAAGAAGGAATAACTCAACAAACTTTCAAATTGGACTCTCTCAGGCAAAAGATAGAGGCAGGAAGAATGAGATCGCTACATCTTAGATTCCACAGTTAGAGAGAATCCGGAGACTTGGAACTTCAATTTGCAGTGCGAGGTCTTGGGACCATGACAAGCCCTGGGACATGAAGACATTCTCCCCTTCTGTCTAACCATCTGCTTGGTAGGTAGAAAGTGAGAACTGAAGTGATACATTAGAAATAGAAAATGTGGTATTAAAAGAAAGGTATTTTAGAGGGAAAAACCCAGAAAAGAAATCAGAGACTAAAAATTGCTGGGGTAAAGGTGTAGAAACAGCGTCAAGAAAGCAAGAAAAGTAAAGAAAAGGTCATGAACACCAAAAATTTCAGATTAAATACTGAATATAACGTAGAGAGAGTGTCCTCTTTTGTCAGAAATAAAAGAAGTAAAAAGGCTTAATCAGGAGGGGCATGAAGCAAAATTAAAGCACAAGAGATACATGTTATAATTTGGAAAGGATTAAAGAGCAACGTGATTGACACTACATTACAACTAAAGGAAGGTCACAAACAGTGCACGACTATTTTGTTCCTCTTGAGTGGCAGGGTATGGCTTTGAGGCTAAATGTGAGCTTTGAGTGCCAGGTATTTTTTCACGCTGTCTAGCTGACTCGGACTTTGGCTAATGAGTGATGGGTGCATTTTTTGACCCCTGAACATAGTAAGGGAAAAACACTCAATTAGCAATTGCTCTTTTAGCAGGAAAGTTATTTAGGAATAACTCTTCAAAGACGCCAGTTACCTGCCCATCATTCATTGATTTGGTCCATCCTTCCGGCAGAACACCTTGTATTTGTTTTCACCTGCTTGCTTTGTGTGGAGCATTCTGTTTGTGAGCAAAGACTACCTGAGACACTGCTCAGTCCACTGATTAGTTATAAGCAAGCACCCACACATTCAACAATTAAAAATAGCAGTTAACCCATTATGCACCATAATCAGGGATATAGTAAAACACTGACCAACAAATAAAGTATGCACTTCCAATGAGTATATTTTTGCAAAGGTATATAAACAAAGACTCATAAAATCCTCAGATACTTCTCCGAAAAGTTTCTGTGATGGGAGCTGACTTACAGCTAAATGGCCATTCAGAAAAAAAGAAAAAAAAAAAAAGGTTTGTTTGCAGGCTTATAATTTCAAAATTTTACAAATGTATTTGACACTTTTGTGAAATTTTCATAGAAAATACAATACTAGTAATCTCCCCTTAATTTCTCTGGCAAAGTCTGAAATTAATACTGGAAGTCCCTGTAGAAACACTGTTATTTATGCAGATGTATTTTATTATGACAGAATCAGTTCAGCAGTCAGTTCCAAAGCAGAAAATTAAAATCGTGGGATTCTCTTTTAAAATAGGCTGAATTGGCAAGTAAGGAGCAAAATATCCTGTGGCTTACGTATAAAGATTAGGCAGCTAGCTGTGTTTTGCTCCTAAAGGTGTTGACCTTGCAACTTCAGTGTATCCAGTTTGAAATCTTCAGGAGGAATTACAAGTGATGACATGTTTATACTGAAGATTTGGATTTCAGTCAGACAGGCTGAGATGCAGCTCTGCACTTTGGGATCAACCCCTGGAAAGCAAAATGCACTTGGTATAGTTTAGGGATAATACTTTCAGGGAAAATGAGAGCGTCAAGCATGTGTAACTTAGCAAATCTACCTATAGTAGCTTAAGAAGTTACTGCCCGTGCTGTCCTTTGCTGCTCTCTCGCACAGCTGGCTTGCATGCCACACATCCATGTGTCCGTGTCCCTCAGACCTTTCTGTGCCTCAACTGGTAGCTTAGCTTGAACCTCCTGCAGCTCAATTAAACCAACAGATGTTGCATGGAGTAACTGAGATTTGTTTCTACATTCCCTTCCACCAGCTCTGCTTTGGGGCTTGAAGCAGCAGCAGATCTGAGCTTGCAGGAGCAACTTAAAACTGCTGCAATCATTGCTAAGTGAATGTCTCCAGTGAAATGCAGCAAGCCAAAGAAAAACAACAATCAAAAACGAATGACTTGTACATGGAAAGCTTGTGTCTTCTCCCCGCTCCATTCCCAAAGCATTTGTTAACTTTTCCTCCTTCTCTCTTCTGTTTTTGTATGACGAGCCAAAAAATCCCAGAGATGCTCCACAATCATCATTCACAGCTCTTGAAATGCCTGGACCTAAGTAGTCCTCTGGAATCATTCCTTTAAACTAACTTAGGATCCTTATAAAGATTCATGTGCAAAGCATTAAGTTATGGCAGAAATGTTCTGCAAATATTTATATTACTTTGCTCCCTCACTACCACCCGTCAAGTTGTGTACTTCTGCCATAATCATGTAAAATATGTCTCAGTACTCAATTTACTGTAGGAAAATTATTATTAATAATAATAATAATAATAAAAAGAGATTAAGGCTGTTACAAGAGTTCCTCTTATCTGTGCCAATACTGCATGCCAAGTGGAGTGACGCAATGGCTAGCATGGTGATCCTCTACATTTCTGTGCTACAAAACTAACAGAAATAAATTTAATAATTATGCTGCCTTTGAATAAACACTGAGCACAAGATAATTCTGGACAAGTTTGCACATTATATAAAGGAATAATGTGAATAATGAGAATAATGTTATGATCATAACCTCAGAGGATGCCAAAGTATAAAAGTCTCAAATCTGCTGATTATGGCTAAAATACACTTCCACATTTGGTTAATCTTCTTAATTTACCGTGAGAAAACTAACACCACGTTGTCAACTAATTGTTTCAATACCTTAGTCTGCAAAGTCAAAATGAGAGAGGGAAAAAAACCCCCAACCAACAACCACCCTTCAGAATGAGCTATTTTCCTTTTGCCTTTACATCAGCGTGCCCATTGAGACAGCCTGGAAGCTGGCCAACTCGCAGGAAATGATTGCTGGGATTCTCTGTTCCTCTCGTATCTGTCATTACACAATTATATCCACTGCTTCATTTTCCCTACTGAACAGTAGAGAAATTTGGTCATGTACATGTGAGAACAGATCTAGGAAAACAAGTTAAAGCTGCAATCCTTTATAAATGTGATGTATTTGAAAAAAAAAAAATTAAAAAAAACCTCAAGTGTGCACTGCTGTGTTTTTAATGCAGCTTTTTATGACAGCAGTACCTCAGTTTATGTCTTTTCCAGGAATAAGATACATATTCTTTAAGTTATATATACCATTTCAGATTATTATCTGCTCCACAAATACTCATCACTCCTATAAGCCATCATAACCTGCTTCTTTGTGAAATACAGACTCAAAGTTGCAGAAAATGTTTTTTCCAGGCAACAATTACATATTCCAAAGCTAGTTTGTGAATGACCATTTAAAAACTCCTCAAAACTGTTGTTTTCTATACCTTTTTACTCACACTTGTGACTACCTTCCAGCAAAATGAAAAGCAGATTGCTTCAACCAGCCTTTATTCTAATTTTAGGAAGAAAACATGCAAGGATCCCAACACTATTTACGGTAGTCATTAAACCTGACAAGTAAATCTCTGGTTTTTACTTGACTAGAAGGATAACAAAATCCTTAGTATGTGTACAAGCTAGAAAATTGACATTTCATAAAACAACAGCACATCTATATCCTCTGTGTGTATATATATATATATACGTATTACTTTAGTCTCATGCTCCTCTACTGTACTTCTGTACTTGTTAACTATACAAAACCCTCTGCACTTGCTTTCAAGCTGAGGCAACAAAGGCTGAAGTGCTGAACTTCCTAACCCATCATCGCAGAGTGCCTGTTAACATACAGTGCAAATCCATGTGAAAAAGCGGAGACTACGGTTCGCAGGTTCTCAACACTGGCACTCCATTGGCAGGACCTGTCATCTCTGTCTAGCCTGCACTTTGTGACCCTAACATTTTCTCTTCTTTCCCACCACAATTATTTGGCGCTGAAGAAAAAAAGGTGCAGATTACCTGTGGGTCAGGCACAGGATATTAAGAACAAAGAGAGTTCTTGAAATCCACTTCATTCTGTCTGACAATTTGTGGATGAACAGTCAAGGAATTAAATCGGGCTGTGAAGGCTTTCAGAATGCTCCCATTTTAAACTTATGACTATAAAGAGAAGCTTATAGGGGAAAAAACCCCCACACAACAAAAAAACACCACAAAAAAACCCTACCAAAAAACCAAACCCTGTCTTTTACTTGTAAAATAGCCTATCAAAACAAACAAAGCAACCAGCTTATCATCTATATAAATTATTTTCTATTATAAACATTGAGGACTAAGAACCGAAATTATTTAACAAACTTTCTCACAGCCAATGACTTTAGAGTGTTCTCCTGTGCCGAACATGTAACCTTTTTATAATGCACAATGGATGCCATTCTTTTCTAATAGAAAAAGTGATTAAAATCCTATTTTGCTTGCTCACATCAAAAAATGCATTTGGATTAAATATGATACTCCTAAAGTAAACAGTGTTTGTTCCAAAATAAATACAGATCTTATTTTGCAACTTGTGTTTATTGAAGTAGCTACACTAAAACCAAGGCTTACATTTTCATTTCAACTGCACCTTGTAACTGGAAGAACCCAATTTAAAATAAAATATGACCTAAAGAAGTATCTAAAGAGCAACTGCATTGTGTCAGTTCCATTTTCACAGCAAAAGAAAACTATTTTGCTTGTTTTCTTTACTTTGTAAGTGTCATGAGACAGATATTTCATGAACTAATATTGTCTCTGTATATATTACTCAATACGCTGAAATCTTACTATTGAAAATGAAGATCAAAAAGTAAACTCATACCTCTAGCAGAGGGGCAGCAGAGCTCAGGACAATCACAATAAGTGCAGTCCCTCAAACCTCAGAGAACTCTTTCTTGTTTTAGGGTGTAAATTTGTTGTTCAGGTTCCAGTTCAGAGATACTCCCTTTTGTTCTGAATGCACTCCTTACATTCCAGTTCAGACAAGCTAAAAAGTAGAACTATTCTATTTCTGTATCACCTTACTACGAAAAGTGTTTTGGAGTTCCTCTCTAACAGTCAGTTCTCATCACACCTTTGACAAAATAATTTTTTTTCTATTTTTGTATATTTTGCTGGGAAAGAGAAGGAAAGAGAGGGGTGTCAGAGAAAAAAAATTTACCAATAGATAGAAATGGCTAAATAAAACTCAAGTTTATCCACCTAAAGAGTCTATGTCACTCCTGGAAAGAACAATATTAAGTTCAAAGTGTCAAATCTACTATATTTTAAAAGTTCAGCACTTCACATTGTAAATACTTTCTTTATGACATGACTCCTATTATCTTCAAATACATACTTTTGTAAAGAAAAAAAATTCCTATGATTAATGAAAGCCATTAAAATAAAGTATGAAGGAGTTTTAAGAAGTAAAAAAACCCAAAACCATGAACCTCATCAGAGTGTAATGAACTATTCCCAAACATACTAACTTAAAATTATACTTTTAGGACATACACGCTTTGTTGAAACTATATACTAAAGATTTTTAATATATATTTCAATTTTAAACTATTTAAAAATTAAACTTACGAAAAGAATGTTTTTTCCATAAAAGCCTTAAAATAATGTGTAATTTCTCAGGAAATGAGAGGTTCACGTGGAAATTTTCACAAGAAGACATAATCTCTCTCTTTCAGTCCCATATGATCAATTAATTTAAACTTGAAGGGCCTTGGTGCTGTTGGTGACCTCCTAAATGCATGTGTTTAAGTCTCCCATCTTTGTAACTGTCAGCTAATGGGACAAGGACCGGGTTTAAAATTCTCTCTGCTAACCTTGCCAGTACAGACAGCAAAAACATTTGCTCCTGTGGGCAGCCTGAACACCTTTACACAATACTTTGAATTTACTCTTTCCTTTTCTTTCCCACCCTTAACGTTGTGGGGCAGAGGTTGACCCCTATGCTGCTGCTCATTATCAGAAGTAGGGAGTGAGCTAAGGCACTGCTTCCTTGGCCCAGCTGGAGCAGAGGACAGCTTTGCTTTGTCAGAGCTCTAGGAGCGCCAGCCAGGGAGGCAAGAGTTTTTGTGTCACCTTGCAGCCTGTCATGGCTTAACCCCAGCAGGCAACTCAGGGAGAAGCAACAGGAAGGCAAATAAAGTGATAAAGTGATGCTACAAGCTTGTGTATTTCAGCTCAGCTGTACAAGTGCAAAGAACACTCCATCTGATTCTCTTGAGAAAGGTAATCATATAGGCTCTATTTTCAGTGGCATTAGGATGAAGGTACTTATTGTTGGCCATGTGAAAGAAGTTAAGTGGTTAATAAGTTGCATAAGCCTATGGGAATGATCTTCTCAAGTAAGCAAAGGAGGTATTTGTTATTCTTCATAGCTCTAACACTCGTGAACTACAGCAGCACATTCCACAACAGCCAGGCATCATGAATTTTGGATGGGTTGAAGTTTTTAGCTGTGTTTTGCACACACCAGCAAAGCCACAGTTCTGCCTATGAATGAAGACTTTGTTTTGCATTTCTGTTCATTTACCTACAGATACATGTGCGATGTAATTTAGTCCCACATGCATGAAGTGGAATTTCATGAACTTTCTGCAAGTAACCCATGGTTGTTGTATCACATAGATGAGAAACTATTTTCTAGTCATTCCCTCACATACATATTAGGGAAAATTCCATACCTTGATTTGCATTTCCTTTCCTCTCTATCCTTCCTTCCTTCACTGAAACTGAGCTGTTCCTGGATTGCTACTGTGGAAAATTAAATGCAAATAGATGGGTTTGGTATCTCAGTCTCAATGTGCAAGGGGAACTACTGTGATGCCTGCTGGAAGTCCACAATTGTTGATGGGTCCATTAGAAATGGAACTGCCTACTCTTCATAGAACTTACAGTACATTAAAAATTAGGTTTATAACTCTAAAAATAAATTTAATGCTGTTAAAAAAAAGCTCTACTGAAGCTTTTGGAATAATCACATTTTGCTTTCCCAGAACTCTCTGTTGCTGCAGAAGTACCAGAAGTTGAATCACAGGCTTCTCATAAAGCATCCCTAGCCACTATCTGGTCAGGAGGTTCCCATTACAGACATCACAAATACTGGGAGGAGGTGAACTCTTCTTTCAACCAAATGAAAAAAGTAATTTTTGAATAGATATTTCTCTGTAGAGGCCTGATGATTTCACAGTGGGTGACTAAAGAATTGTTCAGCCATCATCCCTATGGTATTTGGAGGTGGAAGGGAAATAATTCAGTCAGCTTTGTCTGAAGCTTTCCTCTCCCTGAAACCACCTCTTGTTTCTCACCAGGAATAAGGCATATTCAACAGCCTTTCCTGTAATTGCTTATTTTTTTGAGTCTGATATCCCAGAAATCTATTTTCACTATGTTTTACAGTACTTTCTGTGTTAGGTGGTTTGTTTTTTTCTGAAGGAGTGACTACAGGTGTTTCTTGTTCAGCATCTAGCTAACCAGTTTGGAAGTGAAGGGCCAAAGGTTTGTTAAGACTCTCCAGGATCCATCCTCCAATCACAGTGAAATCAGACCAACTCTGCCAAAATCACACACTTGCCTCAAGGAAAACAGCTATTTCTCACAGCAGTAGGACCAGACCTAGTGGTCTGTACGTGAACTTCTGTCCATTGTTCATTGTTAAATGAAGGTCATCAGGCAAAACCCACAACTTTGTGTAAAACTGGACTGTTAGATTCTCTTTGTATTACCAGTAATAAATATACACACGACCATCACGAATTATTACATTCAGCAATCACCAAGAGCTGATTCTACTTTCAGCTGCATCTTTAACTATCACATCACACTCGTTTCAAACAAGGAGTTTTTCTTTCACAGATTCTTTAAAAATATTTCTATTGAAGAAATATTTCTTAGAATATTAAAGAATGCACATGCTGGTTTTCTGTTTTCTGAGAGAATGTGAAATGTAATTTTCTAAGAAATTTATTTTCTTTGGCATCATTATAGTCAATATTTACTTTTATGTCAGTAAACCTACCCCTTTATCTCAAGAGTGGTTAGCCTCCACCTATTAAAAGCACTGTTGCTCCATACTGGATTGATTTTTTCCTTTTTTTTTTTCCTGACGTTAACACATCTAGGTTGATTTTCTTTCTTGCTGGCACATCATCTCAGCAAAACAAAGGAAATTCATGCCATAATGAAAAAAAACGAAGTTTTGCAATGCTCTGAGACAAGTTCACAAATGAAATGTTTTAAACAGAACTGGGGTAATTGTCCATGAGGAAAACAAAGAGCAGGAAGCACTCAAAGCTGCCATATTTACTTCTTAAACAGCTGCTACATATTTCTTTAAAATAACCAAACAAGCCAAACAGTAACAAACTCCTCCATATTCCAGGAACTTAACTTATGAATGGACCAAGCAACTCAAATGCATGAAGTTGCTGTATGGCTGGAAGAGAATTATTAAATTCTGTGTAACTTTAATACTAATTTTGAATAGAAAATAATATCAACCCTAGTGGTGGTGCTGCAGACTTAATCAGTATTTTCACTTTTTTAACATTCTGAAAGCTTTTCACAAACTGAATGTAAATGCAGTAACTGTTAATACTAAGTTCATTAATATTTTAATGCATTTTCCATCACACTTTTCTTCTAATATTATTTCAAAAAATAGACAGATGTAAAAAATAGACAAGTGATACTAAGAAATAATAGAATTTATAAACATTATAAATACAACAAATAATTATAAATTAATATTATATTTTAATCACGTGATTTTTCCCCCCCTCCTTTCTCCTGAACTATTTTAATACATACCTACCAATATTTTATGTTCTCTCATGGACTGTGGTGTAACTTTGCAGTAAGTTTACTGATTTCTGAAGCATTATTTTACACCCCCACAACTGAAAGCTTAGACGTCTCACTCTCACTTTATAGACAAGAAAAATAAGCTATTAAACAATACAGTCACAGGTAACTTGTTTTGGAACAGCAACACTTAGAGGAGCAAGATTCTGATTTACTGTTGTTCTAATTTTTTCTTTTTCAATGAGTTAACCCATCGTTTCGTAAACATAATTTGTCACCAACACCAGCCAGAGTTCTCTGTAACTACTTTTTGCCTTTCTTTCAGATCTGTTATCCCTGCTGAGAGAATCTACTAAAGAAGAATTTTTCATACTGACACCAACTGTAGTCTTGCTGTGAATAACCACATTCCCATAAAAATCATTCCATTTATTGCAAAGTTGTTGGCAGACCATAGGAATAATAGTCAACTCAGGAAACCTTTTATCCTGAAATCACATAGCTTAACCCTTTCAATGACCGCATGTAGTTCATACATAAAAGCTATATTACCACACTGCTGTTTAGTAAAAGCTTTTTTGTTGTTGGCAAGTTTTTAAAATTATTTTTTTCACAGTACTTCCTTTAAGTAAAATTTAAATAATAATTAAAAAAGACTGAATTGAGAGTATTCAGTGTTTTTGCTTAATACACAGTGTTGTATTATAAATTACAGACTCTTTTCAAATACATGAAACATTACATAGATGTTTGAGTGTGGTTTCCATTAGAAACTAAAAATTTACAGTCATACAAAACTTTATTGTTTTTTCTACCTTCCTATGGTAAAGAAAGATTTATGAACTTACAGTATAATAGAACAATTTAAAAAACCTTGTTTGCTTTATGATTTTTTTTTGTGGAAGATACTTATGTTAGTCATTATATTTGCTGCATTAAACACCAAACTAGTGGAGATTAGATTCAGAAAAGAGACATTAGTTCTGTTAGTTGGACCTCTTGACAGTTTGGGAGTCGGAGGTTCCTTATATCCAAATTTCTGTCTGAATTTATTAAAGCGATGGAACAAAAAAAGTCAGTGTATGTTTTCACTGTCTATTTTTTCTGTTTGTAAACCCTTGTTTGTAGGTAATCATGACTTGATTTATGCTAAATTCATTTGACTATGGCCATAATAGGAGTTTTGAACTTGTAAATACACACTTAAGAAAAATATATACATTTTGTTCCAATAAATGAATTATTTGACTTGTATTTTTAAACTTTTCAGTCAAAACTTTCAGAAAAAAAATCCTACAAACACTCGAGTTCTAACTGCTTTTACAACTATCTCTTGCCTTTGCCTGCCGATGCTAGGGAAGGCATTATTCCCCTGTGTATCCACATCTTAAATTTGCCATGTGAGTTATACAAACATGCAGAAAAAAAAGCTGAGATCTTTCAGCTGATTGATTTTCTACAGTTCAGAAAGCATCGTTTGCTTAGATAAAGCTAATCTTTCTTGTGACAGTATTTCAGCTGAGCTCAGTACTCATGTCAGCAGTCTGTACTCTGCTGTCAGTGAACACGTAAGAACTACCATCTCCTGACTGTATCATAGTACGGGTAACCTGCAGATAGTGCCTGGACTGCCTTGTTCTGACTGGACAAGGATCTTGAAAAAAAACAAAAAAATAAACCCAATACTTCATTCCTTCAATATCTCACTGTTTCTTTTGTTAAACTTTTTGTTTACATTTTTTGAAGTCCTCATAAAGCCTCATGCTTCAATAGCACACTTTAGGATCGTTTTAGTCCACTACAGAATCACCCAGCTTCTTGGCTATATCTAAAGAAAAATTTTTAAAGTTCTATTAACAGCAGTCAAATTTAAACACAGAAAAATAAAAGTGATACTACAATGAGTAAAGGGAATAATCCTCTGCCCCTTTCTTTACAGTTTCATTAGACCATTGAACTGGTTGAAATTCAGATAGAGGCCTTATTGTAACCACACTGAAACAGTAGAAATCTCCTGAGACTGTGAAACTCAAACATTTTGGGAACCAACTTCAAGCATCCCTTACATGCTTTTGAAAGAAAATGAATGAAAGACATTTCTTAATTTTTATCCCTGTAGCAACATTTTAATATAATTCCTGCCACCCCCCCCCCCCAAAATCCAGCATAAACAGATCTGTTTAAAATTCATGCGTATGCGTATTTTCTTAACATTTAAATTTCAATCACAACACTCACACATAACCACACCAGCACAAACTGCATGATGGCTTTCAAGATATCAGACATCTTGTAAATAACATTGAAAATTCATGCCAAAATTAAGTCTAGGACAAAGAGGTTGACAGAAACTACCTACCACACATATTGCTAAGATGCTTATGCTGTGGTTTCTAATCTTTGTACTTATGTGAGGATTGTCTAATGTGCTCTCATCCTGCAAAATGTCACGTGAGTATGAAACTTAGTTTCACCTAGCTTTCTTAAAATAATTTAAGTACATAATTTTCAGAGACTAATCCACTCAAAACACCAACCTGAATAATACAAATCTGAGATCTGTGGTTTAAGATGGTACCTATATCAATCAGGAGAGAACTTCTTTAAAGGTGACTATTATGCTCTCTTCAGTTTATCTTCTGGGTTTTGCATTAGAAGACTCCAGTGAGAAAAAAACAGTTTGCCTCAAAGAAGTGGAATCAGCACAAAATAACTGCATTATGTGAATAGAAAAGTTGGGCTGGGAAAGGTATTTGAGTGTAAATTAATGTTGATCTTAGCTGGAATAACTTGCACTCTTCAGCACTTGCAGCTGCACCAGGGACTTGACTGGCTGTATGAGATTTTACACATCTGTCAGTGTCATCAGAGACCAGAACACAAAATCTACTGCTCAGGAATGTTATTTGAATTTGTGAAACTTTTTAGATTATAAACTAATAATGGAATACTTAGGAAACTTATGAATGTGTTATGAACGAGTCATAACTAGAGGCTTGACATCTGTAGCAGTAAATAGGCTTCTGTTCAGTGTATCAAATCCATAATATTTAAATAAAATATTAAAAAAAATTGTTCACATCAGTTCCATGAAAAAGAGAAGCCTCTCTATGCAAGAATAAAAGAAAAGCAATAAATTTATTAATAGCTACATTAACTGCTTTTACCATTAGTATCAACTATTTATTTTATTTGACATTTCTATTATTTCAGACTTATGGGATAATTAAACTAATAATGTGAACCCATCAAATCTGAAATTATAATTCTGGCACTAAGAGGCCTTCGGGATGAATCACATCATTACCCAGTTTTGTATCTAACAGGCTGAACCATCAAGCAATGCATCAAATCTTTGCTTAGGGAATGATCTGCTTTGGTAGAAAAGCCCTGTGGCAGACATCAAGAACTTTGCAACGTCTCAAAAATAAAAATTCACTAAGGGTAGGTGTTTATATGTGTCAGCAATAATCCAGTGTATCGAAATCTGCTAACAGATTGACGGAATAAGCATAAGCATGAAAATAGACTACAAAGTTCTCAGGTTGTTAAATTTCTTATAGTCAGTTTTGCACCTCCCAATTTCCATCAAGCCTTAGTCAGGATTTTTAGAGCAAGTACATTGGTTCATTACTGGCTATAAGAGAATTTTTAAAGTGCTGTCTCATGTCCTACATTACACAGCAATCTTCTTGTTCTTATTCAGAGCCTTCCTCTGCAGCACAACACTAAAGTTTCTGTTGCAATTAAAGCTGCCATACCTGGGGTGGATCTGTGACTCCAGTAACAGACCCTGTCTATATACAGCTTTGATGCAAGTATTACAGGGGCTTCCAGGCACTGCTGTCCTTCAATGCACTGTCTCCTGAACTAGCTGATTTAATATTTCAGACTCTGCAGAACGTAGCAGTAAGTGGGCAGGCACAATTTTTACCGTGAAAAGCATGCCAGAATTTGGTATTTTATTTCCTGGGAAGGGGTCAAGAACTTTAATTCTGTTACTGGAAGGAACACCTTTGAATGTGTAATTTGGGAGAACACATAAACAAAACATGTTTTGTTATTTTGATAAAAATTTCTTTCAGGGTATCATCTTAGAGATGGGTCCAATACCAATAAAAATTAGCTTTCTGCCTACCACAAACCTTTTATGACTATCATGTATTCCACTGACAAATGGGATGCTATCAGAGGGACCTTAACAGGCTTGAGGAGTGGGCTAGTGTGAACTTCATGGAATTCAATAAAGTGCAAAGTCCTTCAGCTGGACTGGGACAAACACCCACAGCAGAACAAGCTGGGTGGTGAACTGATAGAGAGCAGCCCTATTGAGAAGGACCTGGGGATACTGATGGATAAAAAAACCTGGATATAAGGCAGCAATGTGCATTCACAGCCCAGAAAGCCAACAGCACACTACATCAGAAAAGGCACGGCCAGGAGGCTGAGGGAGGTGATTTTCCCCTTTCCCCTTCTGCTCTGCTCTGATGAGACCCTACCTGGAGTACTGCTTCCAGCTCTGGGGTCCTCAGCACAGGAAAGACATGGACCTGTTAGAGCGCATCTGGAGGGCCGAAGATGACCAGAGGGCGGGAGCACCGCTCCTGTGAAAACAGGCTGAGAAAGCTAGGGTTTAGCATGGAGCAGAGAAGGCTCTGGGGTGACCTAAGTGTGACTTCTCAATATATAAAGTGGACTTAGAAGAAAGAGAGGGACAGACTTTTTACCAAGGCCTGTACTGATAGGACAAGGAGTAAGACGTAACGGTTTTAAACTGAAAGACAGTAGATTTAGATTAAGTACATGGAAGAAATTCTTTACTGTGAGGCCGATGAGGCACTTCAACAGGTTGCCCAGAGAAGCTGTGGATGTCCCATCTCTGGAAGTGTTCAAGGGCAGGTTGGATGGAGCATTGAGCAACCTGGTCTACTGAAAGATACCACTGCTCATGGCAGGGGGGATTGGAATAGATGATTGTTAGAGGTTCCTTCCAACTCAAACCATTCTATGATTCTGTGAAATGCTCTTTACTATACTGGGCAATTTGCATGTCCATGTATTTCTTCACGAAGCATACCTGTCTATTCTTTAGCTCCTTTGTACTACAACAAAATCTAGGCATCCCAAACAGAAGCCCCAGTACCAGTTGACTACATAGAGTTCATACTAGCTCTAGCTCACAAGTACAGACACCTGAAACACTGCCATGATTAGTGATAACTGATGCCCTTCTGCTCTAAACGTTGGGGTGTTTTTTAACCAGTGGTTTTAAAAATCAGAGTTTACTTGAAATGTATGAATAATTCAAACTGTAACAACTCAACTTACGAAAATCATCCAGAACAAAAACAGAATAGGAAAGGAATGAACAAATACAATTGAAAAGTGGAAAGCTTTCTTGGATGACTATTTACAATTTTTTGTAATTTTTTTTTTACAGTTGTTTGAATAAACAAATTTTCTAAGTGTGTCAGTAGAGAGAGAATTTATGCCAGGATGTTCTTGAGGACTAACACATTAAAGATACCAAGCTGAAGCACTGTTAGAAAGCCAACTACAAGTGTACACACCAACAAATGCTTTAATCACTCAACTGTGGCTTTTCTCTCCTGAGCACTTTATGAAAGAATTATCATCTTGTATCTGCAAATGCTATTCTTATCATAACTGCCATGAGGAGATTAAGGCACAGCGATCAGGAATTACAAACTATTGGGAACCATGAACATTGACCTCGTGTCACGTCATCTACACAAATATGTATGTAAAATATGAACACCAGACAAGTGATTAGTACCTAATGTCAGCAAAGGCTGACTCTGTGAATGTTGAGAGTTCGGAGCACAGCTTCAGACACAAAATGATCTGATTTTTTCCATGGAGAGAAGTTGAAAAAGCTTTTCTCTCTGGTAATAGCTTTTTCACAATCCTCCTTCTCCACTTCCTTGGGCTGCCTGCAGCTTCCCTAACTCCCATCACTGACTGTGGACCTCCATACAGCTTAGTTAAATAAAAATCTAGGCAACATCACACTTGTCATGCTTGTCCAAAGCTGGCTCCACATTTCCACAAAGTGGGGGAGAATAAATGATGGACTTCTATACTGGTAATACTGGCCAACCTGCTCTCCCAGCTTGCTTTGGAGCTTGCTCAAAGCCTGCACTTAAGGGCTGGCTTGCCTCCAAGCACTTCATTTGTTAGATTAGTTGACTCTAGGACCAGATGTGCTAAAATGCTTTCAGAAAGAGCGTTTTACCCTACAGTGGTCATGGTTCTTTGAGATGTGCAATAACCTGCACACGGTAAGTCTGCTGAATGTAGTAATGAATTCAATAATGTATATTATCATAAAGCCCATGATCCCAAATCATGCTTCAGAATGCTACTGTGCTAAAAGTTACCAGCCCGAGTCTGTGGCATATTAAAGTACCCAGGTCTGAGGGGAAATAGTTTCCCTTTCTCCTTCAGATTAAAGAAACAGAACATATGGCTGTATTGCTTCAAAGGCATTCCTACGGGGCACTGTGTGGTACACTGGGGACATAGCTGAGCGCATGGTCACTGAAGACCCTGGGAGGAAAGTCACTTAGTCTCCTGCAGTGTTACTGATACCTACAAAGGAGAAAATTTTCAGGCTGATGAAAAGAGAATACATGTTCCTGTCATGCAAAAAGTTCTCCTTGAGGGCCAGAAGTGATTTATATGGTACATTTGCTTCCAGCAGCCGGGAGGCAGCCTGGTTTCACCTGTAAGAGTTGAAGGCAAAGGCCAAAGAGGGACCAATGTTCAAGGAGTTTTGCTGCGTGATTGCGCTTTACAGATGCTGTGCTGGGCTTTAGTTGATCCCTTTCTTAGCCCTGAGCTCTCACTACGATCTCCCATCTTGGAAATCCCTGTAGTGCCTGGTGTTAGTACAGAGTGTATCACCATCTGCTTTAGTGACATGAGAGTCTGCATTGCAATGTAGGCCTTAGTGGTCCTTTATGTTTCTTTAGGGAACAGAAGGGCTCAGCATACTGCTGTGTGTCAGACATCTTAGTCACATTTCAAGTAAAAAAGCTGCACTTCACAGAGTCCTGAGCTTGAGAAGGAATAGGAGGGAGAGGTGGTGCTGATAAATACTGGTAGTCCAATGACTGGGAGCCACAAACAAGAAGAGCAGGCACTTTCACATAGTAAATTATGCAGGAAACAATCCACAAAAAGCAGTTGTCATAAACAATACCTGGCAGTTAATTTCTTCCTATCAACTTCTAGATCTGAGTAAATCCAAGCTAGCAGTTAGAGACTTACAGGAGTCCTGGAAGGAATTATTGCCATGTGGGTGGAAGGAGGAGGTTTACAGGGCAAACACAATGTGAGAGTGCAAGGACATAAATGCTGTCTATTCTCTTCTTTAAACTGTGAAAAGATACATCTGTGTAAGACAGCATCCTGATGCTACATGGGAGCTGGAAATGTTCCCATATGTGTAAAGTGTAGGATTTGTACAATGTTTCTGTATTAATCTAACTTTATTTAATGGAGTGCAGAGACAGGACATTTAGAGCAATACAGAAGCTGCTCTTGTGCTGCTCCTCAGTATGGGAGGATCAGCAAACCTTGCTGGTGGCAGGTGGGCAGGACAGAGGAGCCTGGTAGCCAGGCTGGGATGTGAGCACCTCAGCCACTGTCTGCCCCAGGCTGATGCTCCAAATAACTGTGCTTAATGACAGAGCTACATGTTATGGAAATCATATGCAACTGTAATGCAGGCAGCTTTCCAGAGGGGTCCATGCACAGTAATATGCTAATGCAGAGGCTTAGGTGTTCATTAATGTGAAGTAACACCATAGTTGAAATCACAATGCAGTCATGCAGCTCTTTTTGACACACAGAAGAGATTGTGTTCTGAATTTCCATCAAGAACACATTAATATACAACCAGGTGGATTTTAAGTAAGAATTTGAGGAGAAATTAGCCAATTCGTAATTGTTAGAACATAACTATTTTTTTTTCCAAAGAACCAGTTACTGCTTTACAGTAATACCTGACAGCATTCCCCATCTTTTATCATGAAGAGAAATAAATCAACTAATGTAGCTGAAAAACTCTTATCATACTGCCATTTATTACAGATGACTCCCATGCACATATCATCACTTTGCATATAGAGACTTCACAACCAGAAGTGGCTTGTGAAGCTAAGAGTGTGCATTATATCCTTCATAAATGACAGAAAATTTAATGCTAACAGCCATGACTGTGCCCAATGCATTATTGCATTTGTCAGATGTGACAAAATTAATGTTTTTCTAATATCATAATATATTATCTTATTTAGAACCTTCCCACAAAAGCCTACACCAAAAAACTGAAAGACAGAAATAAAAATCCTAAAGGAAAAAATAATGAATAGAGCTGAAAGCTAATTTGCTTTTAATTACTTCAATAGAATTCAACACAAACAAAAAAAGTATTCTATACATAAGAAAAAGTGTTATGTAAGATTAAAAAAAAGAAGGCCTAATAAGTGTCATTTTCAGCTTTGGTATATATCTCAAAGGAACAGATCTAATGAGATGGTGTCATTTTAGAACCAAGTTTACAGAATACTGAACTAACTTTTTAAAATAGGATGTTCCTAATAATTCACAACCACAAATTATTTCTTTAGCATATCTAGTTATAATATGCAACTGATATGCCAAAAAATGAATAAACCAAATTTTAAAGGGTCACTATAAATATGTAAATAAATAGTCTTTAAAGATACAGACAGAATCATAGAATTATTGAATCACAAAATGGCTAGGGTAGGAAGGGACCTTAAAGATCATCTAGTTCCAACCCCTCTGCTGTGGGAAGGAGTACCTTCCTCTTGACCAGATTGCTCAGAGCCCCATCAAACCCAGCCTTAAACGTTTCCAGGGATGAGGCAACCATAACTTCTCTGGGAAACCTGTTTCAGTGTCTCACCACCCTCATAGTAAAGAATTTCTTCCTAATGTCTAATCTACATCTACTCTCTGCCAATTTGAAGCCACCATTCCTTGTCCTATCACTATATGCCTTGTAAAATATCCCTCTGTATGTCTCCTTTAGGTATTGGATGGCCACAATGAGGTCTTCCTGGAGTCTTCTTTCTCCAGGCTGAACAACTCCAAGTCTCTCAGTCTTTCCTCATATGAGAGGTGCTCCAGTTGTCTGATCACTTTTATGGCCCTCCTCTGGACTCACTCTATGCCCTTCTTTTGTTGAGACCCCAGAGTTGGATGCAGCACTCCTGGTGAGGTCTCACGGGGGGCAAATCACCTTCCTTGACCTACTGGTCATGCTTCTTCGGATGCAGCCCAAGATATGGTTGGCTTTCTAGGCTGCAAGTGCACATTGCTGGGTTATGTTGAGCTTCTTGTCCACAAACACCTCCATTCCTTTTAGCCAGGGCTGCTCTCAATTAATTCTCCACCCAGCCCTTGTGCTTAGGATTGCTCAATCCAGATGTAGCCTGTTGCACTTGGCCTTGTTGAACGTCATGAGGTTCGTGTGGGCCCACCTTTCAAGCCTTTCAAGGTCCCTCTGCATGGCATCCCTTCCATCCAGTGTGTTGATTGCATCCTTCTTATTGGGATGCACCTTCTGAGCTTGAAGGAGGTGATCCTTGAATATCAAACTAGCTTTCTTGGACCCCTCTTCCCTCCAGGGATTTATTCCACGGTACTCTACCAAGCAGATCCCTGAAGAGGCCAGAGTCTTTCTCCAGAAGTCCAGGGTAGTGAGCTTCCTGTCCTAAGGGTCTTGAACTCCCCCCGTTCATGGTCACTGTAGTCAAGCCTGCCCTTGATCTTCACATTCTACACCAGCCTTCCTTGTTGGCTCCTCTGTTACTTGGAGAAGGAAGTCATCAGTAATGCCATGCAGAAACCTCCTGGATTGCTTATGGCCTGCTGTGTTGTCCCTCCAAACAGATATGGGGGTGGCTGAAGCTTCCCGTGAGGACAAGGAGGTGTCAGTGTGAGGCTGCTCCTATCTGTCTATAGAGTGTCTTATCCACTCAACCTTCCTGGTCGGGCGGTCTATAGCAGATCCCCACTTAATGTCATCTGTCCCTGCTCTCCCTTTATTCCTGACTCATAAGCTCTCAGTCAGCTCCTTATCCATTCCCAGGCAGTACTCCATGAACTCCAGCATTGACACCCACTTACACCTCCTCCTCATCTCCCCTGCCTGTCCTTATTAAACAGCCTGTATATTTTTGTTCTAACACTCCAATCACAAGTCTCACTAGTCTTTGTGTTGCCCATAAGATTGTAGAACCTGCAGGCATGCACACACCTCTAATTCCTCTTGTTTACTACCCATGCTGTATGCATCTGCATAGAAACATTTAAGATGGGCCCCTTACAGCCAACTTACTGGCTGGAGTGGCTGGAATTCCTTTGTGCTGCTCTTCAGGTGCTCTTCTGCTCACCTGTGATCCCTTTCCAGGCTCTGCACACCTACTGCTGCCACTGGCATCAGACCAGTAGAAGTGGGATGGACTGAGGTTCCCCTCCTCCAGCAACTTTAGTTTCAAGCCCTCTTCCCCATCTTGACAAGCCTACGACTGAAGATGCTCCTCCCCTCCTCTGAGAGATGAAGCCCATCAGCCTCCAGTAGACCTGGTTCCTCAAAGTGAGTCCTATGATCTAAATAGCTGTGGTACGTGTCCTGAAACCATTTGTTGATTTGCCAGATTCAACTGGCCCTTTCAAACTCCTTCCCTTTGACTGGGAGGATTGATGAAAACACCACCTGCACTCCAGAGTCCCTCAGTGCTGCTCCCAGTGCTCTGTAATCCATTTTGATACTCCTTAGAATGCTTCTGGCTGTATCACTGGTGCTCATGAGAAACAACAGCAGCAGATAAAAGTCAGTGGACTGTATAAGGCTTGGAAGTCTCTTGGTGACAGCCCTGTGGCCCTGGTAAACAGCACACCTCTCTAGAGAGCACATCAGGTTGGCAAATGAGAGTTGCCTCAGAAGTAAGTTGCCTACTACTGTCAACTCTTGCCTTCTCTTAATTGGTTTCGTATGGGGTTCAGGTCAGGCTCCTTACTCAGCTCCAATATCTCTCCTGGTGTGATGGGTGTGCACAGTTTGCACAGGGATTAAATGGTTCTGCATGGGCACCTCAGGCGTTGCGGAACTGCCTTCCTCTTGCAGGTCCTTGCCCTTGCAAGCTTATATTCTTCTACATTATTGGCCCCTCTCCCTTCTGTGCAAATGGAGGAGTTTTTGGCTGTTTGGCTGTGGACTGTGAGTCTTCTGCAGATTGTACTTGGAACTTGCAATCCAGCTCCTTCTCAGCCTCCCTGCTGTTACGCAGCCTTTCCACTGCCTCCTGCAGCTCAGCCACCTGCCGCAGGAGGTTCTCCACCTGGCACACCTTTGGCAGGCAGGTCTGCTGCCTGTCCCTGCTCCAGGAGAAAGGTCTAGGTACTTTCTGCAGTAGGAATTCTGCACTGCAGCCTCTCCCTTTGGCAGGTCTGCCTGGGTGGAGGCATTGGCCACTGCTGGAGCAGATGGTGCAGATCTGCTGTTGGAGCTGCAGCCTTTGCTCTCAGATGAGTGCTCAGCATTCTGCCTTGGGGGTCCGGTAGGATGAGTGCCCCTGACCTGTGCAGATGGCCACAGAATAGTGCCTGGTTGCTGCGTTATGTAGACTTCAAGGCCAGTGGAATGTCCCTCCTTTGAGAAGGTGTCCTCCCTGCACAGACTCCCCATCAAACTACCACACTACAACCTGTCTGCCTGCCCTGGTTGCACAGGTCACAGGGCTCACTAGGGCTGTCTTTGGTGGAAAGCAGGGGTGGCCACCATGACTCCTGGCCTTGCACATGCC
>JAWWLV010000088.1:119482204-119493469 GCA_035041135.1 Platyrinchus mystaceus
CAGGTCACAGGGCTCACTAGGGCTGTCTTTGGTGGAAAGCAGGGGTGGCCACCATGACTCCTGGCCTTGCACATGCCAGGAGAATGAGCCATTCTCATGAGAGCTGCCTGCTCTTGGTGGGTTCTTTGTGCTCTCCTGGGATTTCCCTGGCTCAGGAAATTCCTTTTGTAAGCCATGATCCCTCACTCTGCTCTAGAACACGCTTGTACTGGAACTGATCACCTTGGTGAGTGATGAGATAGGCAGATGTCACATTTCAGTCCTATCAAGTTGCTAATTTCCATAAAACACTGGAGCATACATCCTAAAATAACTAATATATGTAATTGCTTTGCATACACCATTAAAATATTATACCTTATTATCCCTATCACAACATAATCAGCAAGTAAAATCAAACATTATTTTCAGATGAGGTAACTGGCTCTCTTGAGAGCACTGCATCAATGTAGTTATTCCCTCCTGCACACAATTAAAATTCAACTATGGAACAAAGAGTATGAGATATTTAAATGAAAAAATTCAATACTGAAACCCCAAATTTCTTATTTGGAATCCCAAATGCAGATTTTGGAATCTAAATTTTGAGAACACTGTACTTTTTTTCTACTATTTGGCCTAGTACATTCCTCTAATTTCATTATGAAATTACTACTAATGCAAGAAAACACTGTTTATAATGGTACTTAGATCAAATTATACATAAGTAAACATATATTTTCCTTTCAGTATGTCACAAAAACTCGTCATTCCCCTTTAGCATGCTGTTTAAGGAATGGTCTTCAAGATCTGAAATTATTTGCTATTACACCACTTTGGAATTAATATGTCCAAATAAATCTGTACAAAGTAAAGGAAATAAGCCATTTATTTCACTTTTTTCAAAGCAATAAACTAAGAACTAATACAAGGGTGCAGTAACTAATTGCAAATCTAAATGTAGCTCACCCATTCAAAACCAGAATTCTGACTTCAGAGCTAGAGATTGTCAGTGAGATGTGACTGAATTATTTCATTGAGTTTGAAAATTTCAGTTACACTTACCATTCTTATTCTTATTCCATAAAGAGCAACATACATGAAATTAGATGTTTCATTTACCTGGCTTTATCCCTTACTAAATTCAGATGGGTAAACTAGTTTGCAACTGATACACATTGGCATTTATTGACTTTATACAGACTAAAAATTGACTGCTGAAGTTTAGAATTTAACCTAATAATATTAAATAAATCTCCAGGCTGAGCTTTGAAAAGCCAGTTAGGTCATAAACAAATCAAGCTGTGCTTCAGAGATCACTGCTGCAACTCTGCCCTTTGCATTTAAAATGCTAAATCAGTCTTCAGCAGTTTATAAGAAGAAAAAGTATTTTTACTTGGATAACAAGAGAGCTGTTCTGATTACAGAGTTTTCTGGAATGTGTTGGATGAAAGAAGATTTTTATTTAAAAACATTAACTTGTGGTATCTGGAAAAATGTGTATAATAGGCCAAAGTTATGAGTGATGATTGCCTGCCCGTAAGCCCAGTCTCCCTATATGCCAGGAAGGGTTCCCTCGGAGCCTGGGTGAGCTGGAAAACATCAGCTTTCAGGTTCCCACTTTGAATTAAGCCTAGACCTAAAGACATGTCCACTCTGACGGGTTAGATATGTTCCGAAACCAGCTTTGTCTGCCTTCATCTTATTGCTGGGAAAGGATACCCAAGCTCTGCGGCTCACTGGCAATGTTGCCTACAAACATCTTGATCCCTAACAGCCTAGATGCTTGTGCAGATGAACTGGAAAGCTCAGGCCTGAGCAGGGCCACCACTAGATCTCTCAGACTCAGTCCTTCATCAGTGAGAACAGATGCTTTACGCCTGAGGCACATCCAAGCCAAATTGCCCCCAGTTTTCATGGAAGCCTGTCAAGCTGTAAGCAACCTGAATGTTCAAACCACCAAGCGAGGACTGAGTTTCTGAGATGGATACGAAGAATCTGCCCTGAGGTCACAGACCTTGGGAAACAGGCAGGCCCTGCTAGTAAAATGGTGATGCTCACAAGAACGACAAACTGTGGCTCATTGAAAAACACCATATGTCTGTGACATGTTTCAAAAAATGTGTCACTTATGGTGAACTGAAAGCCCCAGTTTGTGATGAGGTCTAGTCCTTACATGCTGCTTCCCAAAAAGTACAGGCTCTCTTATGCCCTTTCACTGTGTACTTTTCTGAAGGCTTCTCTGTGCATGCTGAACATGCTCTTCATTTCTTGGACAAGACATGATCTTTCAGACTGGAGGTCATGTTCCCCAGGAATAAGGACTTAGAGCTTACGTACAAGGACATGAACAAAACTGTTCACTCCTAGGTGCTGCTACGTATGAAGAAGACAGACTAGGGTATAGAAAAAACCCTATTACGCTTAAGTTTGGAGACACAAGATAAACTGGCTTATTATGGTGGAAATGCAAAGAACCAGGCTTGTCCAGTGAGCTTCTCTGCTTCCATGAACTACCTGGATCAGCTTCACATTTCTTCAGTGAATGAACTGCTTGACTGTATTGTTAAGGCTACAAGATGTCTATTAGCAGAAGATATTCTATCATCTATAAAATGTGATTAACTTCCATTAAAGTCAGTGACACTGACAACCACATATGAAGTAGCTACATGTCTGGCTATGCACAGAAAATGAAAACACACTGAACTTCATTGAATATGCTGGTAAGATACAGTAGTACTTTCTCATTCTGCTCTGGATAAAATGAAATAAAACCAGAAATCAGAAACAGATCTGGAAAATAACTAACATTGTTACAATTTTAGACAAATCTGAAAAATAAGTCCTACACATGCAACTCACTGATGGTGCGTCTTATATCCAAAACAATCATATCTTTACATTTAGCTACCTTAATGAAAGAAAACACTACTTTAAAATTTAAAGAAACCAGATATTTTATTGTAAGTATAAAAAATAAATACTTTAAGGAATGGAAGAAAAAATAAAGCATGTTAAATGATTTCATTATATACTAAGATGCCAAATCATCTGTGAGTAGTTTCTTTTTAGATGAAAAGAAATCAAAATATAGGACAGATGTTGGACAAACCACATTTGAGGTCTATCACACACTGGCATTTTTCAAATGATTTTGGCTCATCTATTAAATAAGGTGTATTTTGCTTGATTTCGAAAAGGGAAACATCAGGAAATATTTAAAGGCCAATTGCTGCCAATTAACTTTGATCAGCAAAAGTTGAATTTGAATCTTTTAGATTCTTTTGCCTGTCTGGAATAACACACTATTCTAAAATCTAGCAAAACAACAACTTGATGATTAATGTGTGTTGGCAGCCCCACCACAAGCTTGCTTAACAGCTGGATTTTAAATAAACAGCTGTCTTCACTACGATGGGAAAGAAATCTGACTGTTTTCATGTTTTCGTGTTATTCAAATACGATCAGAAATTGCATTTTTCCCTTTTAAGATGAAACAGCCAGGCATTACAGTGACAGTCTCTTTCAGCAGTTTGGGTAGTTTTAGAATGATCTCACAAGCACTGCCAAACCATAGCCTGTGTAGGCTAAAAAATCCCTTGGCATGCCAACAGCAGCCCCTCGCCGCACGCTGCAGGGCAGAGGCATGCGTGGCAGAGAAACCCTGGCACACAACTCATCGTGCCTGCTGCTGGGGAAGGCAGAGGACCCCCAGCAACAAACCACTGAGATAGACAGCCTATGCAACATTAATGATTTCCCTCGGGGCTCAGGTAACACTTGTCCACAGTGGGATGTAAGCAAGAAATCTGTACCCAGCCATTAACTGTTTATAGAAGCTGAAGTTTAATATTTAATGGCCATGGCAGCCTATTGAATTCTGCATGTTAATAGATGCTTTTGGTGTATACATCTCTGAAACTTGTCTACTGTCATCATACATACTAAAATCTGTGAGGACAAAATTCGACCATTTAAACCATAGTAACCTCTGAAGGCCAGTGCAGACATTTAGTATAGATATTATTATGTATCCTAATGACTAAACTATACAGCTATTTTCTAAGAATTTCCATATTGAAATTGAGAAACCAAAAATAATTGTAAAACCATTTAACAACACATAAAAAGAGACAAATATTAAATAATCTCTATGTGTTTTAAAAGAATGAACACTTACTTCTAAATCATTAAAGAATAGATGTGTGTCAGCCAAATTGAAAATCATCTCTTCCATTCGGAGCCCGAGGGACACAGAAGTGGGTGGATCCTTAAAGAAGAAATTAAGCACGTACACCATCAATACTGTGCCTACCATACACACGAGAATACAAACTAGAGGAACAGCTTTTCAAGAGATACTACTTTTATTAAATGCAACATCCACTTTGTCAGTTTAACTTCAGTAAGTGTCTAATCCTGTACTGCGACACTCACTAGTAACACTCAAAAATGTGACTTCAACTCGACCGACCCTGAGATTTTGTAGTGGGTCCTCTGTGGACACCCTCATGCATCCCTGGCACAGGCTCTTTGCTCTCCATGCAGAAAGGGCAAATCCATTTCACCTAAAACTTCTGCAGATTTTACAACTGTTCACAAGTTTTATGAGCGACCAGGGGCACGATAATGCTATTCTTACTCAAAATAAACTCTCACTGGTTACAAGATTCAATCCTGGAAATACCTAGTGACTTTGATAAAGCAAAGAGCCATTAATGTTTTATTCATAAATGGCAATTATATTTAAAACCATTCTTTGATTCTCCACAAAACCATTTAATTAGGATTTCAGTTTGGCCCACCCATGCAGAGTGAACAAATCTATTGTTTGTTATTAATACATAACACACTTTAACTTCTCTACAGAAATTACCATAACAACTTATTCCTACAGAGCTAATAAACTCAGAAAGCATGTTCAGCATTGTGGTTACCAAATACATTACAGATGTTTGTCTTGTTTTGATTTTTCTTGTGTTTTATATATTTTCAATATGAAAAATCAAAAAGAAAGCCTAATACGTACATTTCATATAGAGTTTCTCATTTATAATGCCAAGTATATCCAAGTGCACAGAAGCATGAGTTTGAAAGAACATGTTATATTATCTCATAACACCCTCTATTAATAATGTTAGTTTGTTAGGAATTATATTTTAAATAGAATAGCAGAACTTACGACCCATATTTTACTTAAAATAAATTAGTATTCTAAACTTGATGACAACTCAGTTAAAAAACAAGAGATGCAGTCCCTAGTTTCTTTTTCTACCTCTCAATCAAATTAATAGGTGTTTCAACATGATCTCTGAACTTTCAAACATTTTTCTCTAACTACTGGTTAAAAGGCAAAATGTGTCAGTAGTAAAGAGTTGGAAAAGAATGATGATTTGGCAGACTGTCTGCCTCTGGAAATGCCAAAACCCAAGAACTACTAAGTAGAAAAAGAATTTTTGAAATTTAGAAACAAAGATACATAGAACAGATAAAACATCTATTATTGAACTCTCACATATTAAGTTTTCTAACATAAAAAAAATATCCCTTATAAATGGGAAAGAAAAATTGCATCATGCTATTGTGATGAACTTTGTCCTTAAAAACAAGCCTTCTCTTTAAACTGGCATGGCCAAAAAAAAAAGAATATTTGGCTTCTTAATTCAAATGGAAAGACTTTAAAAGATGAACAAAAGTGTTCTGTCTCTCTATTTTAACATTGTTCTATTTGTAGACCTTTACTTTACTTTTGTAGACTCGTGAGGTAGAAAAAGGTGGTATTTCTCTCTAGCTAGGCCTGAGGCTACTTTTTGCTCTGACATTTCTGCTTATCTTTGTGCCCAGTTACCACCCCAACATCCCACATAGTTAATCAGGCTTTTTTTTTTTTTTTTTTTGCTTTTTTTTTTTTTTACCAGACAAGGATTTCTGTTGTGCTGAAGCACTAACAGAAGTCACCCCACAAAAGCCCCTGCTCCAGTTATTAAAAGGCATTAGATAGGCTAAGGGTCTAAGATGCAAATGAAGATCACTATCTACATCTTGATTATCAGCTGCTAATGCAACAATGTAGAACTAATTCCCTTCTGACCTTCCATCCATAAATGGGAACATAATTTTGAAAAGCAGAATAAATAGGCACACAGACCATGATGTTGGCTATGAACCTGCACAATTAATTTTAAAAAAATGTCTGCATATATATATTTTAAGTTTCAGGGTACACCAGATTTTTTTTAACAAACATTTTTGTCACACCTCTGAGTCTGAAAAAATAGTTTTTTTGTAAAGCTTTCTAACTATTTCACTCCAAGGTATTTTTATACAGCAGAAGAAAACAGAATGGGATTTCTATAAAGTAATACTAAAATAATATCATTTACTAGGTTAATTTAATTGGGAGAAAAACAAATGAGGAAATCATTGGCACCAACTGAAAATGTCAGATTAAATAACACAAAAGCTAAAAGAAGAAACAAAACAGATAGCTTTTCAAATAAATCTAAACTCCTTGATTAAACATAATCACTTCATATAGGAAGTTCCACTTAGCACAAAAATGGTGTTAAACTGTAGCTCTGGATATGCACATATTTAACAGAAGCAAAAGCCTTATCTGCATTAGGGTTTTAAATGTCTGTGTAGTCACAAACTTGCAATTGCTCTAATAAAAAGCCCGAGAGCCTTGCTTTAAGCCATTATGGTAGATCAAACTCTGGCATCAAACGTTAAGTAGGGGCTGTAAACTTTGAAAAAGGGCTAGAATAGTGTTTTTAAAAAAATAATCCCATACCAAATCTTCTTTTGCAATTTTAAGCCACTAATTTCTAGCTAATTACTGTGAGGTGTCACACAATGAGTAGGAGAGCTAACAATCTCTTCTTGTTGCCTGGGATTTGCAGGTTCAGTTGGAGTGTCTTTTCAGGTATGGTCAAAATCAGGTACAAATCTCTGAGGGAGGTACAGTTTAAAGAAAAGAAATACCAATGTCAAACTGCTTAAGCAGGCCTTTTGTTTTGAATACTGGCATTGGAGCCAAAACATTGCCTGTATGTCATTTCTAAATTCTACCCACTTGATTTCTTTGTTTTGTGGAGAAACAAGAAGCTGAAAAACAGGAAAGTTCACTTTGCGTACAAGGTTTATTTTCCACTTAAGCCTACGGGTCATAAATGAAGGGTTAAATGAAACCAGGCTTTGTTTTTCTCAATCTCTAAAATATATTAAACCACATTAAGAAAACTTATAATTTAAAACTTAAAATTTAAAGGAAAATTCGTTTTAAGCCTCTCAATATAACTGCTTTTACTGAGAATGGAAATGTATGTAAACAACACAGTTTTCTAGTGTCAATACTGAGACATATTTGCACCTGCTCCAAGATACTAAAGAAGAGCTCCAACTTTTTCAGAATTCTAAAACTTAATCAGCCCTAGTGCCAATAAAGTAACTGATAACATCATATTTGATCAATACCTCTCTCTATGTATATATTAAAAAATATCCAAAAGCAAATGGAAATGTTTTGGTTAGTTTCTTTTTCTTCTCTCCTGGAAGGACAAATCATATTCCTGTAGTTTCGTACATTCCATTTCATTCCACAAAATTCACTAAATTCAGATAATCCTTAAATAAAAATGTAGTGGTTTATGCCATTGTTTTTGCCACAAATGCACAAACTGAAAAACAAAGGTGTTATTTTGTTCCATCAAAGCTGAAGGACAAAAGCAGAAAGAAAATACAGCAGCAAAAGGAGAGCAGGTAACAAAAATGGATAAGAAAGTAAGAATGTACAGAGAAGGGTAGCATAAGAAAGAAGTTAGGAGGAATGAGGTAGAGAATAAGGAAAAGAAAATCAATCCCTTCAGCAGTAATGCCACACATCATTCATAGTCATTCACCATGAAACTCACTCAGGCATTATGAAAAGAGCTAAAAGCCAAGTTGCCAAATCCCCTATTATTTAATTAGGACATTTTTGTTTGTTTGAAGATCCAGCTTTTGTATTTTAATGATTATGTGAGCAGCTTAGATTTATTTTTTTAAAAGGGCATTTCTAGCCCTCACCACAGTGCATAAATATAAGAAAAGGTGATGTTAGATTGATTGAAAAAAGGAATACAGGTGAAAAGAACAAAAATTCCCCTCAAAGTGTTTTTCTTTTCAGATTGACTTATGATCTGGATTTCTGATTTTAAAAGCCAGCAATCAAATCACAAGGAAACAGTCTTTTAAAAATGTGCATCTCCTGTTGCCACAAATAGACCCTACAATTTTGATATGACAGATGCATGTTTTAGCACGTTTGCTTTGAACATTTGACGCTATCTTCCTCTAACATCCCTGGAAATTGCTAACTGTTGTCTGAACCTGTCAATAAGACAACAGAAATTCTGACATCGAAACAAAGCAAGAATGGCACAGTTGCATGATGGCATCTGAAAGCCAAGGTCATGCATGTTGTTAACTCACCAAAAAGATCTAATATTTATCCACAGCGTAAGCACTAATACCATCATTTCCCTCAACATCAAGAGTTGGTTGTCATTTAGCAATGCAGAAATATTATGGCAGATGCCACATAACCAGAGACAGCTGGGCAAAAGCTGCATCTCAAGTAAACAGTGCCACAGATTGAGTGATAGAGCTGCAATCAGGAGAAACCCAGCTCCATGCAGCATATGTATTTATATCTCTGCAACTGAATATTAGCCACTTTCCTCAACTTCAAGCATTCAGCAAGAAAGGTGTTTTATGTTCAGGCTGTGGAATTAACTTCCTTTTCTGTCACATAATGAAAAAACTAATTATATTCCTCAAACAGGTAAGCTGATATCACAGCAAACTTTTCCGAAAACCTCACCTGATCAAACAAGAGAGGTTGCAAAATAATACTGCTTTAGATTTTTATAATGCTAAAATCTACCAAGAGAAATTCAGAACCTGACTACGGCACAGACTGAATCAGAGGTAGATTTACCCTTCACTCAGCTGGGTACAGGGCAAAATCTTTTAGTGATAAATAGAAGCTTTACAAGAAGACAGTCTTTCATGAAGTCAGACAAAACTGTTTGTTCTTTATATGTAGAAATTTTTAAGGTTAACAAAAATCGTGTTTCAGTTATAGCTCACGTGAGGTGAACATGAAATGGCACAAGATGAGACATTAGCTTTCAAATACAATCCTGGAAAAACAAAGTCTGATCTAATAAGGGCATTCCATTAATAAACTGTTCTTATTCATCAAAGACCATATTTGTCTTCTGAGAATTACCAAGGAAACCCACAGTCTGTAGACATATTCATCAGTTCAGTTATGATTTATAGACTGTGCATAATAGAAAGCTTTGACTCATAAACAGACTTTCAAAAACATCAGTCAATATGTAAATTTAAAAAAAGTTAAGGTAAAAAAATTTAGACTAATCTGTCTGTGCCCAAAAGTCTTTTTCCTCTTGCCTTCTCAATGCAGAGCACAGTACACTGCCGATCAGTCAGAACTTAAAACGGTTTTTTTTTAGCAATCACTCCTGGAAGTTCTTCACTCTCTGAAAGGAAGTAGACCCTTGCAGATTTTGATATCAACAGGTTTCTGACAACCTGTATCTAAAAGCCAAGTGGTCAAAGTATTAATCCCAATGCTATTCAAATATTTACTGAATATAAGAGCGGAATAACAGCAAACAATGGACATGTGAAACAGCTTTACTCCTTGTTTTTTTATGTCTTGTAACACCATACCAGTTTGCCTCTAGAAAATCAACTAATGTTCTAATCTTCCTTGTGTATCAACCATAAACCAGCAAATATTACTGAAAATTTCCATCAGTTTCATGACACTTACCCTTCCGTATCTGTTAGCATAGGACCCTGTAAGCAAGGAATGGAAAATGATGATTGTCTCATCCAAATCCCAAATGAATACTCTCTGTAAAAAGAGAATCAGATCAATGTGTTCCTCTGTGAAGCTGATACTTGACATGGAAAGTTAAAATTTGAATCAGTAAGCACACAAATGGGAAAATTCTATTGAAATGGTTATATATTAAAACCATAGTTTCCTTTCCATTTATTTTAAAAACTAACAAGTTGGGGTTTTTTTCCAGAAGTAGGTAATACAATCCGTTAGCTTTTCACTACAATTGCTATTACATCAAATTATTCTATTAGAATAGAATTATATTTATTGTCAAATATACACAGAAAATGAGATTGTACAATGTATTTTTTGAAGCCAGATGTGAGATTAGAAACTGAAATAAATGAAAAGAAGCCTCTGAAAATTAAATCTTCAGGGTTTGAATTCTGTATTTATGCAAGTCTTAGAAAACAAAGTTCATATAACTGCTCTTGAAAATTACCACTAAAACCAAAACAAAGCAAATTGCTGCCAAGCACTTAAATTCCCTTAATTTATGCTAATTTCTAATGCATTTTAGGCCCCTGAAGAATGAAAATCATGATGTATGTGTAAAAATTTACAGTGTCAGTAAATAATTCTTTCGCTTACAGACAATGGAAAATATGTATTTTAAACTCATCCTCTGACCACTCACAAAATGATATTTTAATGAAAAATAAAGTGTTCAAATGCAAGTATTTTAAATTCTGGTGAGATTGTATTTCTCCAAGACGACAAATGGGCTAAGGTTTTGGAAAGGAAAAGTAATGCCGCGTGGACACTCATAGCTGTGGTGTGTCATTGGAGATGTGTTCTCAACACAAACCATGGGCCACTGGGAGGAATGTGGACACAGCATGAGAGAACAAAACCCACTATTGTGCTAGAAGTGTCTCCTGTCCAAATGCAAACCTTTCTTTTCCTTGGGAAAAGCTTGCCTTTTTTTTTGCCTTTTTTTTTTTTCATTTGTTTGTTTGCTTTGTTTCAATCAAAAGGAGAAAGAAACACACAGTATTTTTCAGAGAAAGTAGGAGCTCTTCCTGAAGAAGGTTCTTTAGAAGAAAAATCCTATCTTCTATGAAAATACGGTTAGGAAAAAAAGGGAGCTTCAATGTCACTTTATTTTTGACATGTAAATAATAATTCTCTGTGCAAAATAACAAATAAAGTCTGTAACAGGCAAAAGATATTTAACATAATGTACCTCTAGATCAGAGTCAGGTGGTGGTGAAGGATTATTGTTTCTTCTGCCACGTCCACGTGATTTCCCATCTGAACTACGACGCAATCTATCTGAATCTGAGTCTTTAATGGGGGTTGATGGACTGTGGATTGTACTGTATTCTGTTGTAGTAAAGAAAGGACATTTTTACCTTTCAGTT
>JAWWLV010000088.1:119493569-119548028 GCA_035041135.1 Platyrinchus mystaceus
CTTTAATGGGGGTTGATGGACTGTGGATTGTACTGTATTCTGTTGTAGTAAAGAAAGGACATTTTTACCTTTCAGTTTAAACTTCAGAATGTTCAACTTACTTGCTTTTTATGTGTGACATTAAAACCACTGTGTTCTGTTAACCAGTCCTAACTAAAACATTTAAATTTACAATGATAAGTAGTAATACTGATACACAAATTAATCCGGTCTAGCTCAAGTTATATGAAAAACCAGAGTGAAAAATTATTTCAGTAAACACATAAAAAAGGACTAAGTAAAAAAAGATAACAATTCCTTCAAATATTAGAAGATTAAATTCTAAACAAACAATTTTAAGGGATGCCAGCTGTTTATAAAAGAACAATGATTTAACTCTAGGTTTCAAACATGATTTAAAATAACTACTATGGTGACTGGTAAGAAAAAAACATCTGAGTGTGAAAAAAAACACATACAGAAATTGAAAAATTTCCCAAATTGCCTGGTTGCAGACAATTTTCTTTTAGATTGCTACATTTGAGCCAGAAGAATAGAATTATTTCTAATTATGGCATAAAACAGAGTATTTATTTTTCCATGGTAATTTAAATTAATAAGTTTTAAATATGCATCAACTATGAAGATGAAATTTATAGTATTTTTCAAAGGCCTGCTCAACACTGAACTATTCCAATGAGTACCTTCAAGATAGGATGTAATTCTTTACAAACAGTATTGTATGCTAATTATTATGCTTCAGCAACATTTATTTGCAAGAATATTTACTGTTGTTGAACAGGTGAAAAAAGAATGATAATTTATGTATGTAAAAACAACAAAGTTCTTCTGAAAACATGCTAGTTGGAGAGTATTTTGCTACTCTTAACATCCATAGACTCAGTAACAGTGAAGTGCTTGTACCTTAAAAAAGCAGACACCCAGCATCAATTATCCTTCCTATTAATTTACTTAGAAGTACCATAGTCCTCAGAAATGCAACAACACATTTTTAAATCTCTTTTGAAGACTTCCTTTCATAGTCTGAAGTTCACAAATATATTTATTTTTATGGTCCTCATGAACTTTTTTTTCCCTAAACCCACTATTTTAGTGAAGGCAGGTGAAATTTTTATATTCATCAATTTTACCTTTAGTTAACATTAACTATTCTTTAGAGCTCAGTAGATACAAGTATTTGTATTTTCATTTTAATCAGCCTAGCCCATGGCATTCCAGCTTGAAGAGACAGGTATAATTCTCACACAAGTGATTCTTTCTCCTACAAAAACATCCTGTTGAGGTCAAAGGTTAGATTAAGGAGGAGACTCTGGACATCTGTGTAACACCACATATGCACAGTTACTCAAAATAAGAAAAGTTGCTTGTGCTGAACGAAAGGAAAAGATCTGGAAATTCTCATGCTCAGCTTTCAAATCTATCCTTATTGAAAACTGGCATATCTTATATATTTCACATTATATATTTACCTAAGTATTTTAGGTACATTAAACAAAGCAAAACGAGTTAAAATATAACGCGGGGTTAAACACAGAATCTTCAGAAGACACTCAACCTATACTAAAAGAGTGATTCTGTGTATGTCTCAAACAACAAAAATCATTCAGCCGTGAAAGTCTACATAACTAAAGACAGAGGTTTAAATATTGAAGACCATAAATGTTCCAATAATATATATTCTTCCTATGACAGTGTACACTTCAGAATATTTAAACTAGTTAAATTTTGAAGGCTGATTGCTCTTTCACTTACTGTATTTAGCCATAAATAAGAAAACATAACTCAACTAGTACAAATATTTCCAACCAATTTGTCTGCTATACACAATTTTTATTATTACAATCTTTAATAAAAAGGAAAAAGAAAGAAAACAAAGCACAGAAGCCTTGAGATAAATTACAACACAGTAAAATAAACAGACAAGAATTCCTTCAACAGGTATACTGGCCAATAATGTTCTAAATGTGTGTTCTAAAATTTAGATGTAATGAAAATTGCATTTCCTATTGACTAATTTAAATTAGAGCTGCTCTTGGTCTCTGACAATGTTTTTAGGAGTGTGGCTTCGGTTACAATTTTTTTAAATTATTCTCACAGATGTGGTATGACTAAAAATTTTAAGTATTAAAATTGCAGTAGTAACAATAATGCTAAGTAAAATAGGAAACAGCATGGCAAGAGTATAAACAAAACTTCATGACAAATGAACCTGAGCAAACCTAAATGAGTGAGCATGCAGAGCAGAGCATGGTGAGGGCAGGGAAGAAGTCTGTCTGTAAGAGCCATCCGGCTCTCCCTCTTTGTGATCACCTTTCACTTAAGAATAATGCATTCAAAATTTCAAACACAGGGCTGCAAGTTTGGGTGGGGGCTCATTTCCAGTTCCCTTTCACAGGTAATCTGGATGCACCAGCACCTGATAGAAAGACTCACAGCTCTACCTCAGAACCCCAAGGTGGGCTGGGTAGACCTCAGCCCACCCTTCTTGGAACCACTGTACCTGCATCATTCCCAAGAAAGATTTGTCTTTCTTGCTCTTACAGATCTCTCCAGGAAATTTACTCTGCTGCTTTGACAGCTGTGCCATTAGAACATTCAACTTTAGCATTTATTACAACAATATAAATTGAATCTCTGAAAGGGGGGGAAAGGTTATTCCCTTCGTTGTATTTGCATGCATTTGAAGACTGTTCACAGATCCCTTTGTTGTTAGGTTAGGCCTTCCTTGACAGTCCTCTTTTCCAGGCTCTGATTATCATTCTCTATAGTCTCTCTAAACTGGGCACAATAATGCAATGCAAAGTCAAGCTAAGCTTGACTTCCTTGATGTCCCACAGGCTACCCTCCCCTGGGCACAACTTGGCAAGATTTTTCTGCAATATTACCAATAAATGTTACATTCAGGATTTCTAGATCACCTTCTGAGGAGGAAGTGACACTGAACTGGTTGTTTCTCCAAGACCTGACCAAACCTTGCACATGAACTGAATAAGCACCATTGTTAATACTTGGAACTTCCGAGTCTACTCAGGGCACCAGTGTGCTACAGTGTGACAGATGGCTGTAACCAACGGGGGGAAAACATGACATTCTGTGCAAGAAACTTATTCCATGTGTGTAAAGGGAAACCATAGCAAGTACTTTTTGCGTTAGGGCTGTTGGACAGAGCAGCCTCCGTGAGCACGGCTGGGTTACCAGCTCGCTGTCCAATGGTCGCTCTCAGGTCCTCATAAGGAAACACAGTTAAAGAATACAGTGTCCAGCTGAGCCCTGAGCCTCGACCAGCCCAAGCCCTGACAAATTCTGGAGCAAGAAAAACAACAGCGGCTGAGGGTACTCCGTGTGCCACTAATATCTGGAGTACTGAAAGCGGTCTGCAGGGAAAGGTAGAGCCTGGAAGGAGCTGCCAACATTCCCCATCCCACATTTGTGCAGTTCATCATTCCTGCCTAAATGTATACCTCACACCTGCTCCTATTCAGATCACATCTCCATTTTCTGAGTTCTCATCCCATCTCCAAAGAACTCACAGCCCCTCTCAGCATGGTGTCATCTACATATTTAATAGGCAAACACATTCTGTTCCGTCATCTAAATGATTAATGAAAATGTGGTATGGTACTAGGCCCAAGGCAGACACTGAGGAATGCTGCTGTAGCCAACCTTCTATTTTAATAGCAAGCTCTCACTGACTTCTTTCTGGACACCATTTCCCAAACAGCTTTATATCACTCTGCTGTAGTTTCTGCCAGATTGTTTTAGTCTAGTTTGCTTATCAGATTGTTAAGAGAAAAAATTTAACTGCCAGGGTAGAAAAGACTTGGTGAAGTCAAGTTACAAGGCCACAAACCGTGTTATCATTTTATCCATTATTCTACAATCATTGGTAGCAGAAGGTTAATTTGTTCAACTTCAGCTGACTTCATGGTACCAGACATATTTTAATATTAAGCAACTGAAATGATTATGCTTCTAAAGCACTGAATTTAATTTTGTCCTGTTTTTGAGCATCACAAATACAGATAAGCACAGGAGAAAATCCTACCCTCCACAAAATCATGAGCGGAGAAGGGGGTGAGGATTAGGTCTCCACTGCCTATCAATACTAAGGCAAGATCACAAAAAGGATCTGGCAGCAGCCAGGTTAAATACAAGGAGTTCAGATAAAACCTAGGAGATTTGTGGCACATTTCGCCAAAAAAACCTATGACAGGCTCCCAAAAGATTACCAGGGCTCAAGAGAAGGCTGCAGACATCCCTCGAAGTGAAGCATTCAGGGGTGCTACAACCACACCACATTAGCAGGTGGGGTCTGTGGGACCAGACAAGTGGTGACAACACCACCAGGCTCCACTGTCTGTTTCTGGGAGGTCATTTCAGTGCAGCCTGATCAGGTCCAGCCTGATCTAGTCTCCTAAGAATCCTCAATAGGGGCTGGAGGAATTAGAAGCTCTCCTGGAGGACACTTTCCAGGTTAGCCTTGACTGGAAGGACTCCAGCTGGGTGCTCTAGGACCTCTTTGCTGAACCAAAGCTCCATATAAAAACAGACCTTACTCCAAATTAAAACACTAATGCAGGCACACCCTAAACATACAAACAACATCAGCTCCGGAAATCCCCTGAGACAAAAATACACGGAATCGGAAAAGTACTTAGGGCAAGTCTGACACAAGTTTAGCCTGTTCTCGCTGCTCCCGAGGTGTCTGCTGATGGCCTCTGAAGCAGCAGGGCATGGGGCTGGTTGATCCATCAGTCTGGACCTCTAGAGCCATTCCTATGTGTTGCATATGCCTTCACAAAATTATATTAATAATGTAGGAACAGTTACTCTTCTGCATCCATGAACATAACACATCATTTGAGATCTTCCTGCTATAGCAACCCTCTGCACTCTGCCCCAGGTAGACACTAAATGTTACAGCTTGTTTCTGTTTCACACACTCGAGAGTTCTCTCTTCCGAACCTTGGATAAGTGTAATAGACCCTACATTGACTTCTCTAGTCAGTCAGAAAAAAACCACTTAAAACCCAGATTCTATAAATGTCTAATTTTCCAGGTGTGACTGGTACTCCCCTGCTCCTGACCTGGTAGTAACCCCTGTAGCATACGGTCACACCAAGCCAGATAAAAACTACACATAACTGTGAGGAATAAAATATGTTTACATTCTGGCTTAAATGCATGAACCATATTGTAGCAGACTTTCCCCTATGCTTCAAGGCACCATATTATTGCAACTTGACATAACAGTTCACGAGCATATACTTCCTTGTTATACATCACTGTGGGAGGTTTTGATGGTTTTGTTACGCAGGACAATTTTCCAACATCTCATAAAAAAACCCCAACTTTGCCTATGAATAGGCAGTACAGCCACAGAGATAGCTTTTGCAACACCATATTCTGTAATTCATTTCTGTTGGTTATGGAAATCCCCCCTAAGTAATTGCTGTATTTTCTTACTGTTGATTTCAATACACAGCAGTAGTATCAAGTGACAAATCTGGGGAAAACTGGCTATCCCAGAAAGCCCCAAATCAGGTCTCTCTCTAGGTAAATCCAACTGGTGAGTGTATGGGTAGAACTTTTGCGGTTGACAAAAGCATTGCAAATTTTGTCAGATTTTTCCCTACTACACTGAAAGGGTATGCAAAAAAGAGTAAATATACATTATCAAAGTAATCATATCTCATGTCACAATGTAAATTACATGGATGACATGAGTCTAGAATAGTTAGCATAGTCAAATGTCTCTGTAGGTATGTACAAATATTTCCATTCAGATTGTGCCTAGATTAATGGCTTACTGTCAAATCTTATAATTAATTTTGAATAAAGAACCTAAATCCTTAGGCCGGTGTTATTTTGTTATTTCAACTCCTGTATACCAGAATAAAAATATAAAAATTGGGTCATTTGAATATGTCAGTCTCATGCTATGATTTTCTTACTTTTGCATACTTAAAGTTTACTTTTGCATAAATAAAAACTAAACACAAATTTCATGAGCATTTACACAAACTTATTCTACTTACATAAACCTGGACCAGGATTAAATAATGCAGCAGAATCACGTATGTATTTGTGGATTTATTTTTTTTTTTTACTTCTCTATATAAAAAAAGTAGTACTACATTTGTAGTAAGTAAAAGTACTAAATAAGTATTGAAAGAAATACAACAATGCCTGCTGGTAGGATCATAGAAGTATGTCTTTAGTGCTGTTTTGACAAACATCAAAATCTTCACTTTAAAAATGAAGCTTGTATATTGAGGACTAAGAGCATACTATTATAAACTTGATAGAAACTCTTAATAGTCTATTAAAATATTGGCAAAAATGCCTATTTATTTCAAGGTTTGGTTGACTTTTTGTTTTAGTATTGTATATTCAAAATAATGACACGATATTATATTAACAGTATATCTCATATATATATATACATATATATTTATAAGAGTATATATACATATATAAAAGCATATATAAACTATGGATGACAACAACTATATCAACAAGCCCTGAAGTGGTCCAGATTTTTTTTCCTCCAACTTTCTTTGTTGAAGAAAAAAAATTCCATAATGGGCCAGTAGTACCTGTATCCATTGTAGTCATTTCTTCCTTACCCATTAGTTATGCTTTCAAGCAATTTGAAATCATCGTTACTTTTAATTACACCAAAACCAATGATGAACATCCTATTTATCTATTTAAAAAAGAGTCTATTGAAAGGTGCATTAAATTTTTAGACTCAATATATTTTGCAACAGGGGGGTTAGACTATATATTGTTGGATGCAATGCCAAAGAGTTAAAGTTTTACATTCTAAATGTAAAAGCACTATCAGAAAGTCAAAACCAGTGCTGTACTTGGCCATTCATTATTGCATCAAATCCTCTTTCTGTTTTTTGCAGAATTTTCAGTGACTTTGATGCCTATATAAATAAACCTTCTAGATTTACTCTTCATTTTTATTTATGAAAACCAACAAACATTAGAATACCAGAAATTTACTGCAAATATGGCAGCATTTGTTTCCATACAGGTATTAGTGAAAGGTTGCCTATATAGTCTGTTTGCTCTATTTCATTTTCCTGTCTCTAATTTATTGTTATGAAATACAATAAGGAGAAACTGTAAAAGTTATTTTCTCTTTTGCAACATTAAATGTGATATAGTGTTCAAGTAAAAAAAAAAGTTTCTACGAGCAAAATGGTGACCCATGGCTGAGAAAAAGTTTTGTTGGCTGGTACACCCCCTTTAAAAACTCTTGTGAGGTTTTTATTCTGCATTGTGAAGTATGTGAGTAATATCAAAAACCCCAAAACCTTCCAGTAATATATTAAACATACTTATTACAGAAACCAAGAAAACTGAAAGAGATCAAATCTCAAGAACAATGAAAGTCTCTCTTGCAAGAAACACTGTTTAATAAATTGCAAATACAGCATCATATGAAATAGAAGGATAAATTCAGCTTTGTTGACTGAATTTATAAAAAAAACCCCTGTACACATAGAGAATTTTTTGTTACCAGCTGTGATGGTAGAGTTGAAATATTGCAAGAGAAAATTATTAACGCTTTAGAAAAGGTAGTCTTTTTCTACATTAACCCTTAGAAATACATGTTATGAATGTTAAGTATTTTAGAACACCAGGGTAGGCATAATGGATGGGGGCAAAACTCTGTCTGTCCAGGGTAAGTTTCAACATGGGCAAACAGCAGGAAACTAAGTGAGAAAGCATAAAAAGGATAGACACAGCATTAATTCATCCACTGTCTCCTGTGATTTTCTGCATCAAGAATTTCTTGAATTGACATTGGTGTCTGTGTAAATCTAATCTTTGAGTTTGTCTAAGCAATGCTTGAACTGGCATAAACATTTTGTATTCACAACATCCTGAAGCAAAGAGCTGCACAGCTTACTTATATGAAACATTAAGAAATACCTCCTTTTTTTCACCCTGAACATATTTCAATGAATTTGAATATGGAAGGGAGAGCAAATGTTTGCTCATTTGTCTACTTCTATTCTTTTTTATAATTTTAATTATTATTACTTACATTAGATGCTACAGCTTAGACAAAAAATCAGCAACTCTCTGCCCATACCTGGGATTATCTACTCATGTATGGAGTGAAAGTTCATCCCAGAAGAAAATTAATATTCTATTGCCATTCTGATAAAAAGTATTTTCTTCTGCAAAAAAATTTTACAAGTAGAAAAATCCCCAAAACAACAAACCTTAGAAAATCCTTACTTTTTAACTAAAACAAAATATCCAATGACGTCTGAAGCAGAGAACACATTAAAAATTTTAAATGGCCAACCAGGATGGTTTTGCTTAACAATTTTCTGATTATGTCACTAAGAAAAATACAACTTTCTGTTCACAAGAAAATAACATTAATTTGTATGTCTGATTTATGAAACAAGAACTATAAACCTCTGTGCAATCAAATGATTTTGTCCTGACCATGGTACAAGAAATTTTTCAAACACACAAAGGGAAGAGAAAGAAGAAACACTGAGCATGGAAAATCTCAGGTTCTTTTGCAAGAATCCCTGGATGTCCTGGATTGCATGGCAAAAACTTTCATATTTAGCTAGGAACTGAGGGAAACCATAAAAGGATTATTTTGTATTTGGACAAGGAATTTAACGTATTTCAAGTGAAATTATCTGAGCTTTCTGAGTCTGCAAAACTATACTAAAAGTGTCACAAGAGAACATAATTATTTTTTCTCTTTCACATTTTTCTTACCAGACTCTTCTGTTTCACTTACTGGCCCATTTTCATAGGAACCACCTATGTATGTCAAATTATTCTGGTGCCTCTGTAAAGTCTGAAGGCTGTTCTGTGCTTGTCCTGGCATAGTTCATAACCACACAGATTACATGGGTTTTTTTAAATATAGAAGATGTGTAGGATGGCTGCAATTCAGCAGCTGGATCCCATCCTACCATATGTGATGGCTCTCCACTGCCCCCCACCATTCCTCATATGAAGCGTTCCAATTGTGGTAGAGAATTAGCAGCAGCCTAACTTGACCAGATGTGGCAAAACAGCCTGCAGAAATTTGACTAACTGCAACTAATTTTTTTTTATTTTGCCCCTTTGTTCTGTGTTTTTTAACCCAACTATGAATTTCCTGCTGTTGAATACACCTTTCACTTGTCCTCAGTCCACCAGAACTTCCCTCCTCCATGCTGATCTCTCTTTTCTTTGGCCCCAGCCTTGCTTTGTCTTTTGAGCAGACTGTGTTTGAGTTCAACTGAGGCTTTGCAATAAGCCTCAGTAAGGAAAAAAGCAAAACCATTTACGCCGTCCAAGGGGAAATGGCAAGAACAGCACTGGATTCACTGGCTGGTCCTTTCTTCCCTTCTTGCAAGAGGTTCTTTAAAGAGTTGAAGGTTTATGAGGCAGCAAAAGATTCTGACCTAATTTTTCCTCAGGAACCCAATGCTGGTTTCCTTAGGAACACTGGGTTCCTTAGGAACCCATCACTGTTAGCCACCTTAAACTGCTCTCATACCAGTGCAGATGCTTTGGCACCTCAGGATTAAGACTGTAGTTAAACTGAACTTTAAACAGAGGTATTCATCTCTCGCCACTCAAAACAGAAGGAGCCTAAATAGGCTGGATCCTAACTTAAATGCATAAAGATGACAATTGCATAAAGAAAAATGGAAAAATCTGGGTCTAGCTCTGTACCTTCTGCTGACTGCAACCACGCTAATGAAGGAGAACAGAACGATGGCTTTCATTAGTTCCTCCCAATAGAGAGGAATGTGCACTTTCCTAAATGTGCCCCTGCCTCTGGTAGGCAGTCAGCCCATGAAAACCCCAAGAGTTGTTACTTGTAAACCATTAGAAGGAACTTTTTCAGAATTGTTAAATCTTGTACATTAATGTCTTGGGAAAAGAGATGGCAGTCCCAGCAACGCTAGAGGAGGTGTGCACATGTCCGAGGAAGGGCTAAGCAAGTTGTGGTAGGGCACCCATGGATATACTTTCAATATGTGAAAGCACAAACTAGAAGGCAGATTCAGTGCAGGACTCATCCATTAGAAAATCCAAAAAATTCTTTAAAATTTTTAGACAAAACTTTCATAACAAGAGTGTAGAGGATTTGAGGGAGGAAAAAAAAAAGACTTCATAAAAGGTACTGATAGAAAAGTTCTGTCCAGGCTTATAGAGTACAGAAAACTATTTAAATAGGAAGACAGCCTTTAAGCCAGTAAGTTTGAGTTTGGGAAAAATATAACTCCCCTTGTTGTACATGCATTTACTATTGCTTTTAGGAATTATCAATGACTTAAAAAAAAAAAAAAAGCAAAGATTTTGCAAAAGATCAGGACCCAGATGATATAACAATTTTAATATCTTGACAATAGCTAAAACTTGATCACATTTGGGTTTTGGGCCAAGAGAAACTTAACTGCTTCCAACTTAAAAAGAGAAAAAAATAAACCCACAAGAAAACAAAAGTAAAAAATTTCTAAAAAGTGAAAAGCAGGGTAATAAACATATCCACATATTCTAAATGCCCCAGGCTCCAATATGCATTCATATATTTAGAAAGATGCCTTTCTCAAATACATTGCATACATATGCAACTTCATGTATATAAACACATACATTATCTGTATCTTCTTCCCTATTTACTTTCAGCAAATGCGTCAAACAAGACAAAACTGAATACATTTTGTTCAGGTACACATTCATGTAGAAAAACAACAGAGACCTAGCAAATTATACTAAAAGCTCGCATTGCACAGGGAAGATTAGTCACATCAAATACTTCAGGAAAACTAAAAACAACTTCCCCCAAAAAAAGTCCAAAACAAAACCACCTGATACCATTGCCGAATTATAGCTGCTTCTCACTGCATTACTGTGAAACACATTTGCGATCTTGGAATTTCTCTCTGACAGATTTCAAACTTCTGCCATCTACTAAGTACTGACATGCTTGAACTGCTAAAAAAATCAGATTTTTATTTTTTTCAATAATGGGAAAAGTATTTTTCACCCCTCATTTCCAAAAACAGCTGGAGCAGTTTGGCATAAGTGTTCAAAAATATCTCAACTAGTACAGGACTGCCAAATTCCACCAAGAAAGGTAAAATGACTGGGAAAAAGAAAAAGCCACTGAAAATCTTTTCTTAAAATGGAAACACTTGTGCAATTTCAACTACCCATTACAAGCATTATTATGTCCTCTGAAAGTAAAAAACCACAAAAGTTCTCTTTCAAGTGGACAGTTGGGCTATGGTCTGAAGGCCTCTTGATTTCAGTCTTACTTAGAAAAATCAAAGGAGTTTATCTTAATGAAGGCTGAGCTTAAAAACATAAGGTTCTGGTTTAGCGTAAAGACTTGTCCATACCCTGAAATTTTCAACACATGGACTTTACAAATAAATACAAACAAATTGTATTTTGCACAAGCTTTAAAAATTTTACTGATAATCTTTTTTCTTCAGTCTATTTTCTGTTAGAATCTGTACAAGATGTGCCACAGGCTCAGGATTAAGAAATAATAAACCAAAAATCAACAACTACACACACAAAAAAAAATCCAACTCAATCCCCTTTCAACTTAAAAAAACGTGCCTCATAGGGACAATAAAATCCATGTAATTACCTGCTGCAGGATCTGTAACTGCTTGACTGGTGATGCCAGATGGTGGTTCTTGAAGCTGGTATGTTGCATTTGTGGAGGGTGTCGTAGGGCTGGTGTTGGTGTTTGTCATGTAATGTGAAGGATATGGTGAGCTATTATAATACTGTGCGTATTGGCCCTGGCCAAAACTGGGATAAGAGGGATATTCCTGCAAGACAAAAAAGCAACTGAATAGTCCATCAAAGTTTTGCTACTTTTTAGTATAAATTTCAAAATATAACTACAAACACATGTCAGACTTTGAGCATGTATGCTTCCTGGACTAGATGCTATAGGACCTAAAACTGGGAGGCAGTAAAATAATATCTAAATTGCACATAATTTAGTATGTCTTCTCATACAAGCAGTTAATTAGACACACTGCTGAATATGCGTGAATAAGAACATCAACCTCAGACAATTAGTTCTAGAATTGGAAGACAACAAATTGAAGAAAAACATTTATAAACCTTAGTTTAACTTGAAAGGATGCTAATTTCTTTCAATAAGCTATATAAGGGCTACATTTTTTCAGTGGATGAGAATTGTAAGTTTGCCAAAGTTTGCTGAACTCCTATTTACAACTTTACCTGCTGTGAACTATTAAACCCGGTAGAATTTGTGAGGGAATTATTTCCTGCATATATTCCTGATGATGTTGTAAAATTGCTGCCTGAAATGAAAAGAAAAATTACATATATTACTAAAACAAAGTATCAGAAAATAACTTCCATCACATGATTATATCATAAGGTTATGGCATATTTTTAATATTTCCCATATGTTGACCGATTTGGCTCTACAACATGTTAATATATGGAAAGTGATAATTCATAGTTCCTACACTGTGTGTTTCATTATTGCAATAAAAAAATCCCTTGAAATTTAGACAGGAATTTTGGAGCCACCTCAGCTCTGACTGAATATTAGGCTATCCCACCCCTCCAAATAATACCCAGCATCGTAGAAGTAATGGGGTTTTCTTGACTTTTTTTGTTGATCAATAATGGCAAGCCTTGTCCCAAGAGATGCCATCTCCACTCACGAAAGCCCAGTGGCTTTGTTTCTCCTCCCACCTTTGCGAACTCTGTCCTCTCCTCTTCTTGAGCCTCAGACCCTCTCAGGAACAGCAAAAGCCATAACTCCCTGCTCCAGACAGCTCAGTCAACTGCAAAGCCATTAGGATTCACTAATCGATCATACACAGCCTTGGGCTGCAAATCTTTTCTTTTTTGATAGAGTCTATTAGGCATGACACAGGAGAAAAAAAGTATCTCTGAGAAGGGAGACCCAATATTGAATTTAGCCCAGATACTGAATTACTGCCTTTATCTCCCTCCTCCTGCTTTCATGAGCCACCAAAACCAGACAGATGGGGCTCTTGTTTAATACCCAACCTGAGAAGCTGTTCCACTAAAAGGGCAGCAACCCCCTTTCAGCTGTTTTGCCCTCACTGGTTATAACCCTGGAGTGACACAGCCACCAGCTGAGGCATATGGATGCACAGGGTGAAGCTACATAAGCCACCACAAAGTCTGTAATCAGCAACCTATTGAACTTGTCCAGCAGGAGAACACCAGCCAATGCAGGTTATTAAAGCATACAAGTTTTTACAGCCTCTCTCACCACCAAAACCTGCCTTAGAGCAAAGATATACATAGACCCAGGGAGAAAAAGCTTGCAGGTGAGCAAAGAAGACAAGGAGGGATAAAAATCAACAAGGAGCCAGGCACACAGATGCACCAATCCTCCGAGATAACTGATAAAACTCAATTAACAACCAAATTCCATGCAGAGGTTGCTCATTGGGAAAAGTGACATTTCTTGCAACTCCAAAGAGCACAGAATGCAGGCAGGGCTGCAGGCTTAGTACAACCCCCTACAGTCAATTTTGAGCTATCTACTTCTTTAAATAAAAAAACCTCAAAACCAATAGGTATCCTAGCTATGAGAAGCCAGAAGGGAAAATATTTACTTGCTTTGATTGCAAAAGTAACTAAAAGCACACACAAGTTAAGTCTCAAACAAAGAAGGAGATGTGAAGTCCAACAGCAATGGCAGTGAAAGATGAATCTTAAACTTAACGTGTGATAATGACTGTAAACATTTCTCTTGTATCTTCTATTAATGCAAAAGCTCTGTGGTTGTTGATAGATGCTACTAATCCTGTGAACTAAAATCAGATTACTTCAGCAGAAGAGTTGACATCCAAGTTTAGCAGATAGTACAGATAAACAGTACTAATGAGAAAAACATGTTGTTTTAATTTAATTTAAAATTTGAAAACAGATGTTATTTTTTTTTATTATAACAAACCCCAGAGCCAAAATACAGCTGAAAAATATTTTAAATTGCAAAACTTTGAAATGATATTTTATTTCTAATACTGCTTTGGCTGGAAGAATGTAAGTCACTGTGTCTCTTTTTATTGCTGTAGATATTTTTGAGTGATGCAGTAATACATTCAAACACAGGTTTTAGAGGTGCACAGTTTGAGCCACTCTAAAATTTAAAGATATAGAAGGCCTCTCATAATAAAAAAAAAACAAAACAAAACAAAACCCAAAGGCTTTTTTTGAGGAATATGTTTCCTTCTGCAGAAAATTTGGTGAATAATTTGCAAGAGCAAATGAGTAAAGTAATTACATGCCAGCCAGCATCTCTGCCTCTCAGACAAAGACACACACATACTAACTCGCAGATCTCTCTCTTTCATCTCATGGTCAGCACTGGCTCCTATGGAGGAGGGGTAGGGGTCTCCTAGACCGTAACAAACATGAAGCAGGTTTCTCAGAAACAGCTCTGTGGGCCACCCAGAACTACAGGCCTAAAGTTCTTTTTAAAATACTTCAGTGTTGCCATTTGTTTTTTAAGTATTCAGCCACAACATGGCATAGAGCTGCTGTCCTGCCTTAGCTGAACAAACACAAAAATAAGAATCGCTACAAAACGCACAAGATTTACTGCCCTAGCTTGGCCAGCTACGTGGCTTTAAAATGTGATAAAAGCTGTAAATTGCAGGTCAAAGGTCTATTTTGCAAAGAGCTCTGACCCACATTAAAGCTGGGAATCCCAGCCAGTGTCGGAAGGCTGACGGACCCTGCTGGGACTAGGGTGCAGGCTCCAGGCACAGGGCTTGCCCCTGCGCCACTGCCGCGAGGCGTGGGGTGCTGTCCTCCCCCGTGTATTGGCCACAGGAGTCCATTTGCTTTCCTGGCTCAGTCTCCTTGCCATGGGCTATGTCTATCATCAGGGTACAATGTATGTGGCAGAAGTTTAGTGCAGCTCTCCTGGGAAAGCCTAAGAAGGCCAGATGGGCTATTTAAACTCAAGGTTTCTTCCGTTTGCTTACAGTGCTCAAAAATCCTTGGCAAACTCTCCCTTGTTGTCCTAGTAACTGGTTAGCCATCCAGCACAATATTTTTATACAGTATAATAATAACCAAATACCTTAACGTTTACTTTTTTATGGTTGATTTCCCAAACCAATTGGATAGTTAATCATCACAGTCTTGGTAACTAAAACAATGCCAGTGCTCATCACAGGTATCCTGTCCTTCCAGCAGTAGGATACTTGGGTGCAGGGTAAAAGCCATTTTTAATCATAATCAAAGGATACTCAAATAAGACAGTTGCAAATGGAGGTCTTTCTTTGCCGCTCCCCCCAGCCCTTCTCCACTTCATTTATCCTCACTGAGCAATCTTTATAACTCTGCCAATATAGGAACAACGGCCCATTCCCACAGACATTAGTCATGTAAGTGATCTTTCAACATCTATGAAGCAACTTATATGAAAAACAGCTTAAGGAACACACTCGTTAAGTAAGGCTGGGGGGAGAAGAGAGATGGGGTGGCAGAACTGCCTGAGTCCTCTTCTCACCCTCTCCCCTGCGCACCTCCTGTTCCAGGGATGATAAATTTGTAACGAACAAAAACCCAATTACCAGAATAACCTTAGCACGGAGTCACAGGCAGCGATTCTCCTTATAATTTTCAAAAGTTGGCAGTCTCTCCCTGCACTATTGTTCAGTGACTAATCACGCTGTAATTTCAGCAGGGTCAGGAAAAGCACTGGATTTAATTGGCTGCACACGCACCGCGAGGCAGAGTCTCTACATTGCAGGAAGACAGTCACCCCAGGGAGAGGAACCAGAATTAACTCCAAAGCTTTTGAGCACGAGGTAACCCCAGTCAGAAAACACGTGCATGACAACTGCAAGGCCACTAGGAAATCCCCTTTACTGCAGGCAAGAACGCAGAGCCCCGAGCGCGCTGTCATGTAATGCATGGTTGTGAAGTAGGTTGTGGGATCCATTATCTCCATTTAGCAGCTCAGCAGCTGCACGCAGGAGATGAAGAATGGCTGTTGCAGGCTATGACAAGGCTGAGGCTGCAGCCTGCCCATATAGTGCTAGAGGGGAAAGGGAGAAGAAACTCATTTTCCTCTCTGGAGGTTTCTGCACAAACAACTGAACAGCAGCAGCACTAACCCCGTCTTCAGAAATGAGAATAAATTTTGTCCTCTGAAACTATGAATAGGTTCTCCTTCCAAACTTAGGAAATGAGGAAAGGAAAATAAATGTTCCTATTTACTTTTAACAGCTGTTCAATCTAAAGGAAGAATTAAGTCAATTTAAAGTTATTTCAAATACAAAAGTTAGCCTCATGAAAACATAAAAGAGACATATATATTCTCATATATAGTATAGACATATGTTGTCAAACATTTACCTGCAAGAAAGACCTGTTCAGCAATGTGACTCTTTTCTACTTAGCAACTAACAATTTCACAAATATTTGCATCTGAAATTTTCTATTCTTATGGTCTCTAAGGTTTCTGTAGAAGACCAGTCCTTCCCTCACCCACACATTGTGCTGTTTATGAGTACAACAGAAAGAACATACACACCACAGGGACCACCCAACTCTGACCTGTGGTTCTTCTGCCCAAGCCAGACTGTCAGTGATCTGTTGAGTTCCACAGGTGGTCAGCTCACAGCCCAAGCACATCACAGCTGGAGCAGAACCCAGGCTCAGACCCCCTCCTCCCTCAGCCCTGCAGACAATAGCATCATGAAATCAATGCCTCCAACCCTCTTCTTATTAGCTTCGCAACTGGGTCATCATTAACACATTTCTGTTTGCAGAATATTTTTAGATCCTTGCTTTTCAATGTGTACAGCTGAAATGCTTTCCAAGATGTTACTGTTCCATCTCTTGACAACTGACACCCTTTCCTGAGCTTGACAATTCTGATCTTATACACATTTTGAATATTGCAGAAAACAAAACAATACCATTTACAGCAGACCTCTATGAAGTCCATTGACTGTTCTACTAATGCCAGCATTCACTTACTCTTAAAATTTTCCAACAAACACTCTCTCACATTACCCCACGCTGCTCCCCCTTTCCTCCCTCTATCGAATGAGTTTCCCACAGACATCTGCAAAACTACTACTTCACTGTCCCGCCTAAAATCCTCTTTTATTGACATCCCTCTCCTCTGTATCTTACAAAAAACAACTTCAGAGCTGTTGGACAACCAATATGGGGTGCCAACTTTTTATTATCGCTAAACAGTGTCAGCTTTGTTGTTACATTAGGGCGGACTAGCCTGTGTGTTTTATTTTAGCCTCCAACTTCCATGGGACTATATTTTTATTTGGCTGTATAGGTTAGTACAATAGGATCCTCTGTATATGAGTGGCATGAAGGCACTACCGCAATAGAAATTATAAGCAACACAGACATGATTTTTCAATAACAATATTTCCTAGAGGCCATGAATTATCAGTTCCTTAAAAGCTGAAGTGTTGATCCAGAAATTCCTTGTAGTTGCTGCTGGCAAGTATTTTGAGCTCTCTCCTACAGAGAGGTTGGATTTTTTGGGAGGGTGGGCAGATGTGGGTTTGTTGTTTGAGTTTTTTGTGTAGCTCTCTGCAGAAAGCAAAACCAATAACCTGCTTATGATTATATTTACTCCGATGAGTAGAAGATCATCATTATTCGGCACGTAGATGAAAATTTGAACACTACTCTGATTCTATCCTTCTCACTTGTCATAGTACACTACAATTCATCAATACTTCAGATCTCAGATGGTCATTTCTACCCTACAGAGCTACTCAATACACAGTTCAAAAAGGGATAAAAAAAAAAAGGCGCAACAAAACCCATCTCTTTTGTGTCTGAGCAAAGGATTGGATCAATATACCCTTAAAGTTGTGGAACAGCACCAAAACCTCATTCACTTTGTCTCTGAAAGCACTTCTGCCTCGAGACATTTCCTGGAGTGTTTACTTGATGGCACACAGTTTAAATTGAGCTTAATAATAAGAAAGAAAGGTGCTAAACTTAAAAAAAATGTGGTCCCACTCTTTGAGTGATCACATATTTCAACAATTCTAAAATCTGCAAGATATCTGATTTCTACAGACAAATTCAGGGGTGAAAAGGCCTGCAGCAGACATCCAAAATTAGCTATTTCTGGTAAACATAGATTTTTTTAAAATAACACTTAAAGTGGTGCAAAATTCAGAACGAGGCACACCCAGTGACTTCTCAATACAGAAGGGTGAAAAAAAATTGCGAGAACAAGGTGGCAAGATATTAAAAAAACTACACAGGCAAGAAAGGCTACAAAATATAATTGATAATAATAGCCTGCACATACAGAGACTTACAGCTTTTAAATAGACTTCAAAGAAACAGACTTCAATCATTACTTAGCCACCTCCACAGCTGCAGTAGGTATTTTTATCTTCTTGTCCCTTCTCAAACACACTCAGGTGTCAAATTATATTTGGCACTTCCTAAATCCATAATCCTGACACGTTTTCCAGGACCCGCTTTGTCTCGTTCACTGTTTGCTAAACTATTGCTATTTGGAGATACATTTTTATTGTAATAATACTAGAACACTTTAGTATTTAAAATTTAATGAAGGAAGGGATCTTCCAAACTGCTGAGAGCTGATCTGTCACTGCTCTCAACAAAGGCAATCATCATTTCAGCAGTAACATCAGAGGTAAGTGCTCAAGCAAATATTAAATTTTATTCCAGGAATGTAAAGAAATAAGAAGAAAAAGAAACCCACCATAGCATTAACTGTATATAATTAATGGTAATATCTGTTTATACAGACCTTGCATCTGGTAGCTATAGGGAGCCTGTCCAGGTTGAGGTGTGCTAAAGCTGGCACCGTAGCTTAGAAATCCTGTCTGTCCAGGTGACTGTGACTGTGCCAATCCACCTTCTGTCTTGATGCCTGCCCACAATGCACCTAAATCAGTTAGTGACAGCAAATCTATTTGTTCATATTCAAACAGGGATGGAAAATAAAATCACTTAATTAACAGCAATTTTAACATACAACTACTATTGTTTGCATGAGAGAACAAATATCGAGAGCATGCACAAATGAACAGGGTAAGGGCAGTCTAAAAGCACATGGAAAACTGAAGTTCACCAGGGAGAGGTTAAATTCAAAAACTGTGTTTCCAATAACTGCAAAAGAAATTTATACATGAACAGGAAGTTGCATTATTCCTTTTTTCCTTTCCTGCCAGAGGCAAACTTTTCCATATATTCATGACATTACACAGAGGTAGATTAGCAACTTTATATGATTTTAATGAAACATAGCATAGCCAAGCCCTCCTGCCATCTACCCATTAACAACATAATTGAGATCTGCATTGTATAATATTCCTACATGAAAATTACACAGCTCCTAGTGCTCCTTAATTTCTAAGGAATTAGAAGTGGATAAAGAGAACTAGCAGTATTAAGTGTAATGATGATTTTTCAAAGCTAATTAAACACTATAGGAGGCATTCAGTCTTTTAACAAATAAACACCTAATAGACAAAAACTGTTCCTGAAGCAACCTGCCAAACTGGGAAAAAATAGCAGAGTCATTAATCTCACTGACAGGGAAACATTACACATCGCATTTCTCTCTCATTTCTAAATTTAATTATAAAAGGATCCTAAGCTCGATCAATAATGACTTGCTGCCCAAGTTCAGTGATTCTTCCCACAGTTTGTAAGGCAACAAGCAAGTAAATATCAGCAAGCAAAATACTGAGGAAATGCACACAGTTTAGCCTCTGTCTCTTGGTTTTAATTATAAGGTTGTCCCAGCATGAACCACCATTTAAAAATAATTATAGCCAAAGCAATGGAAAAGTGATACAATATTCTTAGGTTTCACTGTGTCATTCAGTGATACCTCATTGTTCAGAAACCACCGATATTTGAACTGAATTATCTAAGTGTGAATTAGTAACATTCCTTTGAAAATTACTGTTAATCTAAGTCCATTTCCTGGTTGGATTTTTTTAAACAATATTCAACAATGTTTGAAGGTAGAAAAGGGCTGAGAAGTTACCATGTCTGCAAAACTTCAATACCTCCCTATATACAAATGGCAGCATATTTTCTGCCATCTACATAATTATTTTTCAACTGCTGTCATTATTTACCCTTAATTCCTTACCAGACCTGCTAGCTGCCAGACTATCCCTGTTTGCTTGTTTTTCCCTGATGCTTACTTGCTTCTTCTGTTTCACGTTACAATTAAACTGTCCCAATGACAAATCTGACACCTCATTTTCAAAGGGAAACTCCTGCTATGGATGATTTGATATCAGTGATCCTTATTTGCTGTCTGTTTAAGGACTTCTGAAATGCTGACTAAATATTGCTTAGAGAAAGTTTAACTAAATCAAGAATTAAATTTGTAGTCTAAATTTTTTTTAACAGTGTGATTTAATTCCCCATCTCAGACCGAGTGGGAGGAGACGATCAAAGGCAGCAGCAGGAGGATGCCACTTGAGTGAAGACAACTTGGCACTGACATGCCCTTTTGCAAACCTCCATGCTATGAAGAGCCTTTCATCTCCTGGGACTTACTCTTCCCACCTGCTCTCATCCTGAAGGCCTTCACTCATCAAACCTTGATGCTCCCTTCTTTTCCCAAGTCTAATGTATGCAAGGAAGTGGGAAGGGAGAGTGAGAAAACACAACGGGACTGCCAGGATCTGGAAAGTAAAGAAGTTGGTAAGCAAAGCCTTTGCTAGAAGCTGCTGCTGGAGCAGGCAGGAGGAAAGAGTTTCAGGAAATTCTCCAACCTCCTCAGGGGCTTTGCAGATGAAGCAGAGCCAGGAGCCCCTGGGCAGCAGCTGTCAATGGCATTCTCCTCCACCCCCCTTCCTGCCTGCATGGCTGCACCGCTGTGGAGGTGGAGAAGTGGAAAAATGAAGAGGATAAAGGTGCATTTGAGACAGCACCTTCCCAAACTTTGCCCTAGAGAGAAAACTTGAGAAAGGCTGATACGGGAATTCATGAATACTTTTTCTTCCAGTAGACCCAGAGTAAAGAAACAAAAAGAAAGAGGCCCCTCGCTCAACTCAGTTTTTTCTTTCACATATGTCATAAGTCTTCTCTCTTTATACCTGATGGAAGTGGAAGATTTCTGCCTGGATGAAAGAAAGGCAAGACAGAGGATACATGAGGCCTAAGCTGCAGACCAAAGAGGAGAATTTTGGCTCTAAGCAAGGTTTCAGTTCTTGCTTGTTGCAAATGAGCATTCCAATGCTCCCTGCATAATTTAATTTGGGAGCATAGATTATATGATGTGCCTTAAATATGCAAAAAATATATATGACATAAGGTCCTAAAAATTTTTAATTGTTATTTCCTTTAAATATTGCTCCAATAAAGTATATCAGTAAGAAGCACCTTAGTCCCAGCCACAAATCACTGTCTGAAAAGAATAAAACACGTAAAAATCCACTTTGCTTAGGAACTGAGGGTTTCAGTGCTCAGAAGCAGCTCTGCAATGTAAAATGTTAGACGAAATTATTTGAAGTCCTAGGCATGGGGGATGGACTAGGCAAGAAAACAAAACAAAACAAAAGAGAAGGCAGGCATGTTAACCCCTGAGAGCAGTTGCCAAGTAAAGCAACTCTCAATTACAGCTCCGACGACAGTGAGACAGCTAAACTCAAGTACTGAAATCAAGGCCTGGCTGAAGTCAGTGGGAATTTTAGAGTTGACTTCAATGAGGTCAGAATTTCATCCAGGGGAACCAAGCAAAAAAACAAAAAAGTCAGTGTTTGGGCTGCCCAACCTCCACAGTCAGCCAAGTATGAACACGAGGTGTCCGCAGGAGAAACAGGTCAAAAAAAGCATGGTGGGGAAAGGGGTCGTCTGTTATCACCCCACCTGATCCAGATGGAATTAGCAGACAACCTCTCATCAGCAACTGGAGCTTTTGTGTGTGTAAATGTGCAAGACTCCCCATTTGCATAATGTGAGTTTAAAACATGTGGATTTGAACTGAAACATACAATTTATGTTTCAAACCATATTTTAAAGTAAGGGGAAATAATAAGGTATTTCTTTTGTTCACAACAATACTTGAGATCCAATGGATCTCAACTTGCAGATTTCAGGATGAAAGATTCACCAGTTTTGCACTTAAAACTTTTAACAATTTAAAACTGAACAGCTTTTATGATGAGTTCTGTCGTTTTTGTATAAAACTTACGTCATCTGAATGCATCTTTACATAATGTATTTTTACTGCTTAAAGCATGTGGATTGTATATTTTTAATATATTCCCCCAGAGGAATATGAGGCCTATTTTCTAATAATGCATCCTCGCTGCTGCACTGCTATGTGGTCTGCCAGCAGACAGTCTGGCAGGAAAATGGTCTCACCCACAGCAGCTTGTTTTTAAATTAAATTTTTTTGGAAATATTTGCTACTTAGTACTATCTCCTTCATCAGGCAGACAGAGATTTAGTGTCAATTTACCTCAATTTTCACCTCCAGGGATTTTTAAAACATTGGAAAGTGATTTTTTTTTTGGGGGGGGGGTTCTTTTGAATCAGTTTTTTGCCTGCTGAAAATCAGCACAGTTTCATGGATTCATCTGGGTTCCAGTGATCTGTACCAGCTGGAATTCAGACCTTTATGCACCAACCTATCGCACCGCTGGAGTGCAGAGCTCCTCAGCAAGTCACCAGGGGCCATGCCTGTCTAATGGAAGCCCATGGATCTCTTTTCCCATTTGAATGCTGTTTTTTTAATATCACCAACAAAAAGCTAATGAACCTCTCTCCCTGATCCCAAAATGGATTCATCCTCCTGAGTACGTTCTTAGTTCTTTAATACATAAATTAAGCATCACTCATTCCAATGTGAGGAAATCACCAGTCTTCCACAAGAAATGTTCTAGAGCACAGCTTTATCACTAACTACCAACACAAGGGTCACATAGTCTTGATCTAAAGAATATTTACCTCAGGAATAAAGTAACACAGATGTGATTTCTTACCATATGAAGGGATTCCATAGGGTTGGCCGGGCTGGGGGTAAGTGGCATAAGCTGTAGCTTGTTGCATTCCCGTTGTAAACTGTGTCTGCCCATATGCAGCCATTGTTTGTGAAGAGGGGGTAGGAAGAATATGTGGGTAGGGTCTGCTATTGATTACAAATGACAGAAAATAAGACAGACACTGCATTAGACAGACATGCATGTACTTATTTTTAGTCTTAATATAATCCTGCTACTTCATTAACACATAATCATAGGCCATGCTAGACAACAGAAACTATAAGACAGAGACAAAACAACAATAAGAAATCAATAATAAAAGAATAAGTAAAATAAGAACTTACAAATATTTTACAAATGCATTCTTATAATTTTAAAAAATCACATATTTTTCCCTAGAAGCTGCTGTGGTTTAAATTATGGCTTAACAGATGGACCCAATTATTATTTTATATGATATTAAAATCTGGCTATTTCAGTTATTATTATTACTAGTACTTTATTATTTTAAAAAGATATCATACTTGGAAGGGTAAATCTGTGGTGGGGAGAACTGGTGTGTTTGTCTTGGGCTGAAACCACTGCTTCCAATTGCTGCACCAAGGAGAAAAGAAAGCACACAGAAGTGTAAATACACACACCAAAGATAAATATTATTTTTCCTAATAGAATTTCAGAGTATTAACAAGAGTTTAATTAAATTCAAATATCATTGATACCTTAGATAGAAAATAATATTTTATCAGGAACTACACAAGAATGCTTAACATTAAAATCTTGATTGCAAATCTCAAATACTAAATTGCCCCTTTGTACAACTCCTGAGCGATAGTTTATTCTTTGGCTGCACACAGACAACATTTTCAATGCAAACAACCTATTTCCTAATGGAAACATTTCCCTTCATATTTTCAAAGGGTTGTTGATATCTCAAGTGCAACATTTTATTAACTTTTAGAATTTTTAAGACCTACATTTTATGAAGGAGCTTTATGCGTGCCTCGATTGAAAACATATGGGCAGCTTCAGAGCACGTGCCTCTTTCTTAAAAAAAAATAAATAATTCCTGATAGAGACTATGTATTACCGTATTACACTTCCTTCTATTTTCCTCCATCTTATCTGCTTTCCAAAATGCTTTCAGACCTTCAAATCAGCCAGTGTTGCATAAAGATGTACAAGGTGCAGTTGTTGTTAGTGAAACACTTAAGCTGAGGAGGCTGCACTGCGAGCTGCTCCCCCGGCAGCCCCGTGCTGCTGACAGAGAGCCTTACACCAACCCATCCCCATTCCTGTCAGTATTTTTGGGTGCTGCTGGGAGTGCTGGAGTACTCTGCTCAGGGTGTTATTTTTGGGAGCCCTTCCCTCTCTGGTTACTGTTTGGGTGTCACTTCTCCTTTAGGTCCCAAGGTGGGTTGGGAAGCCTTTGCCAGGAAGAGGTCAGTGGCAGGTTATGAGACTACTGTAAAATCAGACAGCCAGAGAAACAACAGGCCCTATTGCTAAGTACTTGGAAATAAACAAGGCACGCATAATTACCCTTTGCCAGCTAGCCCTTTCCTGGCTAGCTACAGGGAAAATCCATCATCTTTTTACTCCAGGAGTGCTTGTGAAGCATGTAAGGAAGCAAGGAACCTCTTTCTGTGCCTTCCACGCCTGATAATTTTTATTTTCTGTGGTCTGTGAGGCTGCAGACTTGTCAAATGTTACAGTCCAACCTTTAGTCTAATCACCACAGACGTACATAACTAGTGTTAAACATGCTGTCTTTTCTTCTTTCAGAGAACTAAAATACACTAGAAATCTTTGGGGGAGCTTTCAGGTTTGATGCTTTCATATATAACAGTTTGTGCAGAAAAGGAAGGCTGTGACAAGACTGGGAAAAGGCTAGATACTTGGAGCCTGACTGGTTGCTAGATGTCAAATTTTGCTTCTATAAAAATATAATCCCACAATATAGTATTAGATCCCTTTTTAATTTGATTTACACCATAAAAACTATGTGCTAGAAATACCACAGTTAGTCCACAGGTAGGTAAAACTGTGAAAACACCTCAGGTTATTCTCACAGTGTTTGTCTCCTCTATGTCAGAAGCTAAGATGTGTTTGGCTTTCAAGAAGAAAAAGAAGCTTGACAAAAGAATGAATACCTTTGTAATAATGAGTTACAATAAATGAGGAAGACCTACCCCTCAATTACAATACTAATCACAAGAGGCATGTATGTTTACTCACAGAAAAGAGAGTAATTACTCTGGGCCAGAATACTCCCTAATGAGACTCCCACCAAACACACCAATGGGCATTAATAAACCCAATACTGTAATGCTCCTTACTCAGGGAAAACTCCTGTTGACTTCCACTTAGATGAGCAGAAATAGGCAAGAGCTGAAAAATGCACAAGGCTTTTTAACAGATGTGTTAAAAGACCATGTGGGATAAGAAAATAGTAAATGAAAAAATGCTGAGCCTAAGACTTTTGTTTATTCCTTACCTGATCCTGAGAAATTGTCTAAAGACCCGTCCGTGGTAGTAGTAGTAGTAGCAATCTCACTGCTGTTCATTGGTTCTGTTTTAACTATAGAAATAAAAACAAAAGATATTCTATATGCACCTAGTATTTTTGCATGCTCATGCACACACACTCACTACAGACACAAACTCAATAAAACAAAAATCTGCCAAAAGTGTTTTAAATCATGGCTATCGATATTTTGCATTTTATGTATTTGTGCATACAAACAATGCAAAGTACTGGCAGCTATGATTTACACATACATATAAGATGATCCAGAGGGTTATTTCTGTCCCCAAGGAATAAGAGCCACTGTAACAAACCAGAAGTCCCCATGCAACTCTCTGCACCTGTCCTGATTCCTCTTAATCCTGCAGACCCAACAATAAGGGTCCACATTTAGATCAGGTCACACAGCATTTACAGGCTTGAAAGATGGCAAGTTGAATAAGTCAAAAAAGAAATAATTTTTAAATGGTTTTCACTGAGGCCTGTTCAAATTTTGTTTCCATTCAAGTAAATTTTCGGATGTGATGAAGTAAAACACTGTCCTCATGGTGAATTTCTCCTCTCAAAATGAAAACTTTATACTCAAAGACCCTGAGTAAACAAAGGGGACACAGTTCTCACCAAATACTTCAAAGAATGCTTTTACATTTTATTCCCTCTGCATCCACAACCCAACACAGCTATCAGAGAGTAAAATAGAATGAAACCAAGAGAGATTAACTCCTGGCTCATGCTAATTATAATTAATAATTAATTAATTACTTTTAATAAAGCCTCAAGTAAATAAACAATTTCTGTTTCCACTGCTCCAGTGACAGCATCCTGATCCATAGAGCAAGGATGGGACTGACCTGCCATAGATGTAAAATAGGCACAATCCCTACTCCCAGGGAGATCAGCATAGCAATCTCTCAAATCCATTTTTACACATTTAGATTTTGGAGTTACAGTACACCAAAAGCAATTGAGGATGATGTTTCAGAAAACAATGGAGCTGATCTTGCTATCAACATCTCCCCCCTGGTTTTCACTCACAGACGCCACTTCCCACACACCAGCGCTGGTGCATACCTGACCTTTCAGTGAGGCAGTTCTGTAACACTGTGGAAAGTCAATCTGGGAAAACCAAGGTAAACTGCACCCCATTTGACATGTAAGGCCTTAATGACATCATACATGCATAGATCTGTGCATGTATGTCTTTATATATGTGTTCAGGTACACCATCACTAGCAAAAACCTTTGGGTACCAGTTTTTTGATACCAGGTTTCTCTTTTGAAAAATGAACTTTCCTTTCATTGCCAACCCAGATTTTTATTTCTGCATGTCTATTTCCTTCACCAAACCTTATCCAGGAGATTAGAAAGCAATCTCTCAAGATTTTACTAATCTCCCTCTATTTTCTTTTGACTCTCATGCAGGATTTTTGTCTGCTAACTTGGGAAGTCAGTACTTAGCTCAACACAAAACTTGCTATGTTTGCAGTAGTATCCCAGTAAGAAAAGTTTCATGCAGTGAAATGGTTGGTGTAGGGGGGTCCAGTTTCCATAGGTTAGGTGTTTTTGAAGGGGGTTATTCAGCTGGAGAATATTAGCTGCACTTCTGCACCTTTTTTGAAAGAAGTGAAGTCCAAGAGACTCCATAAGGTGAAGTAACATGACAAGAAAGGGTGGCCAAGAAAGAGGTTCACTTCAAAAGTGCACTCATGATCTGAACTGTAACTCTAATACAAAGGTATTTCTTAAAAATGCAGCATATAAATTATCCACCACCCATTTAATCACTAAATACTCAAAGTCTAACATAAGATACAATAAAATATTTATTGCAAAGTGTGTATCACAAGAAATTTTTCAGAAACTACCAGACTTTTACAGGATGTTCTGCAGTTTGGTAATCTAGATATAAAGAATTATAGCATCTACATTATCTTCTGCTTTTTCTTAGAACTACATTTCTTACAACTACATTTTACAGACTAATACTTCTCTCATAGACTACTCCAACTTTCCCCAAAATCTGCAAGTCTTCTGAACCTAATTTCCATAATGCAATTATACTTTTGGAAATAACAATGAAAGGTGCTTTCCTCTATAGCTGACAGTTGTGCTGGGGGAAAAGAGAGGAAGATAAGACAGATCAACCTAAATTGGAGTAGAGGGTGGAAGTTTTCAGTATATGCTTTCTCCAAACACTTCCTCTTCTCCACTGCAGAAATAATATTCCATAATCCATGCTTTTGGATAACTGCAAATTAGCAGTCTAAGGACCACACTGAACTGCCTCACACAACGTAGAGAAGTATAGCATCAGTTGTTTTAGATAAAAGCATCCCTGCCAAGAAGGATTTGGGGGTGCTGGTGGATGAGAGGCTGGACATAAGCCAGCAATGTGCACCTGCAGCCCAGAAAGCCAATTTTATCCTGGACTGCATCAAAAGCAGCATGGCCAGCAGGGTGAGGGAGGGGATTTTGTCCCTCTGCTGTCTGAGACACTACCTAGAGTACTGCGTCCAGCTCTGGGGCTCCTGGCACAGGACATACATTGACCTGTTGGAGCCAGTCCAGAGGAAGGCAGCCAAGGTGAATAGAGGGATGGGCCACCTCTCCTACAAGGAAAGACTGAGAGAATTGGGATTGTTCAGCCTGGAAAAGAGCAGGCTTAGGGGTGATCTTATTGAGGCCTTCCAGTATCTGAAGGGAGCCTATAAGAAAGATGGAGATGGACTTTTTACAAGGGCATGTAGTGATGAGACAAAAGGAAATGGCTTCAAACAGGCAGAGGGTAGATTTAGATTTGACAATTAGGAAGAAATTCTTTACTGTGAGGGTGGTTCAGGCACTGAACAGGTTGCCCAGAGAAGCTGTGGATGCCCCAGCCCGGGAAGTTTTCAAGGCCAGGTTGGACGGGGCTCTGAGCCTCCTGGTCTAACTAAAGCTGTCCCTGCCTAAGGCAGTGGAGCTGGAACTAGATGATCTTTAAGATCACTTCCTACCCAAACTGTTCTATGACTCTTTCTAAGAGAAAGGAGAACAGCCATGGGGGTTACCTTTTGGAAATATTTACCATGTGTATTCTTACTGCAAAGGAAAGGTCTCTAATTTGTCCAAGACAAAAACTGACCTGCAGTGGAGCATATTTCATCCCAGAATCATAGGGAAAGAGAGCTGCAAAGGGACTGCCTAAGGTTACAAGTCTCACAGTCTATCCCAGTAGCACATCAGTAATCCACATCTATCATGAGAGACATGGAGCTGTCCAAGAAAGCCAGGCTTTGGACGGGCAGGGATCTGGCCCTGCCGCATGCTGCTTAAGCATGCTCTGGATTCCAGCTCTTCACATTTTCCACGACAATTAACATTTCTGCAACATGTCCTAAGCTTTCCAAAGATGACACTGGGAAATGAGTGGGAATGTTGCCACATCTACACAGCACACTTTGCAAGCTTGCCAGTAACTGCCGACACCACGCTCATTGTGGCAAACACCAGAAAGTGACACAGGAGAGTTCTGATTTCTGCCACTCCTTCATCAAAACTGACTTTTATACAGTTGCAGAATCATCAGACTTGAATTCTAGAGACAGATTCTGATTTATCAATGTACTACTAAGTTTTAGTGCCAGCAAAATCACTCATGTAATAAAACAGATTATCAATAAAAAGTTCAAGGAGAAATCTAATGTATTCTTAATCTGCAGCAAAAATGCAATGTTTATTTAGAACTACTGATATAATTTTGGTTTATATACTAAGGAGCTGAAGAAACTGTCAACAGAGAGATATTTTTCCTCCTTATTTTTCTTTTCTAGTCATTTGTGAGATTCTAAAAAACAAGATTTAAGAAAAAACTGTGTAGGGAAAAAAAACCAAAATATGATAATAGAAAAAAAATAGGAGTAGCAGATAAACACAAATGTTAGCTTGGAGGGAAAAAAAAGCACAAAAATTCAGAGCTAGCTGATCTAGTGATTGTCAAGATATTTCTTCTTGGGACACTCAGAGACTGCAAGTGCAACATGGTGTTTAGTCAGACGTATTGCAAAAAGTGGCTAAAAATTACTTACACAGCAGTTTCTGAACTCTACCAAGAAAGAGAATTTCAGACCAGAACCCACAAATTCATGTGGCTCATTAGCCAAGGAACAACTTTCTTAGTTCACAGCTTGTCATGCAGTTTCTGGTGTATATATCAGTGAAGAGTGCTAGGAGGAATGAGATGCTGGCTATTTTAAACATGGATTTAGAGACCTAATATTTGGCCACTCCTAACACAGAAGTTGTAGGAATACCTCATAAAGATTGCACCTTCAAGCATATAAAAGGTAAGGTTTTTAAATATCTTTCTAAAATTGCTTTTATTATTAAAATACATATAAGGCTTGCTATACTGAACAAGTATTTGTTAACAGCTACACCACATATATTAAATCAGAAAAGATAATTGTCACTAACAATGAGACAAAAATTCTTCCTTGAATCTCTAAGCTAATTATATTTTCCACTATTTTATCCAAACAGTTCTCTGAGGTGAAGAATCTTGCAATTATAAACAGGTTACTGAAAGTTACTGAAGGTTACAGGTTACTCAATTATGCTAATTCCTATCCAGGATATTATTCTCTCTTTTTCTCACAGATTATCAAATCATCAATTCCTGACCATGAAGTCTGATAAACTTACTTGTTTCTGCTTCTCAAAGCAGAGAACTCTTCCTGAATGTCATTGTCTGGAAACTACCAGAAGGTAATTTCCAGCCTAAATTTATGGTTAGTTTTCAAAGAAAGTCCCTGCTCAAAGCAGCACATTTTACTTCAAGCCCAGACTGTTTCCTGCTCTCCCCTCCTCTGATGTGAGAGACTTCAAAACTTCTGCAGTATTTGGGCTGTGGCTAACACCTAGCTTTCACTGCATACAGCCCCACAACCCTCATCTTCCTCTTATTTTATTCATTACAGCTGAGAGAGTTTTAATGTCATTGTACCTGCTCATCTAGCAGTAAAAACCTTAAATTTACAAAGAAAACATGTTACTGCTACACTGCAAAATCAGAAAGAAAATTCAAAACCATCTGGGTAGAGACACGGTTTGACAGTATTTGTAGCTGCTAATCAAGATTCAGCCTGGATATTCATCTGACAAGTACAGTCATGGGTTAAAATATTCTCATTAACTGCATTTAGGAGATGAGTATATCTGAGTCAAACTAATGTTCTTATCCCTTCACACTCTCATGTCCAATTATACAAAATGTTTGTATCTCTCCTGTCCAAATGGAGGCAGCATGTATCCAGAAACAATCCTTTTGAGGTGTCATGGACTATTTCCTTTTATTCCCTCCCTCTTCTTTAATGGGAATTTTGCCATGCCCAATTGGCCCAGCCATTAATGACAAAGAATGTCTTCAGCTACCTTCTGGGAACACGAAGATCTTCAAGCGAACAAGAAAGCAGCACAGAGAAGTCAAGCCCACTCTGCCGTTTAGGGGTACAAGACACAGGACTAAGTCGTGTGAAGTCTATTCTGAAGACAGAAGCAGAATGACAAAGCAGGTGGGACTCTTCACAAATGGGAAACAATATACTCTATGTCTGGCCAGGGTATGAACTTCAGGACCGACAGACTTAAAGCCTAATTCACCTCGACACAGAGGGACAGTCCTAGCTTCCATTACCCTCCGCCCAGCAGCAGCAGCAAATTCCCTGGATTGTTTCACAAACCAGGTGGCACAGGTACTTCACTCACTGAGTAGGGGTCAGATGACACCACTAACCCCGAAGTGTAACAAAGTTTCATAGTTTTAATCTACCTGTGCCAAGCAAAACCCTTCAGAAGATTATGAGATGCAAATACAAATGTTAATCATCAAGTCACTGTGAAGTTGCTAACGCCCTTCAAATACCACCCTACTAAAGTGTGATCTTTAACTGAGATGTTCTACTTCTGTTCCCTGGAGTTTGTGCTGGTGCACACTGAGCTGCGGCTGGATTTCCATCTTATCAGTATTACTGGTCAGGCATATAACATACAGCATTTCATATGACATTTGTGCATGCAATCACACAACTGCACGCCTGCAGATCGTGCGTAACAGGCTGGTCCCACTGGAAGAGCACCACACCTAGCATGATGTGTTGCAGTTATGGTTTTCAGTAAAGTGGTGGACATCTTCACAGGTCCTTGACATTCCTCAGTCTGTGCAGAGCCACTGTGCACATGGGACTCTGCGACCCTCAGACACATTCAGAGAGTACTCTCACACCACCATGCTTCATCCACAGACTGCTCTGTGCTGTGAACACGTGCATTAGAAGCTTGCAAAATAAATTATATTAAAATAATGGCGCTTCCAAGATGTTCCTTTCGGTTTGGGTTTGTTTTGGGGTTTTTTTTTTTGTTTCTTTAAGTAATTTGTCATTTGGAGTATTTTTTTTCCCCTCAAATGCCTGTGGGAACCAGTATTGCTATTAACTTAACACTTTCTTTCAGGAAAACCTGAAAAAAGAAAATAGTGAAGCTTTCAAAAATGTATGCCCATGCATACAGAAAAGACAGTAAGTACATAAATACTGAATAGCCAATTTCCTCCTCAAGACCTTGCAACAGGGATTGCTGGAATGAGCCAGCAGAGAAGTGGACAAGTTATTTCACTGGCCAAATACCTAGCAAAGAGGAATAATAGAGCATTATGCTACATGTGCTCAGAACAGACGGAAAGACTCTTGGGGAAACAGGAGAACTAAAGTACAGATAAGACAAAAAGTCTGGAAGGAAGCCAATGTAATACAGCAAGGAAAAAAGGTGAAGAGCAGGGAAGAAAGGATAGTCCAAGTTCCTTGCCTTTACATAAACTGGCTGTATCTGATTTTTATCCTCCAGCAGTGCCATCAGGCTGAAGATTCTTACTAGACTCTACAGGTTGCTTTTTCAAGCCTGTGACCTCTGCAGTTTTTTGCCTCTGGCCATACAACTGTCCTCTTGCAGTCTTCTGGGGCTGAGTAAAGTTAGCATCAATAGTTCTTGATGCTAATACCCTACTGAAATGCAAATATTAGATATACCTTTAGTATCCTATTATTTCAGGATTTCTAAATATGAAGGTAGCCGTGCACCAATTACAAGTTTCATACCATAAAGCTCTTCAATGAAAACACAAATATAGAAACCTCAGCTCTATCTAATCAGCAGAAACTCGAGAAAAAAGTAATTAAAAGGTACCAGAACCAAAGCACATCCAAAAGAAGGATCAATTTGTCAGACTGACATCACCTACCACAACTTTGCACCCCAAAGCACACAAAAAATAAGAATTACTATTAAAAATGGGAATAAATTAAGAATTATTCATTGCCAATGAGTAGGTTTAATTGCAATACTGAAAGACTATTTTGAGTGCTACAAAATATTGCTAGAATTACAATTTATAGGAATAGAATTTATTTACAGAAATCTACGTCATGTGCTATGACAATAACCAGCTCTACCCTCTATGCATTTCAACATCTTACTCCCCCATTACTTCAGGAAATGCTGAAAACAGTTTTTTCTCCATTATGTAGTACTGCAACTTGACAGCAAACATACTACACAGTGCTGTCTTTTGAAACCCTGAAGATGGATTTATGTTCCCCAGACTTAAAACAATCTTTCTAGTGACGACCCATCAGATAGCTTCATAGTGCAGAGCTTTGACTGTCTTTGTGTGAGATCTCATTCTCATGTTGCAGCAGGTACTTAAAGAGTGAGAACCATTTTTTTTTCCAAAGGAATTTTGGTGTCCAACTCCCTTTGAAGCCTCCCTTCCTATGTATCTTTGAAAATCTGATCTTCAGTTTGTTATCCATTTTCCCTTCCCACTTAATATGATAACGCCTTTTCTCCTTCCTTCTTGAACGCTCAAATAAAAGGGCAGTAGCAGGTCCATACTCCTAACATGAAAGAAGTGTAGTTGCTTGGAAAATCACAGCTCCCTCTCCCAGTCCTCATCTATTCTTTTCCATCTAGTTGCATAAAACATTAACATGATGGGCCAGAGGCTTCTGTTTCTCACTCTATGCCATCCATCAGATTGGATTTACATTCTTCAGATAAAAGTAAAGATCACCGTAGGCAGAAAGTCTGCTACAGAAAACAGATTTCCTACTCCTTTCAAATTTATTGATTACTCACAGCCTTTCCCCTCTAAGTGTATCTACCAATCTGGGCAGGGGTGTTGGAATAGCCACTATCTGTCTGATAAAACTTAACGAATGGCAATTTTGTGAGCTTCTGTTGTTATTGTTCCTTTAACTCCTTCAGTATCAATCCACCACAGCAATTCACTGACAAAGGAATATTAGAGATAAGGCATGACTATGAACGTTTTGATTCCTACTTCAATAATTTTTAGGAGATTTTCTTAGGCAAGTCATACAGGACCTTAATTTTTATGGTGTCCAGTGTCTGCTGGAGGGTATTGTGTGAAAAAACACTTAAAGAAAACATGGAAACCTCAAATATTGTAGTATTTATATCATTTGCACTACCTTGGCATACCAGGACTGATTTTTCTGAGTGCCTTTATCCAGACATTTTAGTATTATGCCTCTGCATTGATCCTGGGAAATTTCTGACTGGTCAAGGTCTATAATTTCCTTGTTACTTCCCCATCAGTGAAGGCCAGGCTGCCTGGCCCAGAGAAGAATTTTGCTCTATCAAAGCAAAATTAAGCACACAAAGAGTTATTACATATAAGCTGCATGCAGAGATTAAACTCAGACTCAATCACACAACTAAATCCCCATTCAGTGCTTTGAAAATTTACAACTAAGTGTGAAGCTAAAAATATTAGCTAAAAACAGCGAGCTATCTTCCAACCACATCCTCTTGCAGAATAACATCAATAAGAGACAAGTCTGAAAATGTGCCTTAGAGGAATTCATGAACGTTTGTTTGAAATGTGGCCATTTCACTTTGGGACAGGTATTTTTCTTCTTCTTCTTCCCTTTTTTTTTTTTTCCCCCTCCCCCTCACCTAGTGAACATATCCTGCGCTTCAGGGTATGGAAACCTGCCCAAGTCACACCCATAGTCAAATCAAATTTAACATATCTTTACAAGATATTTATAACATGCAAATAGCTTCTTGGTCATATGAAGATCCATTATGCCAAAAAAGGAGGGCTCTTTCATGTTAGTGAGAATGAGTGCATGGTAGAATAGAAGCTGGTTTCACATATTATATTTAACATGCGAAGATTCAGCAACTCACATCTCCACTCCATGTACAACAAGCAAGCAAACCACACCACCACAGTTTAAAAGAGGTGTTTGGTGAGCCCTTATGACTCCATCCTTAGAATCAGCCCCTTGTGTCTCAGCAGGATTCTGCTTCAAGAACCCCAGAAAAAATAATTTTACTTCACCCTTCATTAAAAAAATAGAAAACTCTTGCTTCATTCACTCCACTTTTTTTTAAGTCTCTTTAGCAGGTCAAGGAGCCTAACAAAATATTTTCTCAAGATAAAACAGATTAGCAGTAAAAATTCCACCTTCAGATTCTTAGGCATCTGATTCACTTATGAATTTTGTCTCTTGGCACACATCTAATTCGGAAATAAATTATTCTACTGTGTTTCTATGACAAACTTCTCCTTATTTGTCACTTAAGAGTAATCAGAGACAGGAATTTTCAAATTAGAAAGCTTAGACCCGAATCATCAAGCGCAAGCTATTTTTTGGGACGCTTTCTGGACAACATCGGAAAAACGCATGCTGAGCGCCCACGCCTGCTGCGCCCACTGCAGCCACCCAAACCTGAGGGGGTCTGTGTGCTAGGGCTGAGCAACCAGTCTGCAGTGCTGAGGAGGGTCATGTCACCTGAGGGAAAATGGCAAACAAAAGAAAACCGTTTGGCTTCGTCTCAGGAGGCAAACACGTACCGCAAGTTAGAGCTTTCTGGGTAGAATTCACCCCAAATTCTTTTAAACTTCAAAATTATAGTGTCAGATAAACAAGTTATCTTGTCAGGTTTACCTGAATTTCTTCAATAAACTCTGATACCTACCTATAAATCGGGATGCTATTTCCAAAATTATTTGCTACCTGAGGAGAGTGCATTAATAAATAGTCCAATATATAGCTCATACCCTGACATAGTGATATTAAGCATTTTTCAGAGTGTATGTCAGCACACAGCAACTACATATTGAACAAAAAGGCAGGCCAGGTGAGTTTCTTTCAGTGTTTCAAAGAACACTCCCTATTTTTGTGCTACCAAAGAACCTTGAAATTACATACAAGGTACTAAAGCCGGTGAAGTTTACAGCAAAGGCTTTTGTGAGGTAGAGGAATTTTAATTTGAAAGAGTCAAGTAACTTCATCCTGTACCAAAAGTGGTATATACCTCATAATATGACATAAAAACCTAATAACATACTTGTGTATTTTAAAGGAAGAAGACTCATCTGTGAACATAAAATATTTTTCTGCTTAAACTACATGAACATAGTAAGCACATTGTTTATTCTTTAAAAAATATTTTGTTTTTTCAAATGGCTTAAAATTTTATTGCAATACTTTTACAGCAATAGCAAAAACTAAATTTTACACAACTCTGGCAAAAACACCTGTTAATCTGATAACACATAAACCCTCCCTACTAACAAGGACTCCAGTTAGAATGAATAACAGAGATGTTTGGGGAATTGAGGGGGGACAACATTTGTTTGATTGACATGTGCTTTTCCTGGGAGCATGCAATGCACGTCCATAATCCTTAACAGTCTGACAGCACTAATATGACATGATTCTTAGGGGGAAAAAAAAGGTATATCTTTGTTACAACAGTTGTTTACCTATATATTTATATTGAACAGTAATACTGAAGTTGTGTGATTCTCTTTTCTAGTAATGCATTAAGTGTCTGTTCACATAGCTAGCCAAATGTCATGTATGATCTTTCCCACTAATGCTATGGAAATCTTTCAGGAAAGAGTATTTTTTGCTTCTTGTTGTATAAATCCTTCAGTGTTTCATTATATGTATTATTATATGTATTTTAGATGTATTATATTACTGGAAAAACTGTTAGATTGTTCTGTTCTTAGTATTCTACTGAGAACAAACATAACTTATCAACTGCCTGACTGCTTCTTGAAAAATAGGTATCAGTTTACCCCATTGAATTACTACACCTGTTTGAATTTTGGCCACTCTATCAGAGCAGCAAGCCAGCCTGAGGAACTTTCAACACACAGTTTTATTAGCCTACTTGACAAAACTTTCATAGCCTCGGGAGCTGGGAAAAAGTGGGAACATAAAGAAATACTAAAATAGTGAAAAAGACTGAAAAATTGCATTTTGTATTATGGCAATTGTAAACACCTACTTTCCCCCCTCATCATTAAACTTCCCTTTCAGGTTTTTTGCCTTTTTTTTGCTTTAAGCTCTGCATATAGTACCTGCTCAGTCCATTTAAACTCCATGAAAGGAGCGTAAACTTGGAACAAAAGCTATTGCTGAAACTTGATAATAGTAACTACTGATAAACATTGAACATTGATTTATGCATCATATCAATAAGCACGGAACACCTGAAATAGTAAAACATTATACAGCTTGCTGACTGCAACAACACCAATGCAACAAGTATAAAAAACAAATTATGAAACTAAAAAAAAAAAAAAAGGCTCACCTTCTGTGCCATTGGGTGTCATGGAATTATTATTTATATGGGAGTTATCAAGTTTTGGACCACTGGGGGATTCACTACTACCACTTAGTCGTCTATGTGGGCTGGCTAGATCCTGCATTTCCATAGACCTGAAAACAAGAAGCAACTAGTTTTAGTGACATATTCAACATGTATTACATAGGAATTGCCTTTACAAGATGCAGCCCACTATTAATCAACAACCCAAAAACACTCAGTGAAAAATTAACAGCTTCTCCCAACTTGACTTATTGCAGTGCTTAATTCATGTTTTACCCACACACACAGCTGACCAGCTACTGTAATTATTTTTACAGCTTGTAACAGAATAAAATTTAGATTCCAAGTACTGTAAACATTCATGTAACCTTTTATTTCTAAGACACCTACAAAGATGGAATCACCAATATATGAAGTCATATATTCTCTTAACAACAAATTAACACTCTGCTTTTTCAAGATTTACCACTCAGTGGCAATACAATGAGCCTCCAAATCAAATAAAACACTTGAAGCAATTGTGGAAACCTATCATCTACTGACAGGGAATGAGATATTCCTGATGTATGTGTTTACTCTGGCAAACTACTTAATTGTTCCTCTGTTTCCGTTGAAACAAATGCAGCATTAAAACATTATTATGTCTGCTCACTTGTTTGCTTTGTGGATTACACAGAGCGTGCCCAATTGCAAAGGGATATGACCAACATACAGTGAATCCATACAGGCGTTAGTGTGCCTTAGCACTCTGCTGTATCTCAGCAGCTGTCGCTTAGGCAAAGTAAGACGAGAACAATTCCGATTCAAAGCAAAAATTAAAAGTTTAACCTGCACAAAAGCCGCTGAATATTTCAGACTGGTGGTTTCAATAGCTTTATTTATATATAAAGGCCAACAGCCATCACAACCATGACACATCCTTTGGTTGATGTTGGGGCTTATGACCAAAGTGCCCCATCCTTCCACTTTATACCTAAAACTTTTGATAATGTTATTTGATGTACTCATTCTAAGTAATTGTTCCCAGCAGAAACTTCATAGGTGACTCTGCCTCCAAGGCATTTGAACTAGTAATTTCTCAGTTTAAAAGAAATGTTTAGGCTCTTTGAAAGACTATTAAAATTATATAAAAAATTCCTCCTGCAGTAATGGTATGAATGTCCTTAAGCCTAAGTGTCATTTCAGAGATGAAGTTTTCACATTTTAACTGACATTTTATCACAAGTTCGAAACAAATATCCTTCATTTTATATTTGTTTACCTCATCGGATCTACACATAAAGAAGGATGATATCACAATGAGTTCAAAAAGACAGTATCTTATATAAAGCCAAACAATTTACTGAAAAAGTGTATGCGCTTATGGTTTAGACTTGTTTGCACGCACATAAAAGTGCCACTCCAGCATCTATTCATCCACATAACGTGGAAAATAAGAATAAATGTTTTACTTATCACTTGAAGTTAAAAAAAAAAAACAACCAAAAAACAAACCAACAATAAAAGGCTTGCACAAAAATAGCAATTTTCAGTCAAATCCTTACCTGCAGCTTGAGGAAACAGCAACATCTGAACTAGTTTGGGACTTCTGCACCTGTAAACCAGGGAAACAAACAGAAGCTTCTATTACTCCGCTTTACTATGAGGCTTTAATTTAAAGAAAGGATATCACCACAGATGACAATTCTGTTCTTTAAATCCAAAGGGAGAGAGGTGAGTTCGGTGCCCGTGAAAGGCATATTGTCTTTTAAATTGAAGGCTCGACTGCTGTTTCCCCGGCAGGTCTCTCTCCCTCCTCCCTGCGCTGGGGGACGGCAGCCAAATGACGGGATAGTGATTCATCAGGGGCCCGTGACAGCTGCAGAGGGGCTCACTCCTCCCACGGCACGGCACGGCACGGCACGGCTCCGCCACGCACCCCCGCAAAGGTAACCCTGCCGCGCCGGCCAAGGGCAGCGAGAGCTGCTCCAGCCCCAAGCCCCTCAGCATCCTCCACCCCTCTTGCCTCTTCTCATCCCTCCCTTCCCCTTAACTCTTCACAGCTTCTTGCCCTCGCTGTGTTGGCTTTCCTCTGCTCTTCGCCACCCTTTCTCCGTGCCTGGGCCACGGGGAACCCGCAAGGCACGTTCACCCCAAAGGCAAGGTGGAGAGGCTGACACTCATGTTTTTGGGGGAAGGGTGGGAATTACAACAATGGGCAGGTCTACCTGTGGTAAAGATCTTTAATATATGGCCAACAGTATTACACAACCATCTCTAAAACAACCCCATCTCCAGCCAGGGCGAATTAAAATCAAAACCCCACACATTATTGCACAAAGTCCTACTCGTAAAAATTCCAGTCGCTAATGAGATTTCTGATAAAATGACTTAAAAACCATTTCTGGCTAAATAAATAGGAGGAAGCTGTAGCATTTACCTCTGAGGTCACTCATCAGGAAAAGGAATCTTGTTCCACTGGGAAGCCCAGCAATAATTTTTCAGTTTAATAATATTACTCCTTTTATAACTCAGGTGAGTAATAGCTTTCATATCCTATTAGAAGAACACTTTTGCTTTGCTAACACACTCTAGCCACTAGTGATTGTCAGCAGGTGATAAAATTCAGGTGAAGATACACTGACACTGCTAGGCACTGTTAGCATTTTAAAAGCACACAAAAGCCTCTCTGGGCAAGGTATATATCCTCTTAACGTCTGCAGTGAGGATCCTTCATGTGCGTTTCCATTCAACCTGAACTGACATCTCTTAAATGATCACAGAGCAAAGACAAGGGAGATGAGGCATTTTAAGTGCCATAAAAATCATCCAAGCATATCCTACTTATGTGTCTGTGGGGTGGGGTTTTTGTTATTTTTAATCACAGACAGAATTACTACTAGCAAGAGTAAACAACTGCTAGGGGCAGCCAGGCAGTGAAGAACATTACAAACGATGTCAAAAAGCATGCAATAATACATGCTGAAAAACATCAATCTTTTTATAACTGGGTACTTAAAGTACTGCATAACACGCTTCTCAATACGTCGTTGCATGCCAAATCAAACCAGACTAGCAGATACAGTCAAAACTGTGCATTTTGTTTCAAAGATTTTTTTTTTCCCCTCAGTTCTTTACCCCAGAAACTGCTGCAGAGTGCCTTAGGATACGTTTCTGCTGTTACTTCTAAACACCTGGAAAAAATTATAGGTGAGAACTAAGTTTGCTTATAGAGCTATCTTCACTCCCTCTTGCACAGGATCCTTTAAAACATATCTTTTATAATAGGAAAAACTTCCACTTTCAAATGGATGCTTTAGTTGATATTTTCCAATGTGCCCTACAGAATAATTCATATTTGATTAAATTCTAAAATACATGTAATCCCATTTTAATTACCAATTTTTTAAAGAGTAATAACTTCTGTGCATTTGCAAATATACATATATACATGTGCATCTGCATAGTGAGAGAGATTTCATTTATGGATGCATGGGAGAAGGCAAAAAAACCCCAACCAGCTCATTTGAAGTGAATTCAATATATAACTTAAATGTCCTCCGACACTTTATGATTTGTGAAAGTTCATATTCACAATCTTCATTTTCATTAGACATACTTTAGATATATTCCTTTGTGTCTCAAGGATTATTTAAACCATGTGTTGCACGTTACCAAATTTAAAAATGACTCTTTAATCAAAATAACTTTAAAACAACTAATCCTCACTTAGGCTGGTCAGCTGAATCCACAGAGTGGTCCAGGAAAAATAAATCTACTCTCAAGAATGCGAATGCAGACAACAATTAGACACAGATGTGAGTGAAATTAGTTACAGTTTACAAAATGCTACACTTCACATGCTTTCAGTTTTTTATGTGTAGTACAAAGTTACAACGTAGTAAGGAACCACACTTATGACGACCAGTTAGTTCATAGAATAAAAACATTTCTGGGTGTTGTGTTCTTGCTCTCATACATTCTCCCATTTTGTCAACAGATTTCTGGATAATTGAAGTTCTGCAACATAACTCACATATCAAACAAAAAGTGGGGAAAAACCCCAAATGCAATGGCCTTACCCAGAAATGGGGCACAATTAAATTAAAAAAAAAAAAAAAAAAAGAAAGAAAAAAAAGGGAGCTGGGACATTCCTTTCATACACAGTGCTCTGCTAAAACTAAAAATGCTGTATATGATAAATGACACATACACATTCTCCTTAATACCTCAAAAACATTACTGTGTATAATTTGATTGTTGTAAGTAACGTTTACATCTTTTTCCTTAACACAAATTGCAGATCCGGGCACTCTATAGTACAAAGTGAGAAAAAAAGGACAATGATAGCAAAGCTACTTCAAATTCATCCAGTTAGGAATCTTAAATCAGTAACATCAAATTCTGATTAGTTAATGAGGTCTTTTAAGTTTGCCTTTTTTCTAATTAAATTTATAATTCTTCACAGATGTAGGTTTTGTTGATGTTCAATTTGTCTCTCTCATTTTGTTAAACCTCACATAGTACTCCACCAATCCATTGAATAGCCACATTAAATCTGTTAATACCATGCTCTTCAACCCCAGAAATTATTTCCAGAAGGCAAACTTGCTTTGAGAGATCATCAAACAAGACTTAAGGTACACATTTTATCACATTTTCCCTACCACAGAGCTCAGGATGCGGAGGAAAATTCATGACTTTTGCACTGTTTATTATACTTTGCTAAATTACAAATCAAAAGCATCTGACAGAAGATCATGTATGAAGCCAAAAAGTTAATAATGTTCTGTGAAAAGTAAACTGTAAATGGGAAGGGATTCTAAATTTCAGCAGCACAGAGCAAATAAAATGTAGGTACTTGTCTAAATTACAGGTTTTCCACAGTATTTTTGCTTGCTAGGAGCAATTTTTTCTAATGGCTATAATTTAAAACATTTTTCCAGCTGAAAAGAAATTTTCAAAGTGAAAATAAGAATTTAACCCAAAAAAACCATAGCCAGCACATGCGCTTTGTCTTAAAACACAGTTCTACTTTAAAGAAGTAAATTTCAAAGACAATGGCAGTTTTCAAATCAGACTGTTCCTTCTTAGGAAAAAAAAAAAAAAATCTGTCATTTTTAGGAAGGGGTGGAGGGAGGGAGAGAAGTGGACTTTTCCCCAGCAGCACTCTTTGCCTCCTTAAAAGCGCTATGCAGCCAGTATCTGCAGACATAATGGCTTCAACAGCCAAAATGTTACAAAACTAAAATGCAAATTGGCTGCAGAAAGGCACCTTGCTGGCAACCCAGGAAACTTGGTAATACTTTCACTCTTCCTATAATCGTACTGCTGGGCTCCGAGGGAAGAGATAGGGCTTTTTCACTAGATGTTCATGTCAAAGACAAATTGCACTTATTAAAGCAAAAGCAGGTAATTGCAGTTATTTCATTTTTAATTACTAGTTTAAATTCTAAAAGTGCTGTCCTGCATGCTCACTTCATGCAATTATGAATGAAACATTTTGAAAACCCAACACTTTCTTCCCTTTGAGAAAGAAGCACTACAATGTGACAATGCTCCTATTATGACCAGCCATTTAAGAATGTCTTTCTGCTTTTCCAAGATTTTTTTTGGCTCCTGAGAAATATTTCATACTTATTGCAATTCAAACAAAATGATTACTCATTCTTTTTTTCTCCTCTCTCCAAAGGCGAAGCGTGACTCAAGCCGTCTGTCACTGAGCAGAACTGCTGAGAGGGGATGGCTGCTCATTTCCAGACCCCTCCAGGCCTTGGGAAAACCCTGACAGCAGTGAGGTGCTTGGCTAAAAACTGCATGTCATGTGTTTGTCAGCAACATATAAAACACTGTGTGCATACGTGTTTATATACCTAAAATCATATAGCATATATACATACACAGATATGTATGTATACAGATCCATATATATAATCCATACTATTAATTTATTTTACACACCAAAACAGCAGTCTGTGTTTTGGCAGATGCTTTGTGAACTGTCTCAGTATGGGACGGAAAATAAAAGAACCTTTATACGTGGTATCTAACGTTAGAAACTTCCAATGATACACTACAACCACATTTCCACTTATTCCAAATCTTCTTGTGCTCGTTTTTAAGTTTAAACAAACTACATAAAATATACTACCTTTTTTTTTTTCTCCTGAAACCTTTTATCTCTTCTGCTTGCTTCAGTTTTAAATGTTTGCTTACAAAAGAAAGGAAAAAAAAACCACCGAATGTTTTTAAACGCACTAAGAGCTTTAATTTTTCCAGAATAAATCTACACTGCAAAGGGCAGTTCTTCCTCTTGGTGTTTGAAACACCGAGAGAAATACATACTTGGGAATGTTTGGTGGGTCTCGGTTGCTCAAAAGCAAGATGTAAATTTAATGAGGCTTCAAAAGGTCTCTAACTTCCTCGTTCTAAGATCACCGTTCTAAATAAGCCACCTAAAACGTCAATAAACGTCAAATATTTCAGTTGTGTAGATGTTTATTCTGTCATCTTGAAGAGTTCTCCTGTGGGGATCTATGTGTTTTCCTTGGTGTTTGGAAAATTTAAACATATTAAGCAAAAGGATTTCCTGCTTCAGAAAGCACTGTCAAAATCTCCGTCAGGCATTCCTTCTCCCAATTTTTTTATTCTTTTTCTCACGCTCTCACGTCTCTTTCAGCAAGGTCTGCCGGTTTCCTATAGTACGTGTCTCTTTTCCCCCCGTTTAACATCTCACTACCACGTTGCTCCTATCTGTCGAACCATTAGCGCTCGAGGAAATCAAACAGGAGAATCCCCAAACCTGGCTGATCACAATAACCAGAACCGCCTAACATCTGTTTTGTGGGAAGCCTACAAACCCCAGCCTGAATCACGGCCAAAATTAGCTGCAGCACCTAGTGATTTATAATTGAGCGCTGCTCTCCTCCGGGACGGCAGAAAGCGCCCCTGCCTCTCTCTCCGCGCACCGCGGCCCCGGCGCGCCGGCCGCGGGGCCGCTCGGCAGCCGGGCTGCTGCAGTCGCCCTCCTTCCCTGCTCTTGTCCTCCCGCTCTCTCTCGCCTCTCCCGCTGCCCGCGCTGCCGCCACCGCCGCTGTCAGCGCCCGCGCCGCCCGCCCGGTACTCACGGTGCCGGCGCAGCCTCCGCGGGGCCGCAGCGCGGCGGCGCCTCCGCCTCCCACGGCGCGGCGGGGCGGGCGCGCCCCGGGCGCGGGTCGGAGCCGGGGCCGGAGCGGGTCGGCGGCGGGCAGACAAAGCACAGCGGAGGGAGGCTGCCTCCAGCCCCGCCGTCTGTTTGCTCAGCCTTGTGGGTCTGCCCAGGCACTGCCTGGGGGCACGCTGTCGCTCCCGCTCTCCTCCTCACTCCCCTTCTCCTTCTTTTTTTTTTTTTTTTACTTATTTTTTTTTTTTTTTTCCCTCCCTCCTTTTGGGTTTTGTTTTTGTTTTTGTAATGCAAACCGCAGCTATTCTCTTGTCCCAGCCTTATTGGTTTAAAAGCAACAACCGCGATGAGGCTTGCGCGGCCAAGTCAACCTTCCTGCCGGGGCTGCCGCTTCTCCGCGGCGGCGGGGGCTGCGCGCCCCTGGCCCCCCGCAGCCACAGCCCCCCGCTTTGCACCTTCTTCAGCCTCACCCCAGAACAACTCCCGAATCCCCCGGGTCCCTCCTCATTTGGAAAGTTTAATAGTGTGTAGATGCGTCCCCCTCTAGTAAGCCGGGTTTAAACTAAAGCCGTCCTAATAGAATAACTGGAATTACACCAACATTATATCAATGAGAGAAGCTAAACAGGGATACTCACAGAGGCTCTTAAGCATACAACCAGCACACACGTCCGGACATGCCGTTTTGATTGGATATGTAACAGATTTGTTCTCAAATATCTGAGATTCTTGCAACCTTGTAAAGAAGGGGTCTGCTAAAACTATTTAAGCCAGCCTTCTCCAATATAAAGGTATTTATTAAATAAAGTATCAGGAACTTTTAAAATGGTTTCAACCATTTAAACCATTAAATATCTGTACCCCTAAAAACAATTGTATGTATATACAAATTTGTATTTCAGTTATTATTACTCATTATTATTTAAAGTTTTAAAATTTAGCAAAATTTTAAGAAACTGCTTAAAGGCCTTTTCCATAAACTTTACAAATATTCCCTAAGAAGAGAGAGATGGTTGCATAAGGTTAATTTTGTGCATTAAGTAACCGTAACTCTTTAAAGCTTAGCTTTTACCAATCGATAAGTAATTAAGTAATTTAATTAGCAAGCCATTAAACTGAAATGGGTTTATGATACATTTCTATTACAGAATTTTGGTTGCTTATAATTCAAAAAAGCTCTTTTAAAAATACATACACAATGTTAAAAACATTAAAACATACACAATAACTAAATTTGACCGGTGTTCTCCGCAGCATTTCCACTTTGTAGATGGTATCTTTCACTTCATGTAACACTTATTTTTCTACACTTTCAGTACACATAATCCAAACATGATGAGGAAAACAGCATAACGATTTGCAGTACCAAAAAAAGAGAAGTCTTAATACCATGCCAGGTCTACAGCACTAAATAAATCAAAAAACAAAGCAAAACAAAACAAAAATCCCAAAGAAACAAACCAACTTCATACTGTATAAATAGATTGAAACATAACTCTTCTTTTTCTTTACAAAAATCCGTGGTTATTCACTGCTAATATATCCTTACCTTCAATTAACTAATCTGTGAATGAAAGCAATACTTCTAGAGAAGAAACGTCTTCTGGCTACTACATCCCAGTAAGCGAGACATTATTTTGTAGCAAGTACATTGGGAATACTTCAGGAAAGCAGATCAGTTTGCAAAGCTACAAGTCAACCTCGAGCTGAAAAGGCACCTAGGATTTCATTTTGTTTAGCGGAGAAAAGGGATCTCGGGACAGTCACACACCATATATGGGAACCCAGGTCAAAATAAGCAGCTTTCGATTGGGCCTGTCTGCGTAGCCAGCACAAACACAATCCCATCACTTCTTTATAGTCACAAACCAGATCTCATGCCAAGAAAACTATTTATCATGTTCTATATTAAACTGTGAAAGAAATACAAATTACATATTATGGAGACGTGCAGTTTTGTCAGGTAAAAGTCACTGGAATCCTGAAATACAAGGCTATGCAATCGTTCTGAACTATATGATATTTTGGAACAGCCATGATCATCTGGATTTTTTACCGGTGTTAATAAGATTATTTTTTAAAAAACCTACCCAATCCTATATGGAGTTAAAGGCATACTCTTGCTTCACTGACTCTAGGAGTTACATGTATTACATGAAAAAGATCAGGTACACACTTTAAGGAAGCAGAAGTTCATTTTTTTCTGGAAGAAAAACTCAAAGAATATCATGTTGTTGTGGGGTACCATCTGACACTGGAAAAGGTAACTCAAAACCCTTTTGCAAAAATAGTGGTTCTTAAATGATGCTATGGAAATAAAAAAGTTATTTAAAAACAGACTGTGACTTCCAGGGATGCACGTGATTTTTTGCATAAATCTATTTCATTCCATTATTGAAAAAAACCAAAAATAAATAGCACGAATATATGAATAAATTTTACTGGTTTTAATGTAAAGCTTACTGAAACAGGTTTACTGTTGGTTAGAGTTTGTAATCCCTACTGGGAGTTTTATCTAAGTAATAACTTCAGGAGTGTGCCCAGTCTCTGTATTTAATTAAAGTAAGACAGATCCCCACACACACATACAGAGCTTGATGATGTGATGATAAACATGGGATAAATTACACACACGCTAAGATGATCAGAAAAAGGGTGTTGATGATGCATTGCAAGAAAAGAATCAGCTTTGAATTTTTAATCTCTTCTGTAGTATGGCATGTAGGCAGTATGGGAACTGAAGCCATATAAATTATCTAGATGGGGGATATGAGATAAAGTAGGGTCCTCTTTGTTTATACAGCCATTAAACAGTGCCTTAAAGTTCTTTATCTGATGTCTGAAGATTGGACTTCAGATTAGTTTATATCATTACCCCATGATATGGTCTAACCTATGAACTTATCCTACAGCTGATACTGTGGACCAGATCCTTATTTGGTTTAAATGAGTGCAGGGTTTTTTTATTTCAATAGGTAATCTGATTATGACAGCTGAGCGCTGCACCGATTTGAAACCTACTTGAAAGAGGTTTATTTGCTTAGCTTTTTGATTATGTTCTTCCAACTAACTGCATACCAAGCCAGTGCAGGCTACATTGTTGATCATTGGCACCCAACATCAATTTCAAACCACAGTTGTACTAACACTGGGTTTGGACAGCGATTTCAGTCTGACTTGTATATGTTTACATCATGCCTGGATTTGCCCTGATTCTGTGTTCCCGTTAATGGAGCTGGCATCTCAAGAGTCCTAAGAAGTAAAGGACCAGGACTATTACATAATATCAAATGCTACAACAAGCTGTGGGGTATATTTTTACAACTATTACTCATGCAATATGGTTTTAACTCCATATGCAGTGTCACAGACTTGTTTTAGCACAAGTAAAACGGGTCCATCTGGAACAAGTATTTATGGAGTGCTTAGGTACTACAATTACAGATGTGCTGGTAATTAAGAAAAATTCGATGTAACATGTATTATGGAACAGTGGGATGTTCGCATGTTTGTCTCCAAGTAGCAAATACTGCTGAAATATTTAACATTAGAAATAGGCCCAGGAAGACCACACTTCGCTAAAGCAAAAGATGCGTCCTATTGCTCCTGAAAGCTGCTGCCTGGCTTTTTCCATAACAACTGCAGTGCAACATCAGAACCCTCTGAAGCAGGCAATATCCCTCCTATGCCTCCATACAAGTTTTATCTTACACACAGCAGCTGTTGCCTAGAGACGTCCCTGGCTGGAGCAGAAGTTTGCAGCATTTGACAGGAGCCCTTATTGTCTCCTGCTACTCATGTGAGCAAAAGTAGAGAGACCTCAGTAAATACAAACAATAAAAGTGATAGAAATCAACCATTTTAAGTGTTCTGTTCAAAAACTATCAGCGTGATTGAGAAGACCAATTTCATTATATTCTTTCAAGATACATTGGATAAAGTCAATATTGAATTAAAATCTATGTGTAATGTGTTATAAGAAAAGGTGTGTGCTGCTAAACATCATCCTTGGTCAAAATGTATATGAACTGCTGCCCCAGTTTGCTCATTTGCATGCAATTGTACTCGTTTTCAATCCACAACTTCAGTATGAATTACAGAATAATTTTGTATTATAGGAAAATAAATAGGAAATAAGTAGTCTTTATTAATCTTACCTAGGTATCGCTTTAGCTTTTGGAATGAATGCATGACTTATATATGATTCTGAAATAGGTCTTGACAGCTACAATATAAACAAATGCAGAGATTGTACACAGAAGAAGTGGTCAAAATCTAGTTTGAAAGCAAATACCTTGTTGTTTCTCAATTTTTCACTTTCCAAAATGAAAGTATGGGGGTTTTTTTTCAGTAGATTGGTTGCATCTTAAAAGCATTGTAACAGGGGTAAAAAAATAGTGTGTGTGTGTATATATTTATAGGCACCAATAGTGTAAATTATAGGTATACTCAGTACTGTAACTGCAAAATAATTAAGTAGTTTGGCAGGGTGAAGGGAAAGTTTTGACATAAAGGTAAGTTTTAAATGTATCTAATACTATCAACTCTCTTTTGGTATTTCTTAACACCCTACATTACTTGTCTCTTCTAGAAATCTCATGAGGGTAATTATACTTATGATCGCTACACAAAAATACTGATAAGCTTTGGTCTCCAGGTCATCTGAAGTGGGTGCTCTACCCAAAAGGGATGGATTTTCCCTAAAGGCTGAGAAACCGGGTCTGTGACATCCTGAGAGCAGAGCTATGAGGTCTTCTCCACATTTAAGAGTAATGTTGTAACTTTTCGAACTACAACAGCCTTCATTTAAACAATGTCTTAGCTATTGCGCTGAACTAGAAAATTACTTTCCATTTTCCAGTGTGGAGAGGGTTTAATACTGTCTATGGTATATCTTGGGTCTACCTAAGAATCAGTGAGAATGACACTTTCATTTTTTGCACGAAAGCCTCAGCTCAAAAGATACAGAAATCTGTTAGTAACTGTTTATAAAAGAATTCTGGCTGAAGAGAACATAAATGTCTTTGACCAAAGTTATTTGGAGAATTATCTGTTTGCAAGATAGGGTGTGAAGTGAAAGGAGTACATTGCAATCTGTAAGCATCCTTGAAAAAGCGCTAATTTTTCTAATTGACATTCAGGCTTTTACTCCAGCTCAGCATGGAAACAGAACTGCCTAAAATTTGAAAATAATCATCCTTCACTGTGATATGTGAATAATAATTTGCTTGCAAAAATGAACAAGTAAAATCAAATACACCACTTATGACGAGGAGCAGCTTGCTAGCACTCTAATGGGTGATAAAAGCTATACTCAGTAGTTCCTCAGAAGACTAAGTTGCAGGAAGAATGCACTACAAATGAGAGATTACCACTGAGCTGACAAAATAATCAAGTCCTATTGTTCTGTAAAGACTATAAAACACATCATTTCACACATATGCCATTTTTCCATAGTTCATCCTCCCACGACTACTTAAGCCTTCCTCATCTTTCATTTAGTGCTCCTAGAATAAAGTGAAAATTTACAAACCATTGCAAATTTTTTTTTCACAGCAATAACTTACATTTTTGCCAGTGATATAAATACAGTGCACTGTATAACATGAGTCAGCTCGGTAAGGCTAGACCGTCTTTTCTTCGACTATTTTCCACTACCATGAACAAAAACAGTTTTGTCAGCACTTCCTATAAGGTGAAAAGGAAGATGGAAAGTTCCTCTTTGTTTTTCAGCTCTGAATTAGAGTCATACTCAGAATACTTTTTTCTGCAAGAAAAATATGTTTGTTCACTAACCACAGCAACAATAGGTTTATCTGTTGCAAATTCCATTGTGATATTATTATCTAAATGCATTCCGTATTTTTTTCCTGAAGTGTTACTCATGTCACTGCTCAACAGTAGATGGAGCAGTGGATCATTACTGTATTTTAGTTATTTGTGTCAATTATTGCATAATTTTTCAGCTGCTGACATATAAGACTCCAGAAAAGCTAAGAAAATCATATAGAGAAAATAATTATTAATGAAAGCATTTAGAATTAGGAAGAAAATTGCAAGAACAGTAATCCAAGCTCACTTTGACAAATTATTAAGACAAACCTGCATTTATGACTAATATAAGTGACTCATAAACACACATTCAAATTACAAACCTTGCGTTAGCTGAATACAGTAAATATGTATGTCCTTAACTTTGAAATATTGTCACATATATTTTTCTTCTGGTGATCAGGAAGGGTGAAGTATCTTCTAAAAGTAAAGTGCATAAATTCTGCACCTTGTGGGCCTTGTAATGAAAATGAAAAAGTGGAAGTTGAAGGTGATTTATTTTATACTTGCATCAATGCTTTTCCTATAAACTGTTTTTAAGAAACTGAACACAATAAGTTCCTTTGAACCTTACGGTAACTATACCATGACCCTAATTTTTTCATCAGGGGTTAGATTCTCATCTATCTGTAACCATACAAAATGAAGCATTTTAGTTTAAGATGATCATCCCAACCCTCATCTTCAGGAGAGAGATAGAGAGAGAGAGAGACTTTCACTCGATGTGTCTAGGGAGGGGACTCAATTTTGAGGTTTCCCCTCCCCGTAGACACAGATGATGGGCTTAAGCTAGCTCTCAGGTTTTGATGGCTACAGCTCCCCCAAGAATCCAAACTTTGTCAAACCCAATAGTATAATTTCTCTTAAAATCGATTGGGTCTCAATAGTAATTATAGAAATTTCAATTGACGCATGCTCTGTTTTGAAACTTCGTATAATTACTCAGAGTCAGGCTGCCAATATTTGTTGTTACAAATCAAGGCCAGAGGAAAACTTCTCAGACAGCTTCAAAGACCCAGTTCTCATCTCCAAGCCCAGCTCCCTCCCCCGCTTCCTTCCAGCAGCATTAACTTTTTCTCTGCAATCTCACAAATCGGAAAAAGAGTAACCTCTAAAGCTGTTTTAGACTGAAGGTCAGAATTCAAAGGATTGGTAACTTTATCCACAGAGCCTTGCAATCACATTGCTATTGGAAACACACTCAGAAGCACCAGCACTCGAGATGTTTTTATTAAGCAATGTCAATAGGTACAAAATTTGAAGGTGGGTTTGCTGGTTTTGTTTTGTTTTTTTCCATAGTGTACGGTTTATCAAGACTCATATTTACAAGAGATCAAATTGCTTTCTGCCACCGAATTTTAGTTTAATGTTCTCTGAGGTAAGGAAACTGGGCTCTGTGTTACATGCTAATGAAAACAGCAGCTTTGGTTTGTTTATCTAAACACTTAAAGAGAGGCACCTCTTGCAGCCAAAATGTAAACAAAGCTTAAACTCTTTTTACTGCTTGAATACTTCCAGGCTACTAATACGGATTTATTTTTTAATTAATGGCGTTACACAGATTTTCTACATATATATCCTGCTTGACAATCTACGTTGCCAAAGAAATATTTAATTCTTAAAGCAATTATTCATAATTACACCTATATTTTCAGCCCCTGAACATAAGATGACAGATGCTTTTCAAATCTGGGCTCAAGGGGAAAAAAAAAATAATGGAGGGCAGTCAGAACTTTTGTCCCTGCAAACCTGTCACTAATTTAGAGGGAAATAGGTTAAAATAAGGATTTCAAGAAGTTTTGACAAGAATTAAGAACAAACAAAATTTTTATTCCAATATCTAAAAAGCCCAACCTTGCCCCTCTGTCCTGTACCACGTTTGCATGTCCAAAAGACAGAAGCACTCATACTCACCCAAGTGATTCACCTGGTGAAGTTCTAAAAATGTGTCTTTAAGGATGCTTTGCCTTCTACCATACAGGAATCTCTATACACAACCATCTCCATTAAACGATGTTGCTAAACTAGGCACAGAAAAATGAAAGTGCACCTTGCACTGGATGCCAATTTATGAGCTGAGAGACACAGCATGGGTACCACACTCTAAGCAGAGGCAGAATGCTTTTCATGCAGTGATACCACAAGAATGCAGTATCATAAGGAGAAGATACAGACAACAGAAGGCAACTGCATGAAGAACTCAAAACAAGGGTAGCTGAGCAGAGATAAACTCTTTTCAACTCATTTTATTTGATTAAAAAAAATTAATTTGGCAGCTATCAGTATAAGGAATGTGCTGAGTGCAACTCAAAAACGCTTGTTTGCCTTTGGTGTGTCTGATGCTGTTTTCCTTATATTCATAAGCAGGGTACCTCTTTGCATCTAGCCTGATTTTTAACAGCTCATGTGGAGAGCAGTAAATCCTAAATTAGAGACACCCAGGAAAATTTAGTAGATTTAGTAACCTAAAAATACACTAGCTTGAAACATATTCCACCAATGTACTCCACCACAGATGACTGCTTGTTGAAATAAAGTAAAAATCAAACTGCTGAAGACTGTATGCTGCAAATGATGCCTCACAGTGCCTGGGACAAAACAAGGGCTCCATTTCCCTGGGTGAAGACACCAGTGGTGCTGCCAGCAGCTCCACCAAGCCCAAAGGGCTGTGGCCATACAGTAAAGCATCCTCAGCCCCTGCAGCCACTGATGAATTGCTGATGCACCCCTCAATGCAAAGGAAAACAAGCGCTCAGAATGAAGGCTCCCCTCCTGAACCTTAATCCACATCTAGAATGGTTTTGAATTCAGAAATAGGCTCAGGAACTGTGTGGTGCCTACAGCTGGAAAGAGGGGAAATCCAAGGGAAGGAGAGGGGCTACCCCTCAGTTGGGCACGGTTTGGGTAACGTAAGGTTCTTGTTCCTCTGTGAGACCTGAAAAAGCTGTCCCAAACCAGCAGTGGTAGCCCTACAGTGCATTTCTCTTCTCACCCATCTCCTCTCTCATAAAATCCTCATTGTTTTTAGTTTGGTTTTTTAATGAGAAAACACTATTCATATTTTTACCTTCAGAATACTGTAAAATATTGTGTATGCATCTCTAAAGCTTGAATTAAAACAGGATCAACGTCATGTTAAGTATTTTTTTTAAGAATTGGCCTCAGACATATGTGGTATACGAAGCACAACAGGAGCTTTATACAAATCTTTCTCTACTTGTTGATGAATTACAGGATTTGGCTCTTGTTTTTCTGGTCAGTAAGTAAATAATAATAAATAGTTATGCAGCATGCATCATAGAGTAACAACTTTTAGGAAACTATTTTTTACATCTATCTATTATGGGGTTGCCTAAAATTGGTTTTACCATCTGATGAATATGCCGGGTGAAATGCATTTGAGCAGGTGTAGTGGGTTGACCCTGGCTGCACACCAGGAACAGCGGCTCTCTCACTCCCCTCTGCAACTGGACTGAGTAGAGAAAAAAAAACCAGCAAAGGATTCATGAGTTGAGATAAGAGCTGGTAGAGGTCACCTACTGATCACCATCACGGGCAAAACAGACTCTGAGTGGGGATATTAATGAAATTTATTACTAACAGGATCAGAGCAAAAGAGTGAGAAGTAAAATAATCTTAAAAATACCTTCCCCCTCCCCTCCATCCTTCCAAACTCTACCTCCTCCCCTCCAGCGGTGCAGGGGGACAGCAAACGGAGGTTACAGTCAGTTGTTGTTTCTGCTGCTGCTCAGGGAGAGGAGTCCTTCCCCCACTACCGTGGAGTCCCTCCCGTGGGAGACAATCCTTCACAAACCTCTCCAGCATGAATCCACCCCACAGGCAACGGTTCTTCATGAGACTGCTGTCCCATGGGTCACTCCTCCATGGGGTGCAGTCCTTCACAAATGAGCTGTACCAGCGTGGGTCCCCCACAGGGGCCACAAGTCCTCCACGGGAAAAACCTGCTCCAGCGTGGGCTCCTCTTTCCACAGGCTGCAGGTCCTCAGCAGGACCCTGCTCCATCTTGGGCCTCCCACAGGATAACAGCCTCCTTTGGATATCCACCTGCTCCAGCATGGGCTTCTCCATGGGCTCCAGGTGGGTCTCTGCACCCCGATGGTCCTCCATGGGCTGCAGGGGCACAGCTGCCCCACCATGGTCTGCACCACCGGCTGCAAGGGCCACAGCTCTGGTGCCTGGAGTACCTTATCTCCCTCCTTTTCCACTGACCTTGGTGTCTACCTTGC
>JAWWLV010000088.1:119553864-119568011 GCA_035041135.1 Platyrinchus mystaceus
CCATTGTCACCATTGTCACCATTGTCAGTACAGGACAGCCTTATCCTGCAGTTTCAGAGATGTCTACCCAAACGTTTGTCTTTAGCCTCTCATCAGCCAAGGACAACTACACACATTCTCTACAACCCATCTTTCTGTTTTCATAAAACTTAAAGGAGTATGACATATTTGAGGCTGCTAGCTTTCTGTCAGACTGGATTGAAATTTCCTAACGAATTGAAAAGTTATTATCAGAGGACATACAGCTAGACAAACGTACAAAGAATGTGGTTGCAAAAGCCTTTTTTTTTTTTTTTTAGGAAACCAGGTTATAACAAGAACCTGCCTGATCTCCATTTACAGTTCTCTTCAGCTATTTTAATAAACTTTTTGATTTTGCTGACAGGGCAACTTCATTTTACGTAGAAAGACAGTTCCCCTGAGGGTAAGATCTGTCAGTTGTCACAGGAAATCCTTTCAGTCCCTACCTATACAAGCAAAGCTATATCTCAAGAAATCAGGTTCATCCTATGGGGCTGCTAAAGGACGGAGAAGAATACTACAGGCACAAAACCCTTCTCCAGTTTCTTTGCCCATTGCTTGCTATCAGAGACCTCCTACGCCTACAATCATGAAAGCACTTCTTATTTATATTATGGATTGCTTGAACTTTTTTTTTAAATTCAGAACTGATGAGGCACACAGCTGGACTGTCCAGTCTCATACGTGGGCCTCATTGACTTTGTCTTCTTCACCATGTAGCAGCAGACCATAAGTAAGACTGACATCAGTGACGAGGATCTTCCTTTTTTACCCATTCTTTCAGTCTACTTTGATGAATACCAAAAAATAAATCAAAAACACGATAGCAATGCAATGAAGGATGAGACCACGAGAAAAGAATCAATAGCTACAAGAACAGACACCATATATGAGCTCGTGAATAACCTGATTTTCCACCAAGTAGGTCTTGAAAGGGCTTTGTTACACAGCCTGTTGGAAAGCCTTGGACTGTCAGCTTGTTTCAGGGCAAAAGGGAAGAGTGCTGGCAACCTGAGGGCCTAAAATGATGGCATAAAAGCTTTGCATCAGGAACAGGGGAAGCGAGTCTTTTGTCCTCGCTTAATGACTGATGCCTTGATGATTTCCAGCTATGGTTATCTGTTTTGGTAGAATTATCAATGCTCTGTTGAAAAGGAATCTTTCCCTGAGACAAGGAAACCTCAAATCAGGAGTCTTTTCACCCAAACTAAACAAAGTCTCACTTGTCTAAAAATATTTTAAAAGCTGTAAGCATAAAAAAACTGAAAGGTCTTTACATTTAAAGTGTCCTAAAAATTTTACTGTATCCTGAGAGCCCACGTTTCCCTCTGTTTTAACAAGTTTTTCCTTTTAATATCATTTCCCCCCTTATACAACATTATTTTTACTCATATCTTAACTTCTCTGCAGAAACCTGTTTCTAATAAAACAGCTACAGAAGGGGAAAACACTAAACAAGCAACAAAGGCGGAAATATTATTACTAAACTTGATATATTTCTTGTAAAACATTTTAAATTTATATTAATTCAGAACCATACTAAATTCATGTTGTTCTTTAGTAATAAACACATGAGACCAAAGATTATAACAAACTAGACTGGGCCATATCATGTGTTTTCACCATCAGTATTAAAACTAAAGCTCAAAATGGTGCAGAGATGAAATTAGTAGATTTTTAATATATTGATACCTGTGCAGTATCCTATTAATTGAGATATTTATTAAGTACAAAAGAAAAAGGATGTTACTGAAATTAAGCTGTTAAAAGCTGTAAATTAAAAGCTTACATACAAGGTTTTCATACCAGTGATGAATTCATCACTGAAATTCTGTTTATCCTCATAGATATGTCTTTGCTCAGGTGAAACTGCATACAAAGTATTGAAAAGCTATATCCAAAAAACCCTCCTCCACAACATAAGCTGGTTGTAGGTTTTCTTTATTGTTTTAGTATCTGAAGCTCTTAGAAAGCTCACCTTTCTTGTACCACTTAAAAAAATATATTATAACATATAAAAGGAAGAGAAGAGTATATGGAGACTTGCATCCACAACCAATTTACAAACATTGAAATCTTCATAGGTGTAAAAATTGAGTACACCTACCAGTACATCTGGTCTGACTGGATAGCTATAATTTAAGCAGGTGGCTGACAGATGTTGTATCTCAAGCACGCTTTTTCATGTTTATTTTAATTTTAATCTAATTTTCATGTCTCAATTATGCATTTAAAATTATTTGCCAACATATTGTAACGTGTAATCTACCTGATCCTTGAAGGAGATGTCAAAGTACAGTTCAAAGCTGTCAATTGACTATGCCCTAGGAAAAAAGAGACTAACCGTTTCCAATTTACCAGCCCCCACCATGGACTAAGATGGGCTGTTCCACAGCTAAATGCAGCACCAAGGTTTCAGAATGCAAAATACAGCAGTCTTTGACAAAGATAAAATGAAGTTTTTGCTGTAACTTACTGAAAAATATATTAAAATGCTGCTTTTAGGCTGAGATGTCATCACATGTAACTCACCTTTTCACCATGGAAGAGTTTGTGGATGGTAATCTCATTGCAGTGTAATGTCGCAGAGGTTTTGGTCTACATGCTATTTTTAAGCTTCATTCAGCGGTTTGATTTTGCAGAGGAAGTGTCAGAAACCAAAAGTACTAGTTATGATACCACCACTCGCTTCATACATGATCTTGGTTCTTCAACAGAAGAAACATACTTCTGTTTAAATACGTCCCAATCTTACACATGAGCCTACCTATCCAAGAGGAAGATGGTTGGTCATTCTGGAAAATGAGAGCTAAATCCTTGGCTGGCAAATCCAGCATACCAAAAAGCAAACTTCAGTTCTGAATATCATCTGGAAAGCTGTCCTAATGAATGTAATCTCCCTCACAGGAATAAACCCGTTCTATCAAGCCCACTAGGGCACACTGAGATTTAATTAACTGTCCTGACTTTCATGAAGAAAGTACCAAATAATAACAACCAATGACACTGATAAAGTTGTAAGTACGAAATACGACTGTTTTGCCAAATACAAGCAGTACTCCTTTGTTTTTTATTAACAGATGCACCATGTCTCATTCCTTCAAGATGAGGATTGAAATGCTCTATAGCAATTTGTGTGAACTTTGGGGCACATGTACTTAAATCCTCTAAAATATGCAGTCTATTTGGTCAGTGAATTTCAAAGTTAATGAAACAAACATCCTCTTACATGAATAAGTGAGGAGAAAAAGGACATAAATCTTTCTGTTTGACTCCCATTCAAATCTGAACATGAACCACGAGCACTTCTAAAGCAAGGCAGAATTTTGCAATGTATTAAAAGCATATGCTAAAATCTACTGCTACTAAATAGCCTCCTTCTCCTCACTTTATCACTACACTGCATATGCCTCCTTGCAAGGGTCTGTGAGCTTTTAGACACATGCTATTTCTAAATGTGAAAAAAAAGGGAAAGGCAATGAGTAAAAGCAATCTTATGATGACTGTAATTTATAAAAGAAAGCTCTCTGAAAAGCTGCCCTGAGCCATACAGAACTCCAGTTGAATAATTAATTACATATTGACAAGGTCTTATAAAAGAAAAGCTCAGAGCTGTATTGACATTTATATCTTCTTAACATTCATCAGAAAATGTCATTCTGCTTGAAATAATTATTGGCAGCTTATAGGTTTTTGCCTTCGTATCCAAATTCTTATCAAGAAGATATGTGAGTGAGGATGTTTTATGGTTATATGCATTACCAATTTGCCTAAAATTTAATCTTTTTCATTGGCTAATTTATAGTAAGAGAATATTAGTATCTTCTACAAACAATTATGAAATTATTGTATGTACATAGCTACAAGCCACAGTGTGCTACAAATATTTCTTTGAACTATTCCAATTGCTATATATCAAAAGGAGAGAGAATAAATTTTTATATTTCTGTTTTCCTATTACATTTGCAATTAATTGAAGTAGGGTGGCATGCACATTTCTCCTAGAGCTCTTCTGTTACAGTACTTCAGTTGCACTTAATAAATTGCACCTTCCATGAAAAGAAAAGGTGATGGATTGAAAAATGTTTAGCACAACCATGCATAATTGATAGGTTCCCTAGTGCAAATAAGTGTCTAATAAATAATTAAATTTAATCTCATTATAAGAGTTTTCATAATGGGATAATTTAATTAAATGAAAGCCAAAGGGTTTTTAGGGGTTGAAAGATGCTGCTGTTGCTATATTTGGCTAATGGTCTGGGGATAGTATAGTGAAGAAGGGTAATTCACATGGGTGCATGCATTATTTAATGAATCCCTTTGAGATGGAGGAAAGGACAGATCAATGATAACTTGTCATTTTATCATTGCTTACAATGCACATTTAAACAACCTGGGAAATGTTAAAAACAGAGAAAGAATCTTGCAAGCCTTTGCAGTGCATCAGGCCCTCTCCCTGCCAGACACACAGTGAATAATGTCTTTTGCAATACGTAGTTGCACTCTCATCTAACATGGGTAATTTTTTCCTTATTTCAGACCAAAAATAAGAGCAAAGCCTTACAAGCTTCTGTACAGTTAGGGCAAGCCTGCCCCTAAGTGAAAGTTATAATGGATACAGCATGTATATCTGATACTAAAAAATTGATAGCTGTGCCATGTGGGACCCATTAACAAGCTTTTTGAGTGGGCTGAGTTTTGAGCTTTAAGTCTCCAGAAGCACTTAGCTAGGCTAGGATACTAAAACCATACAAGTCTAAGTAGTTAGCTCATTTGCAGGTGATCAGTTATGAATTAATATGAATAGTGAAGGTTATATCTTTTCAGATAAGACAAAAGTGTCATCTTGCACTCAGTAAATGTGCAAGATTCAAAAGCTAAATGGATGGTTTTGCAATCTGAACTTTCACTTTCAAATGACCTGTACAAGCACAAATCTATTCTCATTTAGAAACTTTCAGAACTTTTAGAACCCTGGTAAACTCTGAACACAATGACTGCTGTAGCACCACAGCCTTGTAGTTTGTCTGATGGTACCATATTTCTTTACCAGAGACATGTCAATCGTTCTTCTAGAACAACAACATAAGGATTATGTAACACAAATGAAAAATATTTTTATTATCTTTGCTAATACCCTTTTAAATCTTTCTGAACTTTAAAAGTGATTTTTATTCTATGAGTAACACAGGCTTACTACTTGCAGAAAGAAAACATTTTCTAGTATCAATGAAACCATTTTAATTTTTTATTGGTGCTGTGCTGTGAGTAGAGCTACAAAAGGATGCTCAAATCTCTCTAGGAGCTATGACTACAGCAGCTCACACAGTCCAACCAAATAGTTTGCATCATATTTGTCAGTTATATCAGGTCCCATGGGAGTTCTTCAGCCTTTCCCAATCTTTTCACCTAAATCATCTTGTCTTAAATTTGCCATCTCTCCACTCATCCTATTTTTAATTGATTAATAAATGCATTTATTGAAGTACTTTTATCATAGACGCCGAAGGTTTTGCACGACGAATATCAGTCTCCTATTGCTATTTTCCCTTTATTCTCCCAGACACTTTTAAATCCACACGTAAGTTTAGCAGTAACATGTTTCTTGAATTATTTCTTGTGAAAATCTAAATCCAAATACACCATATCTGTCTGGTTTTTGTTCACCTTCTCAGTGACTCATATGAAGAATGCAGAAACCTCACTGAGTCTCACATATGTTCTCTGAAGGATTTACACTTCCACACTCACTAGTTACCTCATACTAAAATATGTCTCAGCGCTTTCCAATATTGTTACTCATGTTTTTTATCCATCCCCTTCTTAAGCTGAACAAATACAAAACCATTTGGCTTTCTTGCTGCTGCTCTGTTAATTGGTTTAGCATTGTAAACACAAACAGTTCCTCAAATTTGTATAAGAAGTAGGTGTTTAATTTTACACTAACATAAATGAATCATTCATGACTCATTACAGAGATGTAGTGCCTCTTCCCTTCTCATCTGTTATATTTAGTTTCTTACACTTTAATAGCCTTACTAATTAATGTTTTGGCTTTTACAAAAGGAATAATTGGATGTTTTTTATTCTAATGAAGATCTGCAAAAAGATCCTAAGAAAAATTATCAGAAAATATTTTTGTTATTTATAAGATAGACTTTTCCCTCTATTTCTTTACAAGCAAACAAACAAAAATATACATGTCTTAGGAAAATAAAAGCTGCTATATTTTCTGACTAGGATGCCCAGAATTCAGTAGCACAACTTCTATGAGAGTTAAATATTCTGAAATGAGTTTCAGAGACAGTGGACTGAAATTAAGATGTTCTTTTCTGCAAGTAAACTTCCTCAGGCACAATTATATACTTAAATCTCTGGGAGGATTTTTGTACATTTTATTACAGCTTATTTAAATCAAAAAGCTGGCAAGTAAAATCTCTGCTGATTATTCAATAATCTATTCGGTCCTTCAGGAACCAATGAAGTTCTCCATCCACTTCTCATCTTCTCAGCTAAGGAGACCTCCAGTAAACCAAGCTAAAATACACATGCAGCATTACAAAACTAAGACTTTGCCTGCTTTATGTAAAATACAGGAAAAATATAGAAGACACTTATTTCTTTCTTTCTTTTTCAGGCTGCATTTCCACAATGGCTTATTAGAGTATAACTTTAGTTCTGAAATACTTTATCTGGTGTCCAAGCTTTAAGAGGTTACGGGCAGAGGGATTTTGTTCCTTTAAGAGTGGGACCTTCTATTTATTTTTCCTATTAATTTACAAACTTCATTTCCCCCCTGCTCCAGGAACTAGTACTCTAATACCAAAACCTCAGCAGACACCTATATTTAATGTTGCAATAGCGATCATACCATAGATTTAAATTATAATCTGTGATTTCTACTCCTTGTTATAATGCTTTCCCAGCCTGTATGACAAAATTTCAATAAGTCAAAAGGGAAAAAAAGACTCAAATGAGAAAGTAACATGGACATATTTTGGTGGCATTCAGAAGTCTACCTAAGTAGCAGAATTTCCATTTTCATGGTTTCTTTTCTTTAAGAAAATTCTTTTCAGCCACCTTAAACTCCAAACTTTGGCAGTCAGAGTTTTCATGGAATACTCCAGTACATGCAAATTTTAACACTGCCGTGTGGCTGAATAGTGGCTCCATGTACTCTAAAACAGTCAAACCACCACAGTACAGTATGGAAATATTGTAACTTGAGCTTGGAAATCCAGGTTTTTTTTCTAACTGCTGATTCTACACATCAGTATCTTCTAGTAAGAAGTCAGTATCTGGCACTAATAAGTACACCAGTTAATGCTTTCATAAAGCTCTGCTTTTTGCATGCATGCATCACTGAATCACAATGCACAGAAACTAGAAGGAAATAGAAGAAATACATGTAATATTTGCCCTGTTAAATGTATACCAAAACTAATTTCTAAAACTGCATTTGTACCTAAGTTACTGTGCATTTGGGGATTATTAGTTTTATCTAATATTTCTTTTGAAATCTACTTCTGTGAACATAACTTTGCTGTACTACTATGACTTAAAAAATGATGACATTGGGATAAACTTTGCAAGACCTATTCAAAATATATAAATTAAACTTGAGAATGACTTCCCAAATAAGTATATATTTTATTATTTCCACAAATCACGTGAATCAGTATTTCAGTCTGGCTTGTATTTAATGCAACAAGCAATAGCACATGAATTTACACTTAATTGCTATGGCTTGAAGTACAGGAAGGATCCCAGATTTTTTTTCCTCAGTGTACCAATCCATATCTTGTAGGTTCGTTCAGTTAAACATAAATTTCATAGGCCCCAATAACCAAATGAAAAACCACAGTTTTACTGCCATTTCTGGACTCCTTCCTGCTGCTGTGAAGTCCTGCCCCAGATGATTTCCATGACCTCAGTTCTCCATGAGACATAGTAGTTGGCATAATGAACAACAAAACTTCAGTTACACTGGAGAAAAATTCTACTTAAAATAGAAAGAAACTAAAACACTAATATTTTTCCTTCTTGCAGCATGGGAGGGATTCTTTGATAGAACTGGTCAACATCTGTAGAATTTGGACTTGTTACATGTCACTGACTGAAACCTTCTCAAGGCACTACAGGGGTACAATCAAAAGTCAGCTAATCCAGTCACAGAGCAAACAGTCTATCCATACATAGATACTGTTCATCAGTAACTATCACCAAATCTAAATGATCACAACTTCTGGGATTCAGAAGAACCTGGAGATCTGCCCCCCTCCCTTCTCATGCTTTTCTGTCCATCCATCTAGTACATCTCTCCACAGTCCCAGGTGGCTCTAAATCTTTTACAAGTCTCCCAAGGATAGAACAAAATGCTGAACTGCCACTCATTTACATAAATGCAGAAATCAAAAAGAAAAACTTTCTACCTCTGCATGTAGCCAAAGTAAATTGAGTCTTTACAGTTGTAATATTACATATAGTGAAAAAAATATCTAAATATCAAACATGAAGCTGTCAGAGAATCTCAAGGACTTCTTCATGTTTCCTGCCAAAAGTTTGTGCTGGAAATATTCTGCTGGATATACTTCACTAAGACTTTATGAGAGCCTCAGCTTCACACAACCCAGTTACAAGTTCGCAGCTGCCCTGTAAGGACAGAAACTCTGGAGCCAAGCATAAAGTTGTGACAGATGAGCAAGGCTCCAAAAATATCTATGAATGTGGTTTTTCCAATATCTTACACAAAGCAGTCTCTGGTGTGCTGTAATGCACATCACTGTAATGTTTGCTGAATGCAAACTCATTAACACAGCTGGACAGGTCAGTTCTGTATTCTTAAACTACTGGCTGGTAAGTAACAGATTTTCACTTTTCTCTCTGGGCATACACAGGATCTCTTGTTTCAAATGGGAAATGTAAAAAATGGGATTGATATAAACAATGCTTATTTTTGGTCAATTTTGACATTTTACTTTGAAACCAATGTAAGACACACCCTTGAACTCCCTCTGAGGATGTATGGGAATGTCCCCACCTACTCCCTCAAGTCCAGTCTTAATCCAGATAGGAACAAAGTATTTTTGAATGCAAAGTAATGAAGACATATAATGGCAACTTTGAAATACATTCTCAGGAAGCTGAGATTCATTCATTTGAAAAAAATAAACTGTTCATAAGAACAGACAAATCACTTTTCATAGACGAACATTTTTCAGACATCTCATGTTGAATATTAACTGTGCTAAAGAAACGCAGAGCAAACCAGACAGCAATCGAAGACAAGGAGCAGATGTCCTGTGAGTTTTATGAAATACTAAGTAGTAGGATAAATGGCATAATCTGGTTAAGATCAGTAAAACAGCAGTTCTCTGAAGGTAAACTTCTGTTTCCAATAGATTTGTAGATCTGAATTGCATTTTGAAGTTTAAAATTTCAGTGAAAAGACAGAAAGCAAGAAGAATGCAAAGACAGTATGTCCTCCTGAATAGATTAAGTGGAAACAATACGAGAGAGGTGAGATCCACCGACCTTTGGAGGAACCTTGTGTGATTAATGTAAATAGCACATTACTCCTATTACGTGAAGAGGCACTAAAAACCAAAACCTTTCTGCACTTGACAGAGAACATTGAGTATCCACAACCTAATCATCCCCTCCAACATTTTACTTTTCTCCAAGCTGAACCTCTGGGCACAATACTCACAACCACTCACTGATGTCAGACCAACACTGGCACAGCACAGAAGGGCATGGTACTTACAAACAAAGAGGGAAAAAAATTTGGAAGACCTAAACATGCCAACAGAGAGCCGTTGGGAGTTGTCTAAAAGTTAAAACCTGACCTTTATTCCTCAAAATAATATGTGGCTTGGCCAGGGGATTAAATCTGGCAAACTCTACCAAGTTTAGCATGCTTAAGGGGAACCTAATTGCAGCCTTCCAGTACCTGCAAGGAGGTCTTCAATAAGACAAGAGCCAGGCTCTTAACAGTGGTGCCTGGTGAGAGGATGTGGGACAGTGGGCATAAGCTGAACCTCAAGAGTTTCAGAGTGGATAACTGGAAAATCATTTTCACCCTGAGGTTAAGAAATTGGAGGTTTTTCAAGACTGGACTAGATAAAGCTCTGAGCCACTTGGTCTGCCCTTATAGATATGATCCTGCTTTGAGCAGCAGGTTGAGTGAAGGACTTCCTGGGTTTCCTTCCAAACTGAATTTTCCTATAATCCTAATATCCTAAGTTTTTAACCGTTAAAACAGATAAATGGCTAAATAATTATTAATTACAGAAGAATTAATGCATAGAGAAAGAAGTTGTAGCTCTAGTATATTGCTTAGCATTAGCCACCGCATACTTGCCATTCAAATTTCCTACATTGCTTATTATAGAAAAAGTGCCTTGATGAAGCCTTATGTAGTAGATATTAAAAGCTTAGAAGAAAATGATAACAAATCTTAGTCAATAAGCCATAAATTAAATTGTCTTCAAGTAGATCTTGGCATGTTACATTACATTTCCATTCAGCAGGCCTTGATTGGCAGATCGTAATGGAATCATCGTTACAATATTACATCATTAATTCATGAAATAATACTAAATACATAATCCTAAAACTATGTTCAGACATAGTGGAGAGGGACAGCTACAAGAAGCTGGCTATTCCTCCCCATTCCTCACCTCCAGCTAAAACAAACAGAAGCCCACCCTGTACTTCCACTAACACAGTCCAGCAGGTAATGAAACACAGCAGATAGCTTCACCGTGACTTCTTTGTGCCTCTAGTTCCACTTCTCCTGATGGGAAAGGGAAAAGATGGTACAGAAAAATTATCTGTATCCTTTCTGGGCAGGGACAGGATCCTCACTACCTGCTAAGAATGAGCTGTCCACACACCATGTGCTGCAGAACAACTTGACAACCTGGAGAAATCAGTGCTAAACCTATAAAATGCTATAGGTTTCCAGAATCAGTTCTGGACATCTCTGATTAAACCCTTTCCTTAAAGGCTAAAGATTGTTACCCTCCAGAAATGTCCATGAAGTTGTATTTACAGTAGGGCTGCAGGCTCAGAGCGGTAGTTGGAGCCCCTAATACCTGACTTAACAGCTGTAGGTGTTCTATGAGCCAATATGCTTTTAAGGTCCATAGTTTCATGTACAATGATATATATTTCTGAATGTCTAGGTATGTATTGATATGGATACACACAGGTACAAAAATACTGTGATTAATTCTCCCAGGAATTTTTAGTTTCCTGTCAGTGGTTGATTTGCCAGACCTAGGAAGTCCCACTAAATCTTTGAGAATGGATAGCTAAAAAATGGTATTTATGATCTAACAAATCAAAATTATGCTGAAAATCTATTTACAGTATCATTTTATTTGCAATATTCCTTCTGGTGCAGTGAAATGATAAGGAAATATTCCTTTTTTGTAGTTTTTCAGTAGTTAATTTGCAGAAATATTTTCCATTTGCTAAGTAAATTGTGTTACAGGGCTTTCTTAAATAAAGAACTGTACTGTTCACATGATCAAATTCCAGCACTGTGGGCTGTTATTTATATCAGTGACGTTAAATATGCCATAAAGGTTCAGAAAGGTACAGAAACATACCTCTGCCATATTATCTATTAAACATAAAAAAATTATGAAGGTACAGTTTCCTCAATCGGAACAGAAGGCTTACTGCTGAAGTTAACAAAGAACATCTGGTTCTCATTTGAGGTGCATTCAAGTGTTCATTAAAGTGTCCTTGATGGTCACTTTCAGCCTTTTTTTTTTTTTTTTGCCTGCTTCACAATGGTTTGTGTCCTAACTCTGTGGCAATTACCGCGTGTTACTAAAAACAGTCATTGTCACTGTACCATTTCCCTTTGAAAAATCGCAAGAGAAACATGAAAGAGAACCAAATGTGGATCTCATCTGATTTCACTGTAAGAGCAGCTTCTATAGCTCACCTTGTTCGTACTTCCTAGGGGTGTTTATTTTCTGCAATTATTCATCTAGGCTTCACTGAACTTGAATACTAATAAATTTTAAGAAGTGAAACAAGAAGCCTTCGTACTGTCTGCAGGGAGGCCTCAGAAAACTGTGTGTTATATTGAGAGTTATTAGTATCAGCACCAAAGGTGCCAATACTTTGTTACTTGTCACAGAAAGCTAGATACGGTAAAAAACATAGGAAAAAGAAAACAAAAACTTTGTACATTTTTTCTGAACACATGAACATCCTTACATGACCAATCTAAAATGGAGGTTCTTTATAATGGTTCATTATAATTTGTAAATATTTTCTTTAGATTTGTGTTGCGGTCCTCTATAAAAATCTTAACTTTAAAAAATAAATTAACTTTAATAGTTTATAACTAAATTTGGAGGGGAAATAATTATTTAATTACACAAATGAGTGTGCATTATTTATAGTCGCTGGTGAAATTTAAGGAAACTACTTCTGTGCTTTGGCTTAAAGCACAGAAATTTCTGTTTCATTGCTTGAAGTTAAGAAAATTCAGCAACATGCTGTAACTGCATTCTAAGTAAATTAAGATTGGTATGGTTACAAAAGTATAAGGATTTGTGACACTTGACAGGCAAGTGCAAAGATAAGACTGCCTTTAAGCTTCTGTACATCTGGAATTAGACTGAAACCTCTCTGAAATATGCAGCAAAAATTCACGGGATGTAAATGTGGGCTTTAAACATTTGAACATACGATGCACATGCTTACTGCATTCTCTGAAACTAAAATGTTTAATAGTTACATAGGTTACACAGAGGTGGTTCTGCTTGTCAGTAGGCACAATAAAAGCATTCTCTGAGTGACTGGGACTATAAAAACACTTATAACCCTTGCAGCGTGGCAGCGAAAGGGTAGCAAGGCACTTGCAGAAGAAATGGCTTTTCAACTTACTTTCCAGCTTGGCTGGCAGCAGCCTAGAAAGCTTAAGTGCACACGTGCTTTAAACACTAGGTGAACAAGTTCCGCTTACAGCTTCTTAATATCAAGCTGATTGATATAAAATGTCACTCAAAATTGTTCAGCCATTTCTGAGAATGGTAAAAAAGAGAACACCTATATTTAACACCTATATTCAAAATAATTAATTATAATTTTTTAACTCAGGCTATACATTAGGAAAGTGAAATTCATTTCAGGGCAGCAATTATTAACTTCCCTATGAATCTGATAAAAAAATAAATAAACTTGGAAAACTGCAGCTCATGGTAGACTCTTGACAACATATTGCATTTTATCAGGTCAGTCCTATGGACCAATCTGTTCACACTTGGTATGCTTTGAGGAATTCTGGAGGCTGTCGCATGAAATTAGGTCAGGAATGGGTTTTATCTTCTTTTTAATGATCTTTGCCTTCCCTTCATTCTCTGTCTTGTGTCTACAAAGGGCAAAGAAACAAGTTGATTCAAATGCAGGGAAAGAAGAGGAGCTGAGAGAGGAAATGAGCTCTGGGGCTCAGAAAAGCATGAATAGTCAGATGTGTGAGCAGAGGAAGGAAGAAGAAAGATACATGTTAGTGAGGACAGGAGCTGGGGATGCAGGGATGTAAGGGGCAGTGCAGGACCTGGGGTCGGGGATGAAAGAACAAGAGATGGGAACTCCCTGGGAATGAAGACTAGGACTGACCATGAGAGAGAAAAGTGATCAGGAGGATTCACCTCAGCAGAGACATCTGTATGGATGGAAGGATAGTGCTGGGAACCACTTGCTGGAGCACAAAACAAAGGGGATGCACAGGGGATCAACCACTGCCTTCCCAAACAGAAGATGCCCGCAGATGGCATATATGCAGTCAGGTTCAAGTGTTTCGCTGGACAGCCTGATAATACAGTTCTACATACCAAGGACAGGCAGGGAGCAAGTCTTTGATAAGCTTTTATGAAAGCAGATCAACGTATTCCAACAGTCAAGGAAGAAAAGCAAACAAATGTACAAGGAAGGAATAGGAAACAATATGGGCATGGTGCTAAAGTAAGAAAGAATAATGATCAGAATTCATTTTTAAAGATTCTGCATGAAATCACTAAAGTCAGGATAACAGGTATTTATTTAAGGTGAAACCACTACCTACAAAAAAAGTTTTCTGCATGAGCATAAGCCAATTT
>JAWWLV010000088.1:119584966-119660372 GCA_035041135.1 Platyrinchus mystaceus
ACTTTAAGGAAACAGCCTCAAATATGCCATCTATGTACCACACTTTTGTGACCTAATTCTCCTTGATATAGTTTGCACAGTTCACCTTTGATGAAACAGGCAGGAAAAAAATCAAAAATTACTCATCCTTCAGGGATGTTTAAATATGATGTTGCTGTTGTTTGAGCTTTAACATAAAGAGAAGTTCCTTTGCCTGTGGGGCTCAGTTTTCCATTTCAAAGGGACAGCCATCCTCAGAGTATCAGCAGGCAGAAAGCAGGAGCAATCTGCCTGGGCAAGAGGTACCACTACACTCTCTGCCTTAGACATGAGCCAGACATCAGCTGCCCACCTACAGGAACGAAATCTTCAAAATCTTTTAAGAGCATGTTAGACAAACTAATCTAGTCTTCTAGTCTTCTATTTAATTTTATGTAAGACTGTGTGTAAAATGACGTTCCAAAACATACAATTGAACAACAAAAGAGAATTAGACCAATATTCATGTCAGGAGGGCATGAATACCTGGACTCGTGTAGTATATAAACCACAAAAAGTTAATAGCTAGCTATTTTATTCCAACACCAGGAATATTTTTCATTTCCTAAGAAAGAAGTAGAGGTCCCAAAGGCACAAGCATACATTCAGTCATGCTACCAGACATTTGGCATGATAGGTATGTTGCAAAACACATAATTTCTTGGAATTTGTGAGGCTTGTGTTCTATAATTGTATCACCTGGAAGTCAACATGCAATTCATCCCCCACATTTTCTGGTTTTGTATTTTTATACATAGTACATGGGATCCGCAGATCTCACTAAACCAAGTATTTAAATAAGCAGAAAACCCAAACAGCACTTGTAAGAGATTTATGATCTGCATCAGTACATTTAGCCTATTCTCTGCAAAGATAACAAGAGCACAAAAAGACAAAATTACTAAACAGGAATATTCAAGACTAATAAAATAAGTAGACACTGCAAGCAATTCTGAGGCTTGGACAAGGCCTCTACTGCTATGTTAGATGTCCTGGACACCTGCACAGGACCAGCTTACCTTTGCAGAACTGTAGAATAATAAGGCTTCTCTGTAGCAGATGCTGAGGATTCGAAGACATTACAGAAGTTGAGCACCATACACTACAGCTAAATACCTGAAACTGAAAAAGGGCTCATGTTCTGTAGATTAACTGCAAACGCAGGAGAATGTATGCCAAAAAAAACCCCAGCCCTGAAGAACCATTTGTTATTGTCTCAGATTAATATAAACACTTCATTGAAAACATGCAAAAAGCCAACCTGTGGTAATAAAGGAAAATTCAGTCAAGACAAGACCATTGAGAAAAAGCTGAATTAGTTATTTGCATGATACTATACAAGAAGAAAAGACCTTGACAGCTCCAAACCAAAGTATTAGCAGAAGAAGCTTCGGGAACAGGTTAACAAAATGAAGAGACACAAAACACCCAGCCCCAAGAGTTCACCCAAGAGCTCTAGAACAATGGAAGCATGATCAAATCAGCTGCTATAATAAACAAGAGAATTGGTAGGCACATGGGAATATGATGTAATGGCCTAGAGAAAGCATGGCTTTGTAAAGAGAAGTCATAACTTAAAGATTACTTGCATTTCTGTAAGGAGTTAATGATTATTTGGATAAGGATGATTTGGTTAATGTAGTATATTTAGATTTCTGAAAAGCTCTCACAAGCCAAAAGCTCTTAAACAATTTGTTACAAGGTAAAATAAAAGGTCTGTCATGAATTGCTATCTAGAAGATAGAACACAGTAAATGGGCAGCTTTCACAATGTTACTAGTGGAATTCCAAAATAACTTTCTGAAAAGCTCAGTGGCCAATGGCAGTCAATAGAGTGGATATAATGTTTAAAATTATTAGGAAGGAAACACACAGTAAAACAGAAAACATCGTAAAACCAGAGTGCTCACATCTTGAATCTCTTACACAAAGCTCAGCAGCAGCCTCAGGAAAAAACAAGGCTCTTCAGCATGGAAGAGATACGCTGTTGTCATGAAAACAACAGAAGTCTACAGAATCAGGAAAGAGACTGCAAGAAGTGAACAGAGATTAACAATTCACCATTTCGCGTGGTCAGAAAAACTTAACAACACCACGTTTTTAGCAGCAAGCATAAAACAACAAAACCACTTTCTTTGAAAAAGCATAATTAACTTGTGGAACTCATCACTACAGAAACTCAAAGTATATACATGTTCAGATTAAAGCAAGTTCATGAAGGACAGCACTAAACACAATGTTTTGGATGTATCTTCCATCCTATCAAAACCAGCATTTGCTTTTTCTCCTACACTCATTAACTGTCTGCTGCCAGTCCCTGTTAGACACAGAACAGCAAGCCAAGTTATGTTGTTTAACCCAGTGTAGTGGCACTTACATACCTCTTGCTCTTCTCTGCCAGTCCCAATGTGAGTGTTCTTCAAGCTGTCATATGAGACTCTTGTTTGCCTGTCTAGCCCCAAAAGCGTTTGCTTCTGAGTAGCTATTGTCTTTAAGTTTCATTAGTCAGACCAAAATACTGCCAAATTAATTACACTCATCATGGGTAATTATTTTATTTTAAAATTGTAGATGAAGAAGAAATTGCAAAGATGGAGATTCCAGCTACCAAGAAATGCAAGATACTCTTTGCTCCTGATGATCAAAAGTGGACGCGATACTGGCAAATAAGACAGTCTTTTGAGCATCAATAAACAAGGCAAGATAAGAACAGAAAGAGCTGATGTCCAGTGCTGCTAGGATTTGGCAGTGTTCTTGTCTTCTGTATATAGAAAGCATAATGGCAGCATACAGCCCTTCCAGGGACTGAACAGAGGATTTATGCAGTGTCTGCACTATATAAACCTGCTTGATGTGCCACTTAGCTTTTACAGTGCCTTGCAAAACCCAGAGGAAAAACATAAACATAGATCTTACACCTTCTCCCTCTCCAAAGTACTCTTGCAAATGACAAAAATCTGATGTATCTATCAGCCTACCACTAAATACATCTTGCTTGTTCCCCACAAAACTAATGCCTCAAAGTAGAGTAGAAAATAGAAGTGGATCAGGGCAACCCTAAATTTAGATTCTTTTTTCATATACAAATAACTGAAGGTGAAAGCCAGGCATATAAGCATTTAACTAGTTAATCCTGAATACTGAGATACTTTTAGATCTTTTAAATTATTTACAGGCCTAAAAGGGTGGTCAAACATGAAAAATATGTCCGATTATTAAGAATAAAAATAAAATAAAAAATAGATCATGCTTACTTTCCTAAAAATATCTACAGTACTAAACACACATTCAGCAAGAGCAAATGCCTGAATCTACAAGCACCCAAGCAGTGCTTACTCTAAAAGCCTCTCACTCTTTGAATCCCCATTCATTTTTCCCAAATATAACTCTTAGATTATATTTTCAAATCAAGGAAAGTGTGAAAGTGTGTCTGAAATTACTTACTCTCCTACGTGCTTCTTTTAAAACAGAATGAGAAAAAAGAAAAATACTTTTTTTTTTTTTTATCTTCAAGCAATTTCATTCATTGCTCATGACCATTAACAGCATTTACAGCTCTGTAAATTATAATCAGGATAATCAAATCCTGTGCTTCGGGGTATGAGCTGATCACCATAGGAGCTGGGAAGAAATTTTCTCCCATCTGCTGCATTGCACAGTTGTATTGGTGCATGTTGGTACAATGGAAAGTCCACCCTATGTGAACACTGGTGGCAGAATATAAGGCTTTGAATGCCAAAAATGTCAGAATGACAAATTCTATGTGATTGATGAGAAATCCCTATGAAGCCTTCCTATTGCTGCCAGATTCTGCTGCTGTGCTATGTGCACGGACCACGAGACCAGTGAGTCTACGACTTCCAGGATAGTCTAGACAGCACAGCTACAACAAGGCAGACAGAAATAGAGAAGAATATCTTTCCTACAAACTCTGAATTTTAATTTCTGCCGTTGTAAACAGGTCCTTAACTGATTAATCTTACCCCCAGCAAATATAATTTGATTTTACTGTAGCCATATATGTAAACATAATATGAGAAAATCATGGCATTAACATTATTAACTACTAACAAAATTATATTCCTCAAGCAAGAGCTGGAACATAACTTAATTTAATCTAATACATTCCATGCACAGAGACACACACAGACACACATATATACACTCACACCAAAATAACATTAATTTAAACATCATGTGTCTGAAATCCACTAATCTGAGGTCAGTATACATAAGATTGAAAACTGCACTTAAACAGGATTTCTCTGTCATTCTATTATACTTGTCTATTACCATAGGACAATGGTAAGCACAAATATTTCAGACAAACCCAAAATAAGGAGGAACTTACATTTCAATATCCCACGTAAAATAGCAAACTAAAATTAGAAGTTTACTGCATACATAGGAATGATACCAGCGATAGCTACAGCCCAACCCAATACCCTAAATATTTAAGTGCCAACCTGAAGCTCCCATCTCCTGACATTGCTATCCATACAGTTATCAGGACACACATGTGTGTGCAGAGCAATGCCTTGCAGATCCCTAAGCCAGTCACCCCACTGCGAGTGCACAGGAGGTGGCATCTACCCTCTCGCTTAACTGTGAGTGCTATATCTGTACAGGTCCCAAGAACCACCAAAGATGTCAGAAGGAAAAAGGTGAGTTGGTGACCAAAATCCTTGTCAAAATACTGTGTAAGGTAACATACTTCTATTAAGCATGGGTAGAGAAGCCTTCCTACTGGCTTAATGATCCTTCTTACAGACAACACATTCTGATAGGAAGCTCTAGCTTATCTGTGAGTCACTATCATGGGGACAAAGCTGAGTGTTGGAGTTGGTCAGTGCCATTAGTGTTGCTAAATACAGGGTTGGATCTATCACATAAATATGTATGGTAAATTTGAGACAAAACTTACAAGAGGATGTCTCTGAAGAAGTTGCTGAAATCTATGAGATTGCTCCACACTGTCTTTGAGATACACATTCAAGCAGTTGAACACAAAATACCTGATCTGTGAAGTTGTTTGTGCCTAAATATTCACATTCTCTCTCTTTCTCTCCATAGAAGTGTTCATAGAAAATTGTGGGTTTATGTATGCATCAAAATACTTTCCCTTTGTATCTGCAAGACTAGAAAATCCACTAAAAAATTATATTCATGTCCGCATTTACTCAAATGGCACCAGGACAGGTGGTGGAAGAAAACAGGTATGTCATGGAAATCTTGGCATCTGAGTGAGTATCCCTGCTTTTGAAGCAGCAACAGAAACATGTCCTTCTAATTAGAAATGATTTTTTCAAGAAAAACAGTATATGCACTTAAAAACAATGTTTCAGGTAGTTCATTTAATATTACACAAATATGCTTTGTACTGAAGTTTTTTTTTTAGTAAAAGTGAAATTCAAAAAACAGTTTAGGTTTGTGCATATATAAGTAAAGCAGTGTGTGTATGTGTGTGTGTAAATACCATATACCCAGATGCAAACCCTCAATGCATTAAATAAGCTTCAGCTCTATACCTTAGTACTCAATTCTGAGTCTGGTTACCTTCCGGATTGCTAAGTCTTTCTAAATTAGAACAAGCAATTTCTCTTTGTTTTACCTAATATTTGAAAATGGCAAAAAAGTCCCATGGGTCACTGAAAATTATCCCTTCATTCCTGCCGCCTGTTTCAAGTCAGTCAAAACATTCCAGACTTCAAAAGGGGGCTTTGCCTGCTTAGGCCATTTTGGTGTCCTTCTATGGTTGGCCTATGAGGGATTGGTTATTTGGATAAATTAGTTTGTGGAGCCTGCTGGCCTTCTAGAAGACCTCAGTGTCTGACTGCAAATTAGTTCTACCGAACATGTAGAAATCCCTGGGCAGACGAGAAGAAATAAATGGTGATAAAATCTAATACTACAATGTTTGTAATGTGATTTTATTCTGCTCTGTAGCTTGTAAGCAAAGCTAATGTAGAATTAAAAATTTTCAAATATTAAAATGTCCATGAAAGCACAATATCAGATCAGTATCCGAGTCACAGCAGAGAAGGCTGGATGCCAACTTTAAAGTTAAGCTTCCAGCAGGAATCTTTTACAAGAACAAACAAAAAAACCTCCTGGTTTTCCACAAAATCAAGTAGGTATTTACATTACGGATGCACCCCTGCTTAAGCCAGGAAGTCACACAGTTGAATTCGGCTGGAGCTTGGGCTGTGAATAAACTGCTATGCAGTCTTTTAGTGCATAGTTGTACAACTGCCTAAGGAGAGTTTATCCTTAAGGAAGAGAAGTCAGAGAGCCAAAACTAACAAACATGGCTCCTCGAGCGGAACAATGGTCCAGAAAACCTAGTAAAAAAGAAAATAAACTTCACTGGCAGTTTGCTTTTTACTGTTAAGGGCTAAGCTACAACTTCATCAAGCCTTTCAAGAAGACACTTCAGGCAGAACAGTATGCACACTGCGCACTTATACAGCGGCTGGAAAGACTCAGATGGACTTCGTATTTCTTATATACCCATTTTTATAAGGTGATCTAAAAATACGTCATGCCATAACAACGAAAAATATCCACCTCTGAGGAAAAAAGAATTTGTAACTAAGATGAGTGGTGGTCCCGAGTGAAACCCCTGCAAGGTCTCTGTCCTGCTCCTAAAACCAGGACCATAAGGTCAACACTCTGTGTGTGTAAAACACACTAAGAGTTACACTGACAATGGGATTAGTTTCCGATATCATTGGCAGAAAATTACAAATGCTCATTAAAAATAATTGCTGTGATGAATGCTGTCTTTAGGTTTTGGTTCTGCAAAGATGAATATGCCTGACACTACAAGCTGCGGTAGCAGCACCTCCATCAGTGCTGCAAGCATTGTTGCCTATGGCACTGTAGGGTTTCTCCCACCAATTAGGAAAATTACATTTTAAGTTACAAGAATTCCTCCATGTTGTTACTGCAAACCCAGCTGAATGAAGAGTTTGTAGTGAATAACCTATGGCTTCCAAACTGTCCATACAATTTTCAGGAGTACTTTCACTGAAATGTTTTGAAAGAAAAAATTCTATCAATACTGATCGAGCAGTTAGTACGGACTGCCTAGCAGCAGCTCTTTTCAATTTGGGGAACTTAAATACATCAGCTTGTTCCGGCTGTTCATTATTTTTGACACTTACTGAGTGTAATAAGTGGGTTTTGTGGCTTATGTTTCCAATATCCTACCGAATGCAGATAGAGAGGGGAAGGGGAGTGGGAAGGGTGCAGGCCATTACATTTTATGGGCTCAGTTACAGATTGCAATTGCACGGTGCTTGTTGGCTATTGCCTTGCAGAGCTTTCCAAAAAGGAAGTCTGTCACACATTTCTTCAGGAGGGGGATGCAGAGGGGAGTACAGTGCTGTGTCAATCTTTCAGAGAAACTGAGGCAGAACTGATATACATGACTTTCACAGGTAACAGTGCTATGAGTTTTCAACTAAAGGTAAAATACTTGATTTTTCACCCATTTTCCTCATAGACTTTGTTCCCTAATGTGACAAACAGGTAATGTGATCATGAAAAACATGTCATTGATGATGCTGTTCAAACCTGGAGGTCACGCCTGGCTGTCGCCAGCCATGCCCACAGTCACAGCCATGTCACCACCAAGGCAGCGGCCTCTGAAACCACTCGAGAGTTGTGCTGCCAGATCCTGGCTCGCCTTGAAACAAAATGAACTTTCTAGCCCTTCTGGTAGTGAAGATAACCTTGAAAATGTGAAGAGAGTGTAATCTGATGCCTCAGTAAGACTGCAAGGAGCTTGAAACAAAGACAGAGAGATGTGAACTGCCCCAGCCATCTCTCTCTGGGCCCCATGGACTCAGCATTTCTGTGGTCGTGGAGTCTGGCATTTTTCCAAGATTCCACAGAATCTCGCATGTTTGCTGCAAAATTCATTATTTTGCTGCAGCCAGGTGCTGGATGTTTTTTGGTTTGGGTTTTTATTTCCCTCCCTCCCCCTTTCTTGCTGAAATCAACTACTCACTCTGTCTCTTTCCATTAGCAGAGGTATGAGGTGAATTTCTGGTGCAAGTGCTGCTCTCTGGTACATGGCATGGGGTACGCAGGAGAGAAGTGTCCGGTGAGCAGCAGGGAGGAGAAAGAAGTTGGAAATATGCAGCCAGGCTGCCCAGAGCTGAGGTTTGGGGGCTGCAGGGGAAATCAGAGAAGATTAACTGCTAGAGTGGACCAAGAGTACCTCCTTTTTTGGCTCATCGGATGCACACTGTTTGGAACTAACTTGACTGCTGAGGGCCTCAGAGTCTTCACTCTGTTTTCCAGATGGGCAAACTCCATCATCAAAAATCCTCAATGCTGAAAATACTTCTTGGTGTAAAATTTTGAAAAGAGAATTTTCAATTATGAGCCTGGACAGGGTAGGAAGGAAAATTATTTTATGCTGTATAATAACCTAATATCGTTACCAGAGAGAGACTTACGGAAGAAACACCTTCCAAAATATTGCCAGAGGGTATAGTATTGCTTAAAACTGCCAATATTTACTTGTGAAAAATTTCTTGTGCTGAGTTTTGCAAATAAATAAGAACGATGCATTTTTTTTAAAAAATCAATAGGAAAATCAAATTAAATAAAATACCCGCTGGCCTCTACAATGCCCTTTTTCTGAGTTTTTTAAAAGTCATTCATCAGGGTACCTCTAAACCACATGCATGTCTATATCAAGCACATCATGATGAATCTTCTGATTATCAGTGTTTTTCGTGTTTCTAGGGCTTCTAGAGGGTTTCTGGAGCAATGGATTCATGCCAATGCCAAGTTTGGAACTGGTAGATTTAGCCTACCACAGATGTAAGCCATGATAATTTTACATCAATTTTTTGAAATCAATTTGTGTAAGATGTACTGTTATCCATTCTCAGTTTCCTTATAATTAGAATTTCTCTAACATCCAAAATTATATTTTCATCTCAAAAATAATTAAAACTAGAGGTTTTGTATGAGCAGTGAGACTCATTGCAAATGACTGTCAGGCAGAAAAGCCCCTCAGGGTGGTGAAGAACAGGACTTACAAACTCAAATGGAGATTGGAGCACCAGTAATCAAACGTGGCATGAGATACAATCCTATGCATAGCACTTTAAAGTATAAGCATGTTGGCTGTGTATCAGACTTTCAGATCTCAGTAGCAAGCCAAATAATAAGACTTTATTGGTGGCTGCTCCAAAGTTGACCAAGAAGTACATCCACAAAAAGTTCAGTGAGGTGAGCAGCAGAGCATTTGGAGAGTCTTTAAGAAGAAACAGGCCCAGCCACTGAGGCAGCTCAGTTGTATGAATTTGTAACATCTTGGTTATCATTGAGATGTCTGCTTCACTGATAAATTGAAATCAAAAACTCATTATTGAGGGAGAAATAAAAATAAAAAAAAACCTGACCTTTTTTTTTTAGCTTGATAAAACAGGAGTGAACTATCTTTAACAGGTGCTTGTAACACTAACAAACACACCTCAAAGTCTTTTTTGGACTTGGAAAGAAGCAGAACATCAGTGAAATTCTCAGACAGGATACAACACTGATATCATCTGTCTAGCCAGCTTCAGATTTGTGTTCTGCTTCTTTCTTAGGCACCTAGTAAAAGAAAGGCAGGGGCAGATGTAGTGTTCAAATTTGCAAGTGCAAGTTTCAAAGTCAGTTCCTACAGAACGCAAACCAAGCACAACAGTACCATTAGAACAATTTCTCCATATCATGAAAGTGTTGCTTAGAGACTAAAATCCCCTCTCAGCTCTACAAGCGTAACAGAGAGCAGAACTGAGTTTACTGGGCTTATTATGGTACCTTCTGTACACGTCAACACTGAGAGGCTGCATTCCTGTGTGTAACATCATTCTCTTCCTCAACAGAGAAATCTTGGCCAAAGACAGTGGTGAAGTACTTGCTCATCTACTCTCTCACACTGTTGTCTGATAAAATTTTTTTCATTTTCCTTTCTCTTCTCCTCCTGGTACTTTCTCCATTGTTCATCTATCTCTATCTTTCTAAAACATTATACACTTTCATTTCTCAGTTGTTGAATAAAGCTCCTCCCTCATCCATATGTACCTGAATTTGCTTCCACTGCATAGTTTGCATAGGCCACTTTCAAGATTAAATTTCCTTTCAACTGGTGTTTGTAGGGACATTTTCCTCTTTTCCTATGGACTAGCACCAGGTTTTAGAAGTCACTATATGTGTTTGGGATCTTAAATCCCAAACAGGTTTTGGGTTCTGGGTTTTAATGAGAATTCTATCCCTCACCCTCTCTTTCTTTCTTTCTTGTATGCACACATAGAAACCAAAATAAACAAAAACAGTGTTCACACCATCATCTTTACTTTCATTGGGACTATTTTGTCTTCTGACTACTGCTTGCAGGAAATCTCCCTGTTGGTCAACTGGCTGTTGCAAATGCAGCAGCCTCTCCAGTTATGAATGAGTTCAAGTGAGACCTAATTGAAGGATTTGATTCCAGGGTTTAATACCCAATTCTAAACCTATCCAATGACACTGCAGTCAGAAGAGTCATACCCTGCCCTATGCTATGTACCTTTGAGCACTTCAGTCCTCATCGTTTACAGAAGCCTGAGTTCTTGTAGATGCAGAGGGTCTATTCAGCAGTTACTGGTTTTGATTTTGATAATCCTGATAGCATCCATGACTACCACCCACTTGGGTAATGGGAAGGGAAACTCTGAGCAGATTAAGTGTTTTACAGGCTCTCTGGACTAAGTGGTGAAAAGAAGGAATGGAATGAACAACCCCAACAGGAGTCCTGGTAGTGCCAAACCATGAATAAATATTTCCCTTAATACTACTGTTAAGTGACAGTTACATTTGTCATTACATACAGCTCCAGCATACAATTACCCGGCCCAAACCCTCCACAGCACATGAAGCCCAGACTATGCTGGGCATACAGAGTGGAAGTATTGCAGTGGAAGTCACAGAAAATCCTGACAGCATCAAGGAAAGGCTTTTCATGCATGGAAGAAAGCCTGACCCCAAACAGAACATGGAGCTTGGGTGGTGCTGAAAGCTCTGGTACTGCAACTGCAAACAGGACCATCCCTGTTTAGCACTGGTCAGTAACCATGGCCACCCCTTTCTCTAGGAGTTAACTGGTCCTGTCCACACATTGCTGTAGCAGGGATGGATAAATACCCAAATGTACACATAAAGACAAGACTGTGGAACAAATGAACATTGAAAACTAACCAAAGACATATTGCTTCAGACAGTAAAAATTACACTAGATGTCTAGTGTAACAAAAACATGCAACACAATAGGCTTATTATTAGTTGTTTGTATTTTTCTACTCTGTTGCTACATGAAAAGCTAACACAAGCATCAGGGAAACTGAATATAGAATCATAGAATACAAGGGGAAGAGTGAGAGATAATGCAGAGTACTGTCAAATGTAAAAAATAAACAGACTGGAAAAAATGCAGGTAATAAATCTAATCAAATTTACTAAATAGTACTTTTTGTACTTATTTTACACCTGGTAAAAATAAGGCAATTTCAAGATGCACTTTTTCTGTTAAACAATCCAGAATAAAAACATTTATGTAGCATTTTGATGTTCACTGAGTGCCAAGAACGATATCACAAACTAAACTAACAAATCCAAAACACACACTAATCATTTGACCATGCATGAAACATTATTGTGTGTGATAGTTTGCAAAATTTCTTACTGTTATGACTTTATAAACAGGTATTTACAAGAAACAACAATACTGTTATACTTTTTTTGCCACTGTTCTTAAGATTTGCAGCTAGGAGTTGCACTGGCTTCTCCCAGAAGCAGTATTTGCATATATTCACACAAAGAGAAATAACTTCAAATAATGGGATGAAAACTCTCTAACAGATTAAAATGTTAACAACATACATGCAGCAAGCCAAACATTTCTTTGAGAGAGTAACAACCATCATTTCATGATACGAATCACTGAAGACAAATATTTTTAAAGCTATACCTAATTTTCTGTAGCTTTAGCGTAAGCCTTCATCTCTCAATTAATTCATCATTCACTGCTTCTTCCAATCACTAAAAGCATGTACCTCTCTAAGACTTTCATCCACTTGGTTGCCACAAAAATAATTACCACTTTAAAAGCTGTAACTTTTTTTTCTCAGGACTGACAAGTTGTTTACTTACAGACTTCCCATTTATTCCCTCAGGGTCTTCCATTGAAGATTTCTCCTTCCAAATTATATACGGGCTATTAGTTACAGTGAGGTTCAGACAGTCCTAGTACACACACACCTGTGGAAAAGACAGTACCACATCGTCGGATTAATTTGTTGGCATGAAACTAGGAGGCGATCTTCACTTCTGCAACTTTCCATTAACTAACAAGTATTCACAAGTTGGGAGCAGTTGTCTTTGAAGAACTGAATCAATCCTGAAAATAAATACGTAGCTGAGCTGTTTACCACAAATCCACACAAGCCAAAAGCAGGCAGCGAGAGCCCTGTTGTGCTCGCTGTCGGCAGACAAATAAAAGGCAGCCAGGAACTCTTTTGCCGACACTATTTCTGTGCCAACAACACATCTCTTCTTCTTTTGATTCTTTTTTTCTTTAAGGAAGCTCAGCCTCCCCTGATATCTATCAATGTCAATTGTACTTTAATGCTAAGAGGAAATAATAACAAAGAAATATGATTGTAGATTGAGCCAGGATAAAAAAGAAAATCCACAAAGTTTTCAAAATGTTGCCCTCAAGCTAAGGATATTTTTATACTAAATCTCTTCAAGTTTACATTAGGTCACAGTTCTAGGCTCTATAAATTATAAATATGGGATGCTTTGTGTTCTCTCACCTTTGGAAATGGTGTTCTTTGATGTTAAAAATAACAGTGAAGTACTGAGATGAAACAACGAAGGTTTACTCCCCAAACAGATATAAATCCAAAATATGGTTTCTTTCCATGGGCAATTTTCTTTAGAATAAAATGCTGTGAACTTCTTAAAATTCAGAACTATTTACTGGAGTAATTAAAACAACCCAGCTAAAATCCTCATTAGAAAAATTGGCATTTTTTTAATTACATGGGGCAAATGCTGTCTGCTAAAGGATAATAAAAATTAAAATCTGGGGGGTTTAAGTGTGTGTGTGTGTGTGTGTGATATATACCTTATATACAGTGAAATGTGAATAGTACTTTGTTTTTCTATGATAGGTGAAGATCTGATGGTCTGAAGATATTCAATTTGTCCTAAAACTATTCTGCATATGAAATACATATAATTTAGTGTCAGGATCCAAAACCTTATTCTGCATATTTCTACCTGAATAAGACTCTCACAAGAAAATTTAAAAAAATCCCTTCAAGCCCAGTTGTTTGGACACTATTTATTGCACACATTTGGCTACTTCTATAAAATCTAAGCATTAAGAAAGTGTTAACAGGTTCACTCCACACCCTAAGGAAGATGCTAATATGAACCATGCTTCTGCAATGCATCCACTCCCTTCTTTCTGGTTTACAACTGAGAGATCAAATCCAGTCCTGCTCCTGCTGAGAACAATGGCCAATCTGCAATATTTCTACAAAATCTGGTGCTCGTATTTGTTCTGACACCAGATTATAGGTTAGAAAATTATTCAAGGCTTTAAAAACTGACAATTAAAGTTAGGGAGGGGAAGGACAAGAAGTTCTCATAGCTTAAAAAAAATAATAATAGCAAAGAGCAGAAGAAAACAACTCTCTAACAATGCCCTGCTCCTAAGCAGTGACTGCCATCTGTTTCAAAAACTCTTTTATTGCAAAATTCAATAAATGGAAAAACCGCACAAACTGAAAGTCTGCAACTTCAGCAAGGGAATAAAATGGAGCCTTTTCTAATGGAAAAATATTCATAAGTCAATTGATGTAATGCTGGTATGTGGACGACCTGACAGATTTTCAGATCAGCAGTGCTCTCTTTACTAATGGAAACAAAACTTTACCAAGACTGGTAATTTTCTATTAAAGCCCAGATGGAAAAAGCATATATGTTTTACAGTACATTGTAGTTCAACCATAATTAGGCAACCTTACTTGCAGAAGTTGCTGCAGCAAACATTTCTCTCTCTGGGAGAGATTTCTACAACACACCAGCATCAAAAGAGCCCACTCTTGCATTTTCTGCTCTGACATATGCTGCCCTGAAAGTCACTGCAAAAGAGATTTACAAAAAGCTCCTATATACTCCTGAAACCCCCACACTCCTTGGGGCAAAGACTTTTCTTTCTCAGCAGACACCAGAGACCTCTGGCAGCATAATCAAGCCAGCAGTAACATGAGGGCTTAGACAGTAATACAGAACAGCTGATTTACAATGTAATTAAGTAATTTTAATTTTGAAAAATTCAACTTTTGAAAAAGAGCAACTTAAGTTATCCTTATTCTAATTGTCATCTTAGGTTATTTTTAACTTTTAGTAAAACTTTACAAAAACTAATTAAATTCCCTTGAGTTGTTAATGTATCAAAAATTACATCTAAATTACGTGAAGTATCTATTACAGAGAAGTTGTTATATTCAAAATATGCCACTGAATATGGGTGGGACAAAAACTCAAATTATTGAAAAAGACAAGATCCAAATTGAAGGGAAGTCATGAAAGTACATATCCCATTTTATTTTTCTCAATTACTCTGGAAGTCATTTGCTTGGTTAAATATTATTACTATTAAATACGCGATGGTAGCAGTTAAGAGTCCCACCAGCTGAAGAAGTACTATTGTACCAGGCATGATAACCAGCAGCCCTCTTTTCCAAACAGCTATTACCATTTTAAAGGGAATAAAAAACCACAAAGAAGTACAGAAAGTGGTTTACAGGGGATTTTTATTCCCTTCTTTCTGAAATGTTAGCCAACCCTGTGCAATTTTCCCCACACACATGGATCTCAACGTGTGCCTCTGCCACCAGGCACACGGCGGCTGCCAGTCACTCCCAGCCATGCTGCAGAGGTGGCCAGGAGCTTCAATAAGCTCCTTGTCCTGGAAGGGCTGTCCCCATCCAAGTACCCGCCTGAAAACCTGACAAAAGTGAGCGGCTGATTACTTGGGAATAAGGTGTTAAACACAGTGAGGAATACTGAGAAATAATCTCTTAGGGCTGGAAGGTACCAACGGAGAGTGATCTCTTGCACAGAGAGCACCAAAAGGTAACTAGCTATGTCTGACCCCTGGCACCTAGACACCTCCACTGAAGGACCAGGAGACGAGTTTCTTGTGCTTGCTGAGCTGGTCTTCATAAAACTTGTATTTCCCAAGCAAGCCCCACTCTGTCCCTAATATCCACATCTTGGAGCTGCCCCAGGGCTGCTGTAACCCTCCTTCAACGGCAGTGAGCCTCTGACGAAACTCACAGTGATCAGCAACAGCACTAACACAATATCTTGGGCTACCTTCCCCTTTCCACCACCAAGGAGAAGGAATTAAACTTTTTCCCTGTTCCTGGGCCACCAGCAGAATCACTTCTGTCTTACAACTTCCCGGCTGATTATGCCATTGCAGTCTCCAAGGTAAGGTGATTTTTAGTGTCATCAGTGAATACTGCTTTGCTCTTATTTTCTTATGCTTTCTCAGAAACTAGTAGAATTTGCTAGTAACACCTAGAAAAAATTGTATCTCTCCAAAGCATATTCATTTGTTAGAAGAAAAAAAACCAAACAACCCCAAAAAAACCATAAAAGCCACAAGTACTTTATCATTTGGTAGAAAAAATACTAAAGAGGTTATGAGGCTGGGTGAAATGGTCTTTATTTGCCCTGTAGATGATAGCATGTGATATTTCACAGTTGATATTAGGGAACTCGATGGTTTTGATTTTAGGTGCTATATTTGGGAAGTTTCCTTTTTAGCACTTTCTAAAGACTCACTACATTCGCTCCATTCCCAGGTAGGTCTCTTGTCTCCCACCCCTGCTTCCTTTTAAGGTGTTAAATTTGGCAGATAACCTGGGTAGCATTTAGAAAACAATTATTTCCAAATGCTGGGAAAGAAACTTGCCAAGTGTAACAGCTGAAAACTGAAAAGAAAGGGAAGAAAAGAATAAAAGAGGAAGGAAATAAAATGGAAGAGGAAAGGTATTTTTAAAAAATGAAATTTGGTAGGGGCCTTTCAGCAGCTTTATAAACAATTAAGTCCAGCGCTGTGACTGAAGACCACCTCTGATTCAGCCTGGAACGTCCACAGATGCAATACAGCATCCTGCCTTCCAGAGAGCCTCAGGGACACCAGCAAAACAGATAGGTGTCCAGATGTGCGGGACCTGACATGCACATCTGCTGGAAGACATCCCACACCAACTGCAGTGCTGACACTGACCTAGACACAGACTCTGGGGGTTTGCAAACCCCCAGACCTCTCTGTGGGTATGCAGAGTGCAGGAAACATACTCTACAACAGCACAAGAGGTTGGTCATCCCCTCTGCATCCCCATAAGCATCCATGTCCGTATCAACAGATCTTTTTTTCCATTACCATCAAGCAGAAAGGCATGGAGTGTTGGGACTTGTGGCTGAAGTAAACTTGTGGGGAAGAGAGTGGAAAAAATTAAGTTTTATTGGTAAGCTTTCCTTTATATAAATACAGAACAAGGACTCCAGTATCCTAGACAGGCATGTTTAAAACCCATGGCACTTACACTCTCTGTGATGCCTAGTTCAGCACCAAAGTAATTTCATTCTTTTTAAGTCAGTAATATAAACTAATTATCTAGATTTTTTCGCTATGTGAGTACTTTTAATTTTATAATAAAGATTAAAAAATCAATTAAAACCTAAAATTATGGTGTTTCCCTAATATTTTATTTTCACCGGGAAGTTAAGTTTCTGGCAAGGGAACATGAGGTCTCATCTACCTACATAGGAACCTTACTGGGTGGTGGACCAGATTAACAGAGGAGATTCAAGAGCACAAGGAAGAAAGAAAGAAGGTAGGAATGAAGCACTATAAACAGAAAAAATACATCACAGACAAATGCTATTAGTGACAGCCTGGAAATATATCTTTACTACTTTTTGAATCCTGATTACATTTATCAAATTGCTACCTCACTGTAAGCCTCTCTTGAAGGAAGCATTCAACAACAGAGTTTGTGCCACATTTCTCCCATTTACCTTTAAATCTAACAAGAACACAAGAGCCATGGTAGTGGTTCAGACCAACAATCCTCCTAGTGCTGTCCCCAACAACAGCCATAACCGGACTCAGAAGAGCAAGAACAGAACAAGCATATGCAATTTCCCTGACATTTTCCCAGTTTCCTGCTATTTCAGTTCAGAGGGTTTCCTGAACATGATGGAGTTCATCTGTTTAGCAACCCTCAGCACAGCTCTCTCAAGTACTTGTCTATTCTCCTCCTGAACCCATGTAATTTTTTTTTGTTTGTTTGTTTTTAGCAATTCTGAACATTCATTTTTTGGGGGAATTACTAAACACTGAATAAATTTCCTTGGAATTATCTTAAATGCCAAGATGTCACTTCTGAAAGGTGAGGGTCAGCTCAGCACCCATCACTTTCCATGTACAGCCACAACTATTTTACTCAAGATTTAGCAGCTTACATTTATCTCTGCAGAATTTCATTTGTCATTTCATTGTCTAGTGACTTGCCTCATAAGGTCCTTGTGCAGTTCTTCATAGTCCACTCTCCTTGCTATTCACCTCAAGTGGAAGCAACCTAAAATAATTATTGTGCCTGATTAGCACAGTTTTTCAGACTAAGCTATTTGGAGAAAGCGGGGTGAGAATAACAGAAAATTCCCACCTGAAGAAATAAAGAAAGGCAAAAGACGTCGGCATGTTTTCAAGGGAATCTGCTGGTTTCTGATTTCAACAAGCTCAGAAGAGCTTTCTGTTCTCCCAGTGTTGGAAGAGATGGTCAAATACAAAGAAAACTCTCCTGAGGTGGAGAAAGAAACCTGACAATGTAGTGTTCAAAAGTTCCAGAGTACCTGGGAAAGGAGATGGTATAAGACTGAAAACCTGAATAAAATCAGGTAAATAATTTGCCATTACTTTTACAGGTTCTAAAACTAAAATATAACTGTTGCAAAAACTGTCTTGATGAAGTCTTTTGAGTTCCTGCATCCAATAGTCAGGAATGGTTTAAACTGTGAAAAGGAATGAGGACCTGGTGAGTATGTGCATCAGGTATGAAACCTGGTGCCTGCGATGGCCAGATTTCTGAGTGCAATCTCCCTGGCACAGGCATCCAACAGGATGCCTCTTTTGTGAAGCTCCATTAAAGGTTAAAGTGGGATATACACACACACACACATATAAAAATTTAAAGCAATAATATTATTCTAAAAGCAGAGCTCTCCAAACATAGCAAAAGATCATATTTTTCATTGAATACTGAATACACATGAAAGTTAAACTGTAGAACAATGTTAAAATTATACTGGCAACCTGCTTGCCAAAACTTCTTTTTCAAATTACTTACAAAATTAATACAATGTTTAAACCAGCCAGTGGAATCAACTCTATTGGTATCTGGAATGTAGGTTGAAACTATTCAGCAAAGAAACATGCTAAGAGTTTAGGACAGGAAATACAGAATATCTTTAAGGTAAAAACATAAGGGAATATTATGCTTTTTAAAATTAATAAAATTACCATTTATAAGGTGAACTCTCCCTCAAACAAGGATTAAACAGCTTTGCTCTTAGCATTCCGTGGGATCTTTATCATAAAAAAGTTACAATTTCCCCGGTTTTATTTATGTATCATTAACAAAGAAAAAAACCAGAATGCAACACCCTATTCCTTTGTTGTCATTTCTTTGAGCAATAAATCTGCTTTCTGCTTTTTATGTGTCACACTACAAAAGGTGAGGGGATCCACAGATTAACGGTATTAGACTAAGTGTCAAGGTTAATAAAGAATATGAAATACATACAAGAAAAAATGTTGAGCTACGAATCATAACATGCAACTGGAATACTTACCCACTTCAGGAAAGAAGTGTAAGATGCTTTACAGACAAAGCTTTCTTTCAAACCGTGTGGTTCTGTACAATGTTTCTAATGAGTAGTAATTACATATGTGCTTTAAGAAGCCTTTCTACACCTATTATAATTTTAGATTAAAGGTAGGGCATTACTTATAAGCTATTATTACTTATGAGCTTTTAAAGTAGTTTGTAAAATATATGCAGTCCATAAAAGTTTGTGGTCTAACAACAAACAACTGTACTGCTTCTGCAGAATTCAGTGCAAACAAGTAAAAGTTTTCTAGTTATAATTAATACAAGTCACATGCAAAGGTTTTAAGGTTTATACAGAGCAATTAAAGTAATTTTCCTCTCAGTTAAAGGTTTTAGTTTAACGATTTTTTTAGCTTTTATTCATTTTTTAAATAAATCAGATACACTGGAGTCTGAAATTGTAACAACCTTCATTAAAGCCTAGGCTTCTCCAAAGCTGGCAAAAGCATTCAAGTAAGAAACAGCACCAGCAGTATTTTCAGCAGTGGAAGCCACAGCATCCCGGAGAGCAGAAAAAATACACCCAAATAGGATGGGTCACAGAAAGCATGGTTGCAAGTGAGTCATCCTGGCTATGAAAAGCTAATGTTCAACTGGGATATGTACAGGCCTAAGTTTTGGCATCCCCCAGTGTGGGGGAACCCAGTGCAGGGTTAGGGCCAGTTGAAGCCCCACACTCTGTGAGAACCACCAAATTGCCTCTGAACTCACCCTGCCATTAAGAGCAGTGTAGATGCCCTTCTGTGGCACAAAGCCATGTCTCCAGTGTCTCTGTGTGAGTGCCACTTCCAGATTTCACAATAGATTCACCACCAACCGAATGTGCATAGCAGTGACCTTCCTCACATCACCCTCACTAAGGTTAAGGATGCTGCTCTCTTCTTTAACTACCACACAATAAGAAAACATTCCTATATCTTAAGGTCAACCAAAATTTTCGCTGGTAAATCCCAACATTTACATACCACAAGCTGCATCTTATTTTCAATCTTTACAACAGATCAATACCTAAAAATATTTCTGCTTTTCATCATGCAGTAATGAATGACATAGGTGCAAGTAGTCTATTTTCTTCATTTGAATTCATCTATGAGAATGGAATCTCATCCATTCTCTGTTAAGTCCAAGTGATAGAGCATGAATGGTCCTAAGACTGAGAAAACCGGAAGGCTGTATCACTGAAAATCTGTCAATGTGAGATCCAATGGGATGTTTAAAGGCACCCTATCAGCTTAAGTACCTATAGCGATTTACTTTTATTTGTTTGTCTGTTTATACTGCAAGCACCCTTAGGAACTACAGTAAACACTGAGCTGCACCTTTAGTCACCTAAATACCATGTGAAGCCTGACCCATGGTGACCAGAAATACCCTCAATTCACTAACTGAAAGTTAATTTTGAAGCAGAAGCTATACTGTATTTACGTAATAATGATGCCAGCTTTCCTTCACATTTCTGTGATATATCCTCAAGCTGCTGCCTCTCGGGGTAATTCCAGGGAAGGTGCTGCCCAGCTCCCCTTGGGGCCATCCCTGCTCTGAGTGGGTCAAGGGAGGAGGTACTGGTTGGGACCTCTCTCTCTTCTCTACCTGGCAGTCAGTCCTTATGAAACTAAATCCCCACCAATAAATTGTTGCCAAATTTTGACAATTGGAATTGGAATATTACAGGGGACGAGAAGGAAATTATTGTAAGAGTATTTCTAGGACTCCCAGTTCCCTGGAAAATAATGCTAAAAAACATTTTTAAATACTGGTTTGTTCAACTGTGTCATACCTTTTGCTTGACAGATTACATGCTTTTCCTCTGATTTCTTCCAGACTGTGTGTTCATGAAAATGAATTCGGTAACTCATCATCTTTAACATAATAAAACCTGAAAACTTAAGGATTTGGAACCTAGATAAATAGGTTCTGCTTACATAACTACACAAAGATGCATTATGTGTTTTTTGTCAGCAAAAAATGCAGAGTTTAGTCAAACAGCAGTATATAGTTTCAGTTCTCCATTCTCCAAACTGTATCTATCAAAGAGAATGATTTTTACATACATTTATGAAAAAATCAAAACACACAAGAGCACAGCACCATTGAAGTTAAGTCATTAAATCAGTCTGTTCTCTAGCAACAGCCACACTTCTTACAAGTTTGCTTGTCCTAATAGTCTTCTAATATCTTCACCATCACAGCTCAAAATAGAACTTTATTGTTATATATTACTGACTTTAGTAATATAATAAGTGTGAAAAACATAACAGACAATGGTTGTTATCCATAGAAAATGATTTTACAACTATTTTTAAAAAATAATGTTTCATTTATCAAATAGTGTCATAGCTATTATAAATATTATTTCATTATATAGGAGAAAGTGAAGAGTGAACTACATCTACATTCTGAACATAATGTTTCCATTTCCTTTGTGAACAGTATAACCTAAAAGAGGAAGAAAATTTTATTCACACAACACCATGCAATCCCCTCCAATATTCAGATGATAAAGAGCTCAAGCTATTGAACTGAGAAATTAAAGTTCAGAAATTTCAGGAATTAGGCCAATTGCCTAAAGTGGCAGGAGGTGTGACTCACTATGGAAACATCATGGGAAGGACAGAGAAACAACTTCAAGTTGGAAACGCTTTTAAAAGCATACGAAGTACCCAGCTGTGGCCTCCTTGATTTTAAGGACTTTACACACAATTTCCGTTCTTATAAATAAAAAGAGCTTTCTCCTAACTCACTTCATTATAAGGGGAGCTGCAAAAATGCAGACCCACCTCAGAGGGTGGGAGTTCACCTCTGTGATTTTTCCAAGCAGCCCAGCACAGTGGGAGCCCTGGGCAGACTGGAGCACTCGCTGTCTGCATTGCCCACACACCTGGGGCTTGCCCTGGGTATGGGCAGCAGCTGCCCTCAGGCTTCCCCAGGAATTTGCCCCTGCAGGTGTCCCACCCAGGCAGCCACAGCTCACCATCACACCATTTAATCTGGGCAAATATTTCTTGGTCCAATCACTAAAGCCATTTCTTTGGTAGCTTGACCCATATCACAGAATTCAATGGTAAACTCATATTTTACTTTCTTTCTATGGCCATGCAGTAGGATTAGCATTAAAAGTGTCCAGACATTTGAGAAATCATTATCTTATGATGTTTGGTATATCAGATTAAACAGTCAAAGATAAAAAGAGTAAAAATGAGAGGAAGAAAAAAAACCTCAAGCCTCTTAATTTAAACTCTTTTGTATCACTCTCCCTCTCTCTAAATCTAGAGGGAAAAGTTATTTTGAGTAATAATATTTTTGGATTCTATAATTAAGTAATTGAATGAAAAAACCAAAGAAAATAGCATGAAATTCTCAAAATGCACAGGATGCAAGGGGCCCCAGTTTCCATCTGACTTGTAGAAACTGTTCAAATGACCTTTGAAAAATTTACAATTCTCCTGCCAGAGCCCATCCCTCACCTTGCCCATAATGACAGATTTTGCAGCACACAGAGGACAGAGCCACAAACACAAAAAAGAGTGACTTGCTTCCTCCTTTTTCTTCCTAAGCTTTTTATGATTCAGTTTACATGGGAAGATGCACCTAATGAAGAAAATTAGGAATGAAACATCAGGCCTGGAATAAATAACAAAGCCATGAGGAACCAGTGACCTGTTTTCTATTTAGATGGGTTATAAACATTTTTATCAATACTACAATTTCTACACTTCTGAAGACTGGTGAACCATTCAGAAAGAGCAGACCATACATTTTAAAAGGTTGTTGAAGAACACATATACTCACATTTTATCTTACACTGAAATCTATGGTAAAATAAGGTGTGTGGAAGCTAGAACAAAGGTTTGGGAGAAATGTATCCAGACTATCCTTCAGAAGACATTCCAGCTACCTCCATGAGCTGCTCCTCAACTGGGGACATTTCCACATATATTGCCCTTCTGTCTCTTACTTTCTGATGCAGCTGGACTACCTGCTCCATGACTACTCTGTGATCCTACAACTACCCTTATTATGGTTCATGCTTACACAGCTTTTGGCAAAGAATGAACAGCTCTAATCTGGAAATTGTTTCATAGGGACTTTCCACACACCACTCTTTTTAAAGAACTTCTTACAGCACTGAATGACCATTTTCTCTTCTTATAACCATATTTTTATTTTAAAGACTATGGAAAGTGTGAGTCTTCAAACGTAGCAACTGTCTGGTGCTACTGTTCATACTGCATTTTGCAAGAGCATATGTAACCATTACAGTGTTTTGACACTAAAAGTCAATGGGAACTACTCTTTGTGATTCAAACACAACACTATGTTCCTAGGAGCCTAAAAGAAAAAAAAAAGGGGGGGGGGGAAGCCTGACGTTATATTTTAATAATTGAAGAAAACTCTGAAACTCTGACCTTTGACTTCATGATAGAAAAACTGCCTATTTAATTAGTTTTAAAGAACAGAGTATTTCCAGGGAAAAAAAAAAAAAAAAAAAAAAAAAAAAAAAAAAAAAAAAAAAAAAAAAAAAGCAAGCGCGCTTTAATTCCAAGACGAACAACACAGACTAAAACCATCTCAGAACTAGTCATATCCATGCATCTTTTTTTGAAGGGCTTAGGTGACGGCGGGAGAAATGAGAATCCCAGAAAGCTAGCTGAGGAAGAGTACACCTGTGGGTGCAGCCCTTCCCTGCCGCCGGTGCTCAGCACTCTCCTCCCAAGGTGCTGGAACGCGGGAGCGGAGATGGGAGAGGACAGGAGAGCATCCGTCCTTCCCTCCTGCCTTTCCCAGACCCGCTGGAGGCAGCCAGCCAGCGGACTCCCGGCGGGGAGGCGGCCGCCCCAGCAGGACACCGGGACACCGGGGCGGTCGCGGTCGGTGGTATCGGCCGCCTTTCCCCGTCCGTCGGAGAAGGAGCTGCCCGGTCCCTGTCGGGGGCCCGGACACCTCCCCTGCCACTTGCCGTGCCCACAGCCGGGCATCCCCGGGAAACAGGGTGACGGCGGACACGATCACACCGCAGCCAGGTGACCGCAGATTTTTAACCTCTGACAGCAAACACACGCATTCAGGGCTGCCGGCGCGCCGCAGCGCCCGCCCGCCGGCACCGGAGCCTCCCGCGGCGCCGGTCCAGCCGCGCTCTGCCGCCCCTTCCCCTCCCACGCCGGAGCTCCCGCGGCCTCGCCCCTCCCTCCCGGCCGCCAGCCCCGCTGCGCGCCCGCGCTCCCGCCCGCGGCGCTGGGACTGAGCCGGCGCCTCCCGCCCGGCCCCGCCGCACCCACGTGTGCGGCACGGCGCGGCTGCGGGGGGGCGGACACGGCCCGCCCGGCCGGCACGGCACGGCTCGGCACGGCACAGCACGGCAGGGCACGGCTCGGCTCGGCTCGGCACGGCACGGCACGGCGCACTTACTCCGCGGGGCCTCCGGGGCGGCGTTGCGGGCCCGGCGGCTCCCCAGGAGCGGCGCCCGGCGGTAAGTTGCGAGGAGCGCGGAGCCGCGCTGGGCGGGGAGGGGTTTCGGGGAGGCGGCGGCGAGGAAACTTCCCTGGAGCGGCTGGACCGACCGACCGCCTCCTCCTCCTCCTCCTCCTCCCGCCGCTGCCGCCGCCGCCGCCTCGCCCGGGGCAGCACCGCGCCTGCCCGGCTGCGCCGCCCGCTGCCGCCGCTCTCGGTACATGGAGAGCGCCGCCGGCCTCCCCCAGTTCCCACCCCACTATCCTCCGCGCTTTTTAAAAATTTATTTTATTTTGAAGACTTAGGGTGTTGTTAGCGAGGAAAGGATGGGCACTGAGGAATCCCAGCTTCCTGCGGCGCTGCCGGGACGTCAGGGACGGCTGCAGGTTACACATCCCCAAGCCCAGCTGGCGGCTCCGTCACTGCCTTGGCAGCGCCGGGTCGCAGGGCACGCAGTCGAGAGGGTACCGGCAGCATCCCCCGGCCGCAGGGGCTTGTCTGACACCGCTCTTCACCGTGCCGGGAAATCCATCGCTGCCCTCCTTGGCGAAGGCACAGAAGGAGTCAAGGACTGCATGGGAATGCTGCAGTGGGAGAAGCTGTGCTATACATATGGCACCTGACCTCGCAGACCTCGGATCATCTGTAAAAGCCGAGCTTGTATACATCCACCCCTCTTCATTAGCAATGAAGAGAGAAAGTACGGGTCAGATTCCTTGTGGCTTATACTCTAGGTACGAAGTCACCGCAGAACAGTGGTAGAACATCCTCGTTTCTTCCCCATCCTGGAGACCTGAACTTAGAGCCTGCCTGAAGCACGGCCACCCTAGTATAACATAAATTAATGCCCTGCTCAGTTTGGCAGCCTGGCCCACACACAGAAGCAAGCATAGCTGCTGATTTTTTTTTTTTTTTTAGTCATACTGTAATTAGGAACACTGCAGCCCAGGCCTTTTCCTTCCTTTCTTCTTCCTTAAACCAGAAGAAAAAAAAAGTTGCCATTTCTTCAAGCTCTTCCATTCCACTTCTTTTTCTTCAGTACATACTCTTCCACTGTTTCCTTTTCCAGCTCTTCTCAGTGTCCTTGTATGCCAATTTCAGAAAGTAAAAAACACATCTCTAACTTTAGAGAAATTGAAATTATGTTCCCACGAGCATTTATGATCTTCCTTAACCTTATATATACAATCCATGCCATTTAAATTACTAGAATATCCAGATATTTTTCCTAAGGACCCAAATAACATGGAATCCATTCTTACTTTTTAACAGTTTTAAGGGTTTTTTTCCCCACTTGTTTTTTCTCCAGTGTAACAGTCCTGTAAATTAAAGGGTGAGAGTTAATTAGAGTGTCATGCATGGGGCCATGTACAAACAGACTAACAGAGACTGAGTCCACATTCTTTTGAACTTAAATGAATCTACTAGGCTGTATTTTGACTTGCCAAATATAGGATGTTTATATGTATATATTTTTTAAAAATTTTCATTATACTATTTCTGCTTCACCATAATTTTAATATATTAAACAGAGTTTACTCTTAATTCCCACTAAATTCACCTTGACCTGTAATGATTGGAAATAATGGATTTTTATTCTGCAAGGAAGCAGATTAAATTGCCCTAACATACCTGAGGGGAGAATGTCATCTATGGGTTGTAAAAATTGTGGTTCACAGGTTGTAAGAAAGCCTCGAGAAAGGTGAAGTCACAGGTCCATTTGCTCCCTTCTAGTGGGATATGAAATGGAGAAGAACATATGTGGATCCATAAAAATCTCTGGAAGCAAAATGGAATACACCATCTCTGCAACATACTTTGTCCTGGAGTCATGGTATAGACATGTGCAGCCTAAATTCTACATTGTACAGAGCACTTTCTTCAGAAATTTCCAGTCTTTGACTGAACAGGTTGTTATGTATCCACTCTGTGACGAAGCTTTTCTTCTAAGTCTGGTGTAAGGCTAAACATATGTCCAAATTCTGTCCTTTTTCACCTAGAAACCTTGTTGATAAAAAAATTCAAAGATTCATATTTCCTAGGTATTTACTAGTTTTGAACAAGTAGTAGAGTATTCAAAAGTTATACACAAACCTAAAATATTCAAGGTCTCTGCTGGAGCACACCTAAGTCCCCAGGGATGCTCTTATTTTTGGGTTGGGTACCTCAGAATAAAATGTGAACATCAGTTCTAGTGTGAGGGTGAATGTTGCCCAGGCATGTAAGAATGCTGGCAATGCAGCCCCAAGGAGGACTGTGCTCTCATGAGAGCCCTGAGCCCACTTACTGAGGTAAAAGAGCAGACCTCTTTCCTATAGGAATCCCTGGACACTATGATAATACGTGATGTGGATTGCCTTAGATTTGGCTTTGCAGTGTTTCTGTTGGCTTTCCCCTTCTGCAGGATTTTGAGCTGTTATGTTGTGAGAAGAATCTAGTGAAGCCTATATAATAGTTAAGGACTGAGTAAAAAATCAACATAATTACCATTCAGAATAGGTGATTGATAAACATGGCTTATACATCAAAATGTTTAAAATAGCAGTCAGATTGCCATCCTGCTTCCTAGAGTCCAGTCTCGTGAGTCATCAAGCATCTGCTGTTGCCACTGGAGTAAAAGCCAGTTGTGGAAACTCCCTCCCACCCCAAGAGCTGTCATGTCACCTGCTTCCATTATCCCCTTATCTGGAATAGAAACCTCCTATAGTGTCATCTAAAACCAGTGTGGGTCTTCCTTATGTAACGAATGAATTTCAGTAGGAATAGTAAGAAAGCATATTAGGACTGACAGCTCAGAGCCCTGAAATTCGAAAGACCAATGCCTTTGAGAACTGACAGTAGCTCCAAGGTAAACAGTTTCTCTTCTGTTATTCTTTCACTCCTCAAAATAAGCACGTCTCCAGCTCTGAGAGCCCCTGGCAGGTATGATGAATGGCAAATCCTAATGAAGCCCATGGTTTGGCCAGAAGTGTTAGGACTTAGCACTCTGTACAAATTCTCATCTGAAACAGGCGTATCAGGAGCCAATTTCTTGAAGATAATTTATTCCAGACACTAGCTGGAATAAACAGCATTTTTTAACCTACTCAGAGATTTTGGCGGTAGGGAGATGTCTTTACACTTCTTTCAATTAAGTGATCCAAATACGAAATTCATTGCTCAAGAACACAGCGTGGTTTTACAGACTCAAGGATTTGAGTTCATTACTGGGCACATTGTTGTGTCCTATCGGTGTGGCATTTTCATTATGTGTCAGGTCTGCTGTAGCCTGATGCTTACCGTGCCCTGAGGAGAAAAAAATTCCAGCAGTTGGGTTTAACTTTCTAGAAGCAATTTAAGCATACATTCAGTTTCTAAAATATGTTTTACTTAGGTATCACACTAGAAAAGGAGTGTGAAATGGGACCTCCTTAGTCAGTAGACATCCTTTTGTCTGCCTCAGAGTCTTTTCAGATTCCTTCAGTCACAGATGGGCGTTTTGTTATGAACAAAAGCACTGCCATGAGTATAAACCTGACTTATCCGTGCAAAGAAGGGCAAATAAAACTGAGCTTTTCAGTTCCAGGGTCAGATGCCATCCACAGCTACATCTAGATGTAATTAAAAGCAAAATTTTTATTACTATGAATACATACAAGATTCAAATGCTGTGTAATAGCTTCTAATGGAACCTGAGACAGATGCTACTGGGATCCCATACAAACTGGCACCCATAATGCCCTGTTGGCAACCACATGTGACAACAGACCTTCACCTACTCCTTTAGAAGATCCCAGAAGACAAATAACAAATAGTCCATTCAAACATTAATCTGTCTCTTCTAACTCTTGATTATGTTTTCTTTAACTTTCCAAAAGAAATCATTTTCATCTGTAATGTTTATGTTTTCAACACCTCCAATGTTTGTTATCGTCCATGTGATATGATGATTTAAATATAATTTTAAATATTTCTCCCTCTGCTGGGCTATTCATTCCCCCCTCCCCCCAATACTCCATTACTTTGTCATTATCTTCTGGATAAGGAGTTGTCTGAAACTGATGATAATGGAGGGAGATGGGAAAAGCAGCAACTTAGCATTGTGTGAAGGAGCAGATAAGATATCTTCCGGATTCATAATCTGCTAATTGTGTGTCTGCAGATAGAAACTTCCCACAGCTCCCCAGGTCATTGGTAGAAGTCTCTCAGACTTCCAGTGAGTTTTGAGCACTTTTTTCAGTATCTGGAAATAATTTTTTAATGCTTTCTAAGATCTAATATTGTAGACACTTGTGTTTGTAATTTTAAAGAAACTATCCACCAAGCTATTATGAATACATGGATTTACAGAAGTTTCTTCCATGAAATAACTGGCTAAAACCAGATTATAAAGTAGATTATCAATGTAATCCTACTTTGTATTTTAAACTGTCTGGTAATTTTAATTGTACCTTAGCTCATTAAGATTTTAAAAATGAATATTCTATGTGCAGTCGAATAATACCCGTAGCTTTGCTCTCTCCACAACTGTAGATGAGGTTCTTCAGCAGTAAAGGCCTGAAATGAGAAGCCTGTGTGCATAACACAGGTATAAATGGCAGGCTGAACCATTCAGAGTGACAATCCATTTGTTTAATGTCATTCTACAAACATGGACTTGTGCATTACTTTACATGAGACCGCTTGAGAAAGTAGTTAAGTACAGTCAAACTAAATTTGACTGTAAATTTGGAACTGCAGTTTATCAGGTACAGAAGTTTAATTAAAGTTGTTCTATTTTGGGATCTTGGAAAACCTGTATATATTTCATGTTCTTCATTTTCCTTTAGAACATTATGGCTTGATTCAGCTCCTAGCAGTCCGAGCGGCTGGTCCATGTAATTTAACCACTTTGCTGACAACGTAAGTCTCGCTTATCTGTCATTACTGTATCCTCAGTAAGATCAATAAAGAAAATTTCTCAGTATATTCAAGAAAAATTGTTTTTGTAACAGGAGGTTCAAATGTCTTCGAAGAAAATAGTGATTCACAAGGCATGTATTTATTGTAATGATGAGAAAATAATAGTATTGCGTTAATGAATAAAATTATATGAAGGCATTGCAAAACATTTCTGACAAGTTAATAAGAAAAAGTATCGTCCTTAGATATCTGGGGGAAAATGCTTGAATTTAAGATTACCTTCTCCGAGTTTGTTCAAGCCCCTTCTGAACACACGTTTGGAAATATTCCGGAAAGCGAATTTATTATATTAAAAAAAAAAAAAAGAAACGGCGAATTTTAAGTAAATATTATCCCACGATGAAATTTGACATTGCAAACGTGCTAGGAAGAAACCAGGGAGTAGGGAGAAGCGGTGCCTCCCGGCTGCAGCTGCCCCAGCCGAGCCGCGTTCGCCGCCCGCCCCACTCCGCCTCCGCGGGCCTGGGGCAGCGCGGACCGGGCTGGGGATGCTGAGCCCGGTGTTTTGAACACTCCCCTCCCTGACTGCCTGGACGGGCTTGAGGTCCCACAAGGGACACGGGGCCCCTGAGTGATGTTCCAAGGGACGTGTCAGGGACCTACCCCGGAGCTCGGCCGCCTCGGCCCCCCGCAGCGAGGTTTTGGGGAAGCGGCTGGTGGGCAGGGACTGGGGTGCAACCATGCGTGAAATCACCCCCTTCCACCCACAGTGGGCCGACCCGCTGTCTCGCAAAGCGGACCTCCTGTAGCACCCTGGAAATGCTCCTTGAACACTACGTTCGGTCATTCGAATGGTTTCCTACAACCAAGAGAGGAAACTAGGAGATCACATGGGGAAAAGAAACCCAAAAAAACAAAGCCTATTCGTTTGAAGATTGAGTCACTGCTCCCGCTTAATAATGTTCTAAACAGGAGTAGCTAATGGCTCTCTGATCCCTTTGCTGTTTGCAGCGCTTGAACGCAGCCATTGCCAATAGTCGGGGAAGGGCTTTGAAGTTATGGAAATTGTCTTCGCAGCCATTAGTCAGTGTTTTAATAGTCTCGTTCTGGCTCGGTCGCTGAAAGATGTAAGCAAGCCAAAAAATTAACACTCTTATGGGGCTCTAAAATGTTAGGTCCCTCCTCCGAGAGGGATTTCGATGTGAGGCCAAGCGCGAAGAGACGGACGAGTGCATATGTTCAAAATTACATTTTCGACAGAAATTCAGATCTACCGGGTCGTGTTTAAATGCAAAGTGGGACAGAAGTGGGGGCGGGGGGGCTCAGTATGCAGGAAACATCACTGGGAAACCTGGAATGTAACAGCCAGGATCAAAAGTTAATGGCCTATTTGATGTGAAAAGTGAGCTGGGGATGCCGGAGAGCGGCAGCGAAAAGAGCCGGCCAGACGCTCGCAGGGCGTCCGCGCAGCCGGGCTGCTCAAGCCCCACGCAAATAGCTAAGCCAAAAACGCAGCGCAGGTAGGAGCGCTCCTCCGTCGGGTTAGCCTTTAATCCGGTGAGTTTAACCTGCCGAGAGGGGCGGTGGGGTGGCTGAGCCGGTCCCGGCTCCACTGGAGATGAGCCCCACGGCTCTCCGCGCCTGGCATTGGCTGCCGGCCGCAAACCCGCGGACAGTCCCTCCGCCACCTTCCGCGCAAAGCCTGAGCAGTCCATGGGGGCTCCGACCCCTCTCTGCCTGCAGCACTAGGGTGACGCCGTGAGTTCCCCGGGACCTGCAATGGGGTGCTGCGCGGCAGGGCGCGGTGAGGCGGGATGGGGGAGGCTGGGGGTGTGGGTGGCGTGGGACGGCGCGGAACGCCCCAAGGCGCAGAAGAGCTGGGGCTGTGACCCCGGTCCGCAGACCTCCTGTGCTCTCACCCACGAGCCAGCCCGTGCTGGGGAAAGCAGAGGGTTCTATCTACGCCTGACACAGACGTACAGGGAAAAGTTTAGGAGAAGACAGTGCGCTCCTCTGGATTGGCAGGCCACGGTCGAAGCTCGCTAAAATTATAAACCGTCCTCCTACACAGCATCGAGCCATCTCGTTGTCGATAAAGCTAAGAAAAAATTATTAGCCTCTAATAGCATCAGAATATTTCAGCCATGCCAGTTTGTTTAACAATATTTTTCTAAAAATAACTCTGTCCCTTGTATGGCTCAGTTTCTCCGGCTTTGGCATACGCTTTGAATTAAAACTGTTGACAAGATTGTAACGAAAATACTGATTGATGCAAACATGCCCTGAAACCAATCCACACCTGATTCTGGTTCTCTGACTATGCTGATTAAAGCCAGCGCCCGTCTCCTCCAAGCCGGACGGGTGTCTCCAGCTTCCAAAGAAATTGTCTGTCGAGACGTAACGGTGACAGAAAGCGAGCGCACAGGGGGATGTACCGAAAAACAGGGTTTGAAGCGCTTGGGGTTCTCCAAGTTGGTTTGAAGAGGCACCGAGACAAATACATCGAATGCAATCTTTTTCTGCTTCTTGGTCTTATCCCCAGATACAGTCAACTGTTGAGAGAAGACTGAAGTCAGCCCATTGCCAGCTCTAGAATGAAAAGACTAAGGGAAGCCAAAAATGCCTGTGGTCTCCGTGAACTACATTAAATCACGGGGTGGCTATATTTAGGTGGATAATGAAACGCGTAAAACGGTAGATAAAAATCAGTTGCTATGGACTGTCTAGGATTTCGTGTGTTTTTATTAATTTCCATAGGAGATTTTAAGATTTACGTGATCTCCCCGTTCCAAGCAAAGCCCACCCTCCTGACTTGAGCGATCGCGCCCGGCGGTGGGAAGTGCCGGGGGAGGCGTTCGCAGCCCTCCCGCCCTCCGCGGCCGCCCCGTCCGCGCTCTACCCGGGGCCAGCCCGGTCCTGCCCCGCTCGGACCCGGCCGTTTTGCATGTGCGGCTTGCGCTGCGGATGGAGACGGAGGGAACCTGAGCTGCAGGGTGATGGCTGAGGAAGGCGGGGGGGATGACACCGGCGGGGGTGGCGTCAGAACTTCTGCTCGGGCCCTGGTGTCCCGGCTACAGGTCAGCTCTGGGGGGACACCAGGGAGGTTTGGCCTCGACGGTTCAAGAAAGGCAAGGGGAAGATGCTGCCACCGCCTCCGCACAGCATCACTTTTCCCTGGCTGAGCAGGAGAAGAACAGCCCAGATCTCAACTACAGAGCAGCTGCCCTTCCAGCCTTCCCGTCTCCCAGTTCACCGCCCCCATCATGTCCCCTTGCCCTCGAGTCTCTGTTCCCTTTCCTAGGGCCGGGTAGCACCAGCGGTAGCACTAGCGGGGGCCATTGGGGCCGGGTAAACAGGAAAGTCCTGTTGGATTCCCAGGTGAATCTCCCCGAGCCGAGGGGAGGAGCGGGCGAGGCGGGAGCAGAGCACGGAGCCGGAGGCGGCCCCTCTCCCCCCGCCCACCACTCTGCGCGGTGGGGGGGCGGGGACCGTCACGGCCCTCCGAGTGGACAGTGGGATCCCGCAGCATGCGGGCTTCCCGCTGAGATTTGTGTTCTATCTTTTAATAGCTACACTTTGACGATTTTTAAAAACATATCTTATTTTCAGTGAAATCACTATCACTGGGAATATCTGACCACAGAGCAGGGAAGGGGCTGGAAAACTGCGCTCACACGTGCAGGATTTGCAATGCAGCAGTCCCACAGCGGCGTTAGCCTACATCATAACCAAAACTTAACCACCCCGCAGCAACAGCATCACTCACAGCCGGCAGCACCACCGTCCCCTCCCCCTCGGCTCGCCAGCACCATAGGGGCACCGACAACCTGTGGGCACCCACGGGGGGCCCGGCGGGGCTGCGCGGGGGGGTCCGCGGGGCGAGCAGGTGTGGCCGGCTAGCAGGGGCCACCGAGCCTGTGTGCCTCTGCAGGATTCACCAGCCGTGCCTAGTTTCTTTTGGTTTGTTTTCCCCACGGGTTTTGATTGGTGTTTGTTTTGTTGTTGGTTTTGCTTTTTTCTTTGTGGGTGTTTGTTTGGTGTTTTTTTCTTTTTTTTTTTTTTTTTCTAGCAGATTTTCACGCGGCGCAGACAGCGGGGCTGCATCTCTCACTTTGTCCCACGCCCAGACCAGCTACGTGCTAGCAACAGCCTGAGGTCCCCTGCGCTACTCTCTGTGCCCGTTCTTCCTTATATTCTTTTTTTTTTTTTTTTTTCTTTTCCAGTGGGAATATATACACATAGATGTGCAGGATTGTTTTCAAGTGGCCAGTGCTCAGGACTTCAAACGGGTTAGCAAAGAGGCATCACTATCTTCCCATTAGCTGGGCTTGCGTCACGGAGTACGTCATCGGCTCAAATCCCAGCACCCTGCCTGCCGTACCTGCCCTGAAGGAGCAGTGAGATCGGGGCGGCTCTGTATCCCTGGTCGGGATGGAAGGCAGGCGCTTCTCCCCGCCATACTCTCGGCCGTAAGCAGTCGGGGACTTAACCCGCCAAGGAGAGAAGTGACAGCACACCCAAGTGTTTCGTACCATGTAGGTACTGTGTCCGCTGGCGGGTGATGGAGATACCTGCCAGATTAAGAAATTCAGGTTTGAATCCAAAACTGTCCTCCTAAAGGACACGGCGCAAGCAACTCAGGTGGCTACTGGGCTGCCATTCATCTTTATCGCTTTATAGAAATTAAGAGCGGTACGAATTTTACCAGAAGCCCCGTTTTTTTTCCGTGCTTGCACTGGTGTCTATTGGACGCTGCTGCGTACAAACGAGAGATAGAAAAGACACTTCCTGTATCGGCCTGTAAGAACGGTATCAAATTGTCATTTGGGACAGGGATAAGGTCTAAGTTCAAGGATGGGAGTTTTGCTTGCCAGGCACTCGGAAGTGTGCAAGCCGCCTCCCCCTCCTCCCTCCCCAAATCAACAGCGACACTAAACCCCGGATGCCAGTAAACCTTAAAAAAACCCAACACTGTTTGAGATCTGTCTCTAACACAGAAGCACAGCTACAGCACACAGAACGCAGAACCATCCTTGTCTCCGTGCCCCCGTAAAACGTTTGTCTTTGTACAAGAACGGGAAGAGTGAATCGTGCCCACAATGTGCTCATCTGGTTCATTGCTTCCCTGCCGTGGTAGGGAAGTCCTCAAGTTCCTCAAGTCCCTACTGCTGGGGTAACAAATATCCCTCTCAAAGTTGCCAAACAACACTCTTTAATACCTATACAGGTAAAGGTGTAGAGCACTTAATTGCTGTGGCGCATTCCTACATTAGTATCACGGCATATTTCTCCCCGATTTCCGTCTGACACTCACGAGTGACTGGAGTGTGTGAGTGCATGTGCATCCTAGAATATGGCAACGTGGAAAATGCATTATTTCCTGAAATAATAAACAATCAGATTGTTCAGATAAGCCGGCTTTTACTGTGTTCTATGTGTGGAGGAGTGTTTACCTCAAGTCTACTCAGGTTTTCCAAGCATAAAAATTCTGCATTGCAAATCATCTAGGACAGGGGTTGAATTCTACATATCTAGAAACAGACACGTATAGTGTTTCTAAAAGGAAAAAAAAAGATTTGTAGGATAAGCTACTAAAGAAAAAATATAGCAAAGGGGAAAATAAAGGAAGAGAAGCAGAAATGGTATTGGAAAGTTAGAAAGGAAACAGTTTATCTTCTCACAGCGTCACTTGATGAGACCATAAAGATGAGACCATAGCGCATTTTCTCAGGTTTTCAATATCCCACACACATACAGTATTAGCAAGTTTCGGCAGCTATTGCCAGGGCTCGAGTTGGTTTCTCTCAAGTGAAGAAATGCATCTTTAAGTGGGAAATTTGCCACTGGCTAACCACAGTCAGAGATGTCTGCTGGGATAAACAGCATTGTTAATTCCTTCAAGCTCCATCTGTGGAAATGATAAAGTGCAGCCATTATGGAAGACTGCAAGGTTAAATTAATTAGGTTCTTCCATTATGCTGCAGTCTTCTGAAGATGATTGCTATTTTCCTCTTAAATGCCATTATTCCTAGATCTATCTAGCAGCTGATGCAATTAAAGTGAACATAATGTAAATTTAACAACACAAATAACACTTTCCTCCACGTATGTTTGAATGGGGCACGCAAGGGCTATATCACAAGCTTCCACTTCCTCCGTAAACATCTGATGTAACCTTAAAAAAAATTCAAACAAACCAGTGTGTATTTGGATACTTTTCTTCGGCGAATTCTTGGATCAATACTTTTGTTTCATGTTTTCATGTTCTCAGTAATGTTAAGGGATCCAGTTACAAACTCTTGCCAGTAAGAAAGAAAATATGCCCCGCTGTGCACCCTCCTAAACACTTCTAAGAAATAGTGTTTTCTTTTCATTTGGAATGACAATTTTGTTTGTCTGCTTTGCCCCGGCGAGCGAGACTATAGATTATTAGTAGACACATTTAATTCCGGACCATAACGCGGGCGGCTGTGCCCAGGGGCCGACACACGCCCTCTCGCCGTAGCAGAGCCGGGCGGGGGGCGAGGGCACCAGGGAAGCCATCCGGGGCCGGAGCCCACCGGGGCCAGGGCGCTGCCTCCCGCCCTGCCTGCCTCCGCCTGCAGTCTCGGCCATGCCGCCAGCCCCGCCACCCTGCCACGCTCTCGCTTTTATTTTTATTTTATTTTATTTTATTTTACTTTATTTTATTTTTTCTTTAAGGAGGAAGCGTGATTTCTCCAAGTCTTTGTAGTCCTTCATGGGTCATCATGGCTTAATGCAATTAACGTAACCTTTTGTAACCCAATATCAAGTACTTCCAGGACAAATCTTTAGACAGATCACTAATCGTAAAACAAGTTATGGTGTCTGGGAGTAAAAACGAAGCTATTTGCTGTTCCTGCTGATACTTCAGCTTCTGCTTCTCCCTTCCCCCTTCAGCTCTCGCATCTCGGGTTTATGGGGTTTGTTGAAACGTTGCTTCATGTAACCTTTTACTTTTTTTTTCTATTTTTTTTTAATTTATTTTTTTTTTAGGGCTCTGCTTTAAGCCACTAAAAACCCAGCACTGAGGTTTTACAGTTTTCGTGACGAAGGCCAACGGGGATACGTCGCAGGAGGAACAAACCGCGGCACTGGAGGCGGGAGTTTGCGCGCCGCGGTGAGGAGCATCCCCAGGCGGGGCCGAGGGACGGGGAGGGGCGGGGGCGAGATCGGCCGAGTCCCCATTGCACCGCCGCTCCGGAGGTCCGGGGTTTGGCGGGGCCGGGGCTGGGGCCGCCCAGGCCTCCGGGGGCGGCAGGACATCCATCAGCAGCGGCCCATCAAGCGGGTGTGCCCGTCCCCCGGGCTAATTGCTTCTGCTTTACTTTCAATTAGGGCTGGCTCTTCCCCGCGCTGCCCCTCAGCCTGGCTGGAAGCTGGGAAGCGGAGCGCTGGGCTGAGCGGAGGATAACAGAGAAACTGTAACATGTGTCGTTGCGTTCACAAATATATATATTCTCTCCCCACCCCTTGTAAAGCTTTCTGCAGCATGCAAAAATGAAATGGGTTTGGCTGTGAAGTTATGTTTGATTAAATGACGAAAGGCGCTTCCTGGCCTGCTCTTTGGTTCCTACTGTGCCGCTTGGGAGTAAATCCAGGTGGGATATTTAAATTTGGTTCAAATGTCACATGGATCATTTATAGGTTGTTCAAGGTAGAACTGCCACTTATCCCAAATTTAGACTTCTTGTTGCGTGCCTATGAATATATTTCTGTACATGACTGTTAGATAGATCATGTCCATGCAACCTACACAAACAGAGGCCCAGCTGATGTGGTACCCAATACAAAAAAAATGAAACAAAAAAAGCTGGGAGTCAATCATACAGGAATTCTGGTTCAGGGGAATTACACCCCAGTACTTAAACTATTAGATTCTGTTTGGATAGATTATTTAATCTACCACACGCCATCTCTATACTTTAATTTTCCCAGTCATGTGTGCAAAATTGGTCTTGTCCTGATTTCATTTTTTCAGCCAAGTTTTTGTTTGTATTCCTTGTTACCCCCAAGGAAAGAAAATCCCTCCAGGGACCTGATAATGCAGGAAAATATTTTGTGTTGTCACAGGGTACTTGTTACACTTGCTACATTTTATGAAGGAGTCCTTAAAATGTGTCATCTTTTACTGATTTGCATTTGACTTTTTTATGTCAGGAACAGGAATTAGGTCTACATATTCATTATAATGCTCTATTTTCAAAAAAGGATGTAACAAAGGTAATACTTAAAAGGTCCCAATTGTATGTTTTTCTGGGGAAAAAACCCAAAAGAATCATTGTAGCTTGTCTGTCGTTGGAGAGACTGACAGAATGCAGAATGCACAATGCATTCACCTTGTCTAATTTAATAGAGGCAGAAAATGATTAGAGTGTGTTTTAATACTTGCTGTACATGTGACGTAGGAAGCCAAGCCTCAGAACAGTTTAAATGTTGATATACTCAGCTTGAAAAAGCTTGTCAAATAAATCAAACTGTTCTGGGGGCAAACCCATGTTGTTTTTAAACCACAGAGTGGGGCAGTGGGCGTGGTTACTCCCATGGTTGAATGGTGAATGTATAGATTTAAAATACATTTTGCCACACTGGTTTTCAGAGGATTGTTTTGGCCTCGTATTCCAATACCATGAGCCAAAACTCTGGTCAATGTTTTGACAACAGAGCCAGGAAAAACAAAAAAGGCTTACCCTGTGAAAAAGAAATGAAGATATAGTGAAGGAAAACAGTAGTCTCTCTGCCACTGCCTTACTCAATCCATATGTGGACTTAAACACAGGAAATACCCACCATTCACCGCAATCAAGCCAGGGGCTTGTGCATCAGAAAGTGCCTTGTGGAACTAATTGGACTTTATTAAGATTGTCATTGACATAGAAAAGCATTTCGAAATTTGAAGTCAGAACACTTAAAGAATACAGAAAAAAAGATAATCTGCTGCAAGAGTGTTAACTTCTAAAAAAATATATTTACAAAAATGCTACAAATGTGCATTATTATGGCTTTTTATGTAAATTAATTATAATTTTGTGATATTTGTGTTATTAAACTCTTTATGCTTACTTTTCATCTAGAGTACTTCTGGCACAGAGCATGTTCCAGGATCATTTCAGAGTGGAAGAAAATCTAAACTTCACCAATTTAAAAGGATAATAAAGAACATGCATGGTACCTTTCATACAGGCAAAGTTTACAGAGAAAACACAGCTACAAATAATAGGTCCTAGAGTGTTTTTTTTGTTTTGTTTTGTTTTGTTTTTTCATTTAAAGAACTTAAATGAAAGCTTGTTGACTTGTTGTCCTTGCCAACAAGTATTTGGCAAAGTATTTATTTTAGCACTTTATACCAGATATCTCCTTGTGAGGTTTTGGTGATGTTTTTACTGATTGCATTTCTTTTTTTTTTAATTTTGCTGTACTGTTGCATTTAGATTTTTAGCATGGTGAGTCACTATTAGACCTGACAAAACAATGCTGTGATTGCCAATTAAATTCAACTTCTGTGTAATTTTCATTGAATTCACACTCCTGTGAACTCCTGTGATCTTTACCTGTTTGATTTTTCTTTTTAGTGCTTTACATCAAATCAGGGGGACCATTTGTGCTTCTAATGGTACAGACTCTTTAGTACACTGCTGTACTGTGGATCAAGTCACTTGGCCTTCCAGATAGACGGGGAAGTATTTGAGGCAGTGACATGTTTTCCATAGTTTTCAAGTCATCAAAGAGAGATGCTGTAGAGCTGTCTAATAGAAATTATTAATTCCCCCACACCAGTCACACAGATACTGTGGCAGGACTAGGGACAGATAATATCAGTACTTTGGATGGTATCTCTACCTGAAGTAATTTTGTTTTCATTGCTTGTCTCTTTGATCCTTTTTTTTCATCCAAATAGTATTTATTCCAAATCTCATGAAAATTTTTTTCGTGAGAAAATTCTTCTTCAAAAATTCCTATCTTTGAAAGATTTTCAAGGGCAAACCTGTTCACAGAGAGCAAGAGTTGCAGTCATCATTTCCACATGTTGAAATCCAGCTGATTGAGATTTGGAATACAGACAGCTTCAGCTCCTGGAGCTGCACATTCAAGCCTTACTTTTGTCTGAAGTGATTTTATCCCACTATATAAAACATAATGGCAGTGGAAGCCTCTTTTACAATTTCTTAAAAGCCCATCTTACCTTGCCTGGTTCACAAGCTAGAATGAGATATGGGATGCCTGAGAGTCACCATTCTAATTTATTTCCTGTTTCTAGTGTGCTAAAATACATTGAGAGAGTACCCCAGCTCTTCCTCCAGAGCTGGTCTACAGATGACCACATCCTAATTCCAGCTACCAGTTATTCCTCTGTCTTAAGCAGCAGCCTTATCCTGATATTTTGCAACTTTTGCAGATTTGAGTTCAGATATTCTGAACCATTCCTTGCATTTTGTGTGGTCTGTTTAGGGAAAGAGTGGGGAGAAAATCTGTGTGTAAATACATAAAATGGGATGACTTTATAGGCATGAGTCAAGTCTGATTGTAATGTAAACACAACTGATTATTGTGTTGGTAGATGTCTACACCAAAGTGCATTTGGAGTACAATAGCCTATATATTCAGATATATGTTCAGAAAGTAACTGAATATATAAGAAATCAAGAACAGACAAAACAATTATTTCCCTATAAAGTTGTTCATTCTCCATACACGTGATTCTTAATTTTTTTCAATGTGAAACAGTGCATACTTATGAAGCTGATCTGAACAGAATCCCATCCATGCTTCAAGCAACATTCATATGGAAACAAAAAGCAAAAAAGAGAATAAAAGTTTGACATCTTGAGATCTGGACTATGGACAGATGCGCTGTCATTAATTTTTAAAAATGAGAGCAAGGGACTATGGACACCAAGATCATATTCTGAGAGTTTGTATCACTGACTTTGGAGTGACAGCAAGTAGAAAACATCCCTGAAGGTCAGTGTAATTAGATTTCTAAGTAATCCATATTTTTTTCTGGTGAAATGAACATTAGGCTGATGTGTATTTCAGGCAGTGAAATTTAAAAGTTTTGGCTTTCTTGCTTACTTTGGAGCAGAATTTCCTTGGCCACTTGCCCATTACAGGTCTCTTCAAAGCCAGTATTTATACTGATCCATTTTCTTTTGCTTTTTTTTCTACCATAGACATATAAATGTATAAAATGGTGGCATTCTGTAGGGGAACAATAACAGAAAAACAGTAGAGAGATACTGAAACAGAAAAAGAAAGTAAAGAAATAAAGGGGGTAGTAAGAGGAAAGGCAGAGATAAATGTGTATGGGTGTAAATCTATTTCCTTAGAGAGACACTTGATGAAAACTATAAATTACAACATACTTAACAGCAAAGCCTTTGCTAGATGCATCTGCATCTCATCCACCACATGCTGATCTGGTGTGTTGCACCTCTGTAGCATTTATTTGGAGCCATGGAGACAGGCATGGAAAAGAGAAGACAGATGCAGTAGCCAAATTGAAACTAGTGTGAAAGTATGAACTCGAGGGAAGATAATATTCCCAAAAATAGTAATTGATGTTTATCTGTGGCATCAGAATGCCAAAAGCAGTGGGGGCTGCCCTGAAACCTGTTGCATCTTGGTCTTGGCATTAGCATGTAGGAGCTGAATTTCATTCCAAACCCTGGTACTGTCAATTATGCCCATGGGCCAGCCTTTGAGCCTGCTTACTTTAAAGAAGGGTTTTTAACTCCCCAAAATTGTAACTAATTTCACCAACAAGTAGTGTGAACACAGTGACACGGACTATTAAAAACAGTCTCTTTAGTTTGTTGATACATAGTATCAGTAAGAGTTGTGGAACCTAGAGTATGAATTAGACAAAACTACCAAAGACATTAAGATTTCTCTTATGGGTCATTGCAGAGTTCTTAAAATAATCTTCAAATAATCATGTAATCAAATATTAAGTCCAAAATCAGTTAGGCAGTCTTGGGAAACATACTATTACAGATAAGTGATAGGTCCTCAGCTGATGTAAACAGATACGGTTCTATTGACGTGCTCCTCACACAGCTATGGGCTTATCTCCATAATAATCCACGCACAGACAAGTGGTTTTTCCTCCCACTGGCCAAATGGCTCCCTAGAGTATTGTCCATCCTTTGGGGAGTTGAAAAATACCAAGCTCAAAGTGTATGTACTCTGAATTGAAGAAAATGCAGCTGTCAATGTGTATGAAAGTGTATTACTAGATCAAAATAAAAATAATCAAGTGTCTGTGCTACTCTGTGTCTTCAGTGGAAAAAAAAAGTATTATTTTACACATTACGTTTTCTAATATTCTAGGATAAATGGCCTGGAAAAATCCAAACACTGTTATTTTTAGCCATGTTTTCTCTCTCACTCTTTCTCCTCCACTCCCCCCCTAATGTCTCTACAAAAATTCAGGCCAATTTCAACCACATTTGAGAGAGGAGGACAACTCCCAAACATTGTTAAGTTCCAATAACTGCCATGAAAATTTGTGGTTGGATGGAAAAGAAAAAACGTGTTTGTTCTTCCAGGTAACTTGGCCCCTGTTTGGCAAAGTCAGCTTTGCTTCTGCCTGGCAATGCCTGGATGCACAGCAAGCACTCGTGGCCGTGCATCAGCCAGTTCAGCCAGAGCTCTGGGACAGCTTTAGGCTGCTCTCTCTCTTGCCAAAAGGGATTATGAAGTGGGGATGTGAGAGATGAATAGGGTTAATACAGTAGTAACATGCAGAGGATATAAGACACAAACATATAGGGGATCAGGCTCTGTTAGCTACTCACAGAACAGCATTTTTTAAAAATATACCTAAGGTAGTTATTACACTTTTTTCCTGGACATTGAATCTTGTGTTTATGAAGTATAATCCTTGGATAATTTATCACTTTCAATAAATACTAGCATTCGATCTTCATGCTATGGCTCCTTCAATGAAGTCATTTAATTGAAACAGGATTTATGGTATTTCTACACCAATGTATACAACGTTAGATTCTTTTAATGGACAACACATTAAACTTCTCATACCCTTTGCTGCCAAGAAATTAAGTTAGTTTTACAATGCTTACTATTTTGCACATGTATTTTGAGCATTTTCAAATTTACAAGCAATTGATGTACTCACCATTTTTTATTCAAATGAAGAGTGTTTAAGAAATGACCCACTCAAAAAAGCAAAAAGGGAAAAAAGGGGTCCTGGTAGGCATACAGTGTTAAGCTTTTAACTACTTTTTGCCTATAGCTTTTGCTTTCACACAGGAAATCTGTAGCTGGCTTGGGGGCTGGACTACTCAGCTCCCCTGCACAGGCCAGAGGGAAGTCAAGAAAAGAAGCCTCTGCTGGGAGCCATGAATTGCTGCTTGGAGCAACCTCTCTTGTTCTGCTGACTACGTGAGAGTCAGAGAGACCTGACCCCCTGCTTAGGCACTACCTTCAAATGCCTTCAGATGGGTGATGTAAACAGTGGAGCGGGTAAGGAGCTTATTCAGACCCTGCTCTCAGCAGGAAAAAACCAGCCACAACAATATAAGAAAGGGGTTTTTTTCTGCTTCAGGATGGACCTAAAGAGATGTAATTTCTCTCTGAGGGAAGGAAATTAGGACCCTCAGTTACGTTACAGCCATGCAGCCTGCCCTCAAATCTCCTTTAGTGCTAGAGGGGCAGAAGTGGAGATGACCACGTGCAGAGTGGACAGAATGGGCTTAGTCATTTTTTCTCTCCTTTTCACCCCCTGTCTCAGGGCCTGCCCTTTCATATGCCTTTTCCCACACCAGTTTTCCCGTAGTGTTCTCACCTTCTTCAAGGGGATTTCTCTTGTTGCTTCTCCATCACTGCTCTTCCATGGTCACTTGCTCCTTTGGACAACTGAGTTGCTTCCAACTCTCATATCCTAGTGCTCCTGGAGCCACTCTACTTACTTTATCCTGATCCTTTCATTGCCTCTCCTTTTCCTCTGTCCCTTGGTGTCTTCTTAAGGCTTTCTTCTTTCATTGCTTTCTTTCTCCTTTTCTAACTCATTCCTTGGCAACCTAATTAATTTTCATGGCTTGTTTCTACCATCTCTAGGAGGGTGGCTACCAAGTCTAAGTTTCTGTTCCTGTCAACGTCCTTCTTTTTTGACTCTGGAATTCTCAGATTTCATCCCTCAAGTCTATCCAACATGCAGTTGCCAACATGCAAGTGCCAACATTTTCTGGCTAGCTCGCATTGCAATTTTCTCACTATTTAAGTGATAGAAAAAAAAAAAGGCAAACTTTGGGTCTCCTTTCTCAAGAATATGAAGGGGATACTTCTATTCTTGTAATAAAGATAAACCTTACTTTATTCTGAAGTCAGACTAGACTGTATATATTTATATGTGGCTACTATGGTGACATTTTCAACAAATCATTATCATCCACATGGAATAATCTGTCAAATATGCAGGGATTTAAATATTTTACCACTAAGAATTGACTGTGCTTTTCTTAGTTTTATGTTGAAAATTCCACATAGTTCTTAAAACAACACTATCCCCTCCAATATATATTTTCCAAAGCAGTATTATTGTAAATTGCTATAAATGATCATCATTTGTGTGGTAGAAAAGGACAGCAATGGAAATGCTTATTCCTCCTGAGCAGCCTTTGTTTGAACTGGCAGAAGAAAACCGAGATCCTTCTTCTATGTGCATTGTGCACAAGGACAGAGGAAAGATGGAGAGAGCTCTTTGTCCAGTGGTGATTTGGATTTAAGTGAAGAGCCTTACAAGGCTGACACTAGGAAGGTGATGTCTCTCCACAGAATAATTGAAAATAGTTCCATCGAGTTTTGTGGGCTGTGACAAGCCATGGGCAGGATAGACAAGTCAGGGATAGGAAAATGGAGAGACACACAGGGGGGACGAGCAGATAGCATGGATCAAACAGTTGTCATTTTGCTGCTGCTGGTGCTGAGAACTGTCTACTGGCTCCAAAATGGAACAGCTGCATTTACATCTATGGTATGCTGGCCACTGAACTACATAATGGAAGCTGTCTCTCTAACTTGAAAGAATATGAATTTCTCTGTGAAGATCATGCTAATTTATAGGTCTGATGACCTTTTGCTGCAGTGTCAATTACTGAATGTGTGCAGCCAAATAGAGTGAAACGATGTCACACACAGTGTGCTCTTGGGGTGCAGGAAAGACGAGCAAAGAAGCAAAAGACGACAAAGCTATCCACAAATAAAAATGAGGAGGACAAAATTAGAACACACACTTCATTGGCTTTAAGGTACAGACAGAAATATATTACTTTTTATTTTGTATTAATCCTTTCGGTGGTCACCAGAAACAATAATTCTTTTGTCTGAATTGAAAGCTCTTATTTCAGCTGCCAAAAATCCAAGATTTTTTTTTTTTTTTTAAAATCACAGAGACCTGAAAACAATAAATGTTCTTTTGCCTCAGATCCAGTTATGGAGAGCTGACATGCCAAAGTCATCCTTCTGTTTAGTAAGGATTTCTGCCGTGTTTGTCTTCCCATTAGGGATGTCATTAGAACTGAATACATATTGTAATATATACTTCATCCATTTGTTTCAATGATGGATTTAAGACATATTTAATATCTTCCTGAAAACCTTGAAAATATGATGGCCTAAATTCTGGCCATGTATACAACATTTTTACTTAATCTAACATCATAGAAATCAGTTTTGTAGCTGTTTCATACAGACAAGAGGCTACCTTTCCTGCATATCCTCCATAACTCAGGACCAAGGACAACTGGAACAGAGGATGGACAGAGGGTTTTCAATATGTATTCATTGCCACTGCATTTAACCAGAGTGGCTGAACACAATGACTTCATCCATCCTGGCATGCCTGAAGCGTGACCTCAGCTCACTTTGGCTTCAGTTTGTGTTGAAGGTTCTTAGCAGGTGCTGGCAGCTCTGTGGATGTGACACAACATATATAGCTCTCTCTTCATCCAAGAGGCAGGATCAGTTTCATGCTGACCCTGCAAATTACATTTGCACTATGCAGAGTTTGTCCTGTTTTTGTTGTAGCTTGGATGATCTAAGTTTACAACTGAGTCAAGGCTTGTAAGGAGAGCTGGTATCTAACTGGAGCTGGAACTAACTGGAGCAACAAAGCAAAAAAGCAACCCATGAGCTTCAAGAAACAAAGGTCTGTCTTGTCTGTCTCTAATGGCAAACCAAAATACTGAAGAGCCTGTGTTACTCTCCAGAGATGTGCCATCGCCTGCCACTTTATCGTTGTAGGTGTCATTTTTTTCAAGTACTCTTTCCACGCATTCGTAAGACATTTTCCTGTGATGGGCACTCACAACAACACAGGGCAGTGATTTCTGCAGTCACAAATGTCTGTTGCAATGATGAGTGTCAGATTTGAAGGGAAGTAGCTGCATGCAGCAAGCAAGCCCATGTGGAAGCATCAGGACTTCCTCTGTGAATCTACTTTTTGACGTTTTGCTTCAGCTGAAACCTTGACTCTCAACAAACCACCTGTTCATTACGCAATGCTGCTGCTTGTGCCAGGAGATCTTAATCTGCTCTGAAATCCAGTGCTCTGTTTTCATTCATATAAACGTCCTTCCATATGGCAAAATTAGTGCTGGTCACAGAAGCTACGCATACAGTAGCAGGTAGTACAGGCTGCTATGAGCAGATCAGTGAAGCAAGTCTGTTGGACCAAGCATGTGTCGGAGGGGGTTTGCTTTGGTCTAGCTTGTGACTGGGTCTGGGACCTGTTAGCTACCTGTTAGCTGCTGGAGTGAATTAGGTGCAGTCCTGGAACACATCTGGCATAATTTCATCCAAAAAATGTTCTGGAATGTGCTCTTAGACTACTCTGTGCTGTGAACCAAAGCACAGTGAATGGGAACAACCAGGATATTTGTTCAAAAATGCTCATCTGCTCTGACCTAAAGTAATGCTGCAGAATCCTCAGAAGTACAGTGTCCTATAGCATAATGCAGCAGAAAGGCCACAGCCTTCATGGTGCATCAGCACTTCTTCAGATTGACATTGTATTTCCTTTTCTCAAGGAGGCACATATTCTTTCAGATGACTTTGGCTGTGGATAGACATTTCTGCTTCTGACATTAAAATAACATTAATAAACACAGAAGTTATCTGTAGAAGTCAGCTTCTAATGAATACATTCTAACACCACCAGGCAAATTTTATCCCTGAGGCTGGGTTACAATGCCACAGGTATGCAGAAACTTGACTAACCCAGAAGGTACTTTTTAGGAGAAGTCCTAGTCAGACATAATATTTTTACTATCTATACAAAAGAAAATATTTTATTTTTACTGTCTGGTGATGTAACAACAAGCTTTTAATAGTAAACAAATAGGTGTGGTGCATTTGCTAAACCCCCTCCCCTCCAAAACAACAAACAAACCAACAAGCAAACCAATTCTAAAAAGCAAAATACTCCCACCCCAGAAAAAAAAAATCAAGAAGGCTTTTAGAAGCCTATACTAACAAGGGAGTGAGAAACAGTGGTATGAAAAATAAGGCTGATCGTACTTACCCTAATGAGAGATGTTTTAATTTTTGTAGTGAAACCAACGTGCCTTAAAAGGTTAAAATGTTTAATTGTCTCACCATTGCTAGAATGTTTTAATCACCAACCCAAATTAAAAATATAGAAAGTACTGAAAATACAATTTTTTCAATAAATGTGAAGAAAAACTAAGTGCCAAGTAACACATTAAAAAATTATATTTTTTTTCTGTACTGCTACAGTTGAGTATGGCTTTTGCTCAGTCTTGGCTAAAGGATTTCTTCTGAAAGCATCCCATTGATTCTGGACAGAAGATGCTGTTATTTTCCAGCATGTGACTTTTTTCAGACACTTCTGTGAAAATAGTGTAAAACTTAACAGAAAGAAATTACGTTAGAAAGTTGGGGGCTTTTGAGGAGGGAGGTGATATTTGATTCTACTTGCTGATTCCACCTTAGGGTTTTTAAGGACAATGTATGGACACCGCAAGCCCGAAGAAGAAATTTTGCAAAGATAGTGATTATTTTGCACTTATTCCAAGCAAATTCTGAAGGCCTTCCCCACACTCCTCAGTTTCATCTGTGCACTGACTAGGCTGAATTGCAGGACTTGGCTTTAAGCACAGTTTGAACTATAAGAAGGTCTGGAGCAGACAGAAAAAAAAAGTACAATATGTGCCTGAACACATTGTAAAATAAGTAATGTAAACTATGAACATGGAAGAAGAAAACAGAAAGTAGATTTCCAATATCTTCATAAACCATAAAATATGTCCTACAAGTAAAATAAAATCCTTTGTCTATGCCAAGCATTACTCCATGGTAATTTTTCATTCCACTGTATCCCTTTGCATGAGCCACTGACTCCTGTTTGTAGCCGTCCACTGGTCTAGACAGACAAACCTTTGGAGATCTATTCTTTTTGATGGATTTATCAGATTTCCAGCCCCATTCCCCCCCTCTTTCTGATTTCTGTTCCTTTCTCGCTGTTGAGCTGGCTGCAGCATATTGCTGAGGTAAGTCCACGTAACTAATCCCGTGGAATCAGGGTGAGCAGCTTGCTAACTTGTCTTCTCTTAGTCCTGTTTGAAGTGACTTCCTACCTTGTACTTATTATGATATGGAAACTGGCTGCCTCTGCAGCAAATTTAAATCCTATATGGTGTACACAGTATGCTACTGCTGAGGAGCACAGAAAAGTAACTCCCTCAAACTCCCGTGCTCCAGCTCCTTAAATGGAACACGCGTTCTTGCTGCGCATCTCTTTGTGCAGCATGTGCACTGTGTATCCAGCAAGCTTAATATTGCACGCTTTGAAAAACTTTGTTGACATAAGATTGCTAAAAAAGGCTTTAATAGAGCAGTTTTCTAACACGGTAGTTTGTGTTTATTTTCAGAGTTCAAGAACACAGTGCTTTGGTAGTTCTGCAGTTCCGGATGTGTAAGGTATTTAAAAATCAATTCCAGAAACCAAGGCAGTTCTATCCAAGGTACATCAAGGGCTGAATTCCAGCCACACATTCAGTATAAATAATGTAAAACCATCAGTCACATTTTATAGTAAGCAAAGTAAAATTGAAGAAGTAAAGAAAAGCTAATAAAATAATTAATATTAGTGGAAAATAACTGGTATAAAGTAACAAATACATTTCTGTAGACATACCACTTAACTCTAAAAAAATATATACATACATATAGGATGGCTACAAATGAGCTTATGATTTTCTTCCAAAAGTGTCTGAGCAGGAAGTAAAACATTTTCCCAGTGGATGAAATAACATTCATTTTTGCCAATCTAAGCAAGGCAGATTTAAATTTTATGTGTGTCCAACTGCTTGTTCCCCCTCAGCTAATAACCTGCCTGCTGGAAGCATTTCAATTGAAAAGGAGTTCACAGTTCCTAAGCCCAGCTCTGAATATATCTGCCATGCATGTAAACAAGTAAACCATTATGTTTCTTATTGAGATAAAGAATACCATGATAAGTGGGGACTTTTACCAAACAAAGGGCTTCCTATTGCGAGTGTGGATAATCTTCCAGAAAACCCTGTGTTTTGGCAAATCACACCAGATTAATCTATTAGGCATCTCCTTTCATCATCAAATTTCCGCTGCCTATCACAGTGGCTGCCTTATCAAGCACCCTTTACTCAATAGCGGGCCCATTCCTAGGATTTCAGGTGCTGGCCTTCCGTGCACAGAAAACAGGTGTCCCCACTGTTTTCAGGCAGGAAAGGTCCCTGCACAGAAGCCTGGGAAAGGGCAGGGGTATCAGCCGCTGTTCTACCTGAAGGAACAGGTAACAGGAAACTGTTGATTCAATGGGCTGAACTTAATTGGCAAGCATTAGTCAGCACTGAGTGTTTTTTGTGAATTAAAAATCCTCATAAGAATTCTTCCCAACAAAAGTTTTGGAAGGGGGGAAGGTACATGCCCAGAGATGCCTTCCCAGGAGCAGTCAGTTCTTGTAACTCTATTTTCAGTGCCGCATTCTCTTGGTGTATTCCAGAAAATATGAGCTAGGAGCAGAGGGCAGAGTGTCAAGCTTTACGTGGTTATGTGTAGTGCCTGAGCTGTTAGGCAAATTGCCTATATTCAGGGGAAATGGATTTCAAATCTCAACTAAAGGCTAATATTCCAAACCAATTAGTATGATGGATCAGGTTTTCAAGTTCTCTCTCAGTGCCTTCCCTGGCCAGACTTTTTTTTTTTCTTTGAATTAATGAAACTGGGCATATGGTTTCTAACCAGACTATTCATCTGTGAAACAGGGCCATCCACTTGATCACCCAGCACTGCCACAATATAGAGCATATTCAGAGTCAGGGGTATGAAGACTGACATTTTAAGGTTGACAGAGAAATGTGTTTTACAGGAGCCAGTAAATCCTTGCTCCTCTTATTTAACTTTCAGTGCTTATCTCTTCTCATCCAGACAGCACCAAGCAGCTCTTGTCCTGGCGGGTGTCTCAGTACCTGCCTGCCTTCCCAGGCAGAAAGACCTTCATTCTCTGCTCCAAATCCCGCTCCTGAAAAATTGGCTTGCACAGACTTTGCTGTAATAAAATCAAGGCAGGCAGGAAGGCCAGCATAGTGACAGCAGGAAGAGCCCATCTGCTCTCAGCTCCTTTCTTTGACAGCAGGGCTGCTCAGAGCATCAGGATGAGCTCCCAGCTCTGCTTGGTGGGTAGGAAATATTTGATAAGCGCATGCCTGCCCTTCCGGGACTCCGCAGCACAGGCTTTGTTTCATCTAGAGATGATTAAATGGTCTACGGGGCAATTACGAACCAAAGGAAGGAATAGCCAGCTCTCTCCAGGTTTCCTCAATCAGCACGATTGAATTTCTCAAAGGAAGGCAGCAGTAGCAACTGCAGGCTCAATGACTTTTCCTGAAAAATGTTCTCCAGTTTAGGATTGAGCTTTCATTTAACTACTTGCTGTTTCATTTTATTAAGTGCAAATTGTGGCTTAATAGATTTACAGTTGCCATAAACTTCGGCATCATGAAAGCTGTCAGAGTGGCCAGTTGCACAGCATATTACTCAAATGATGCAAGAGAGAGTGAAAAGGACAAGCCAGGCACTAAGAAAGCCTGCAGAGCATTTTAAGGGGTCTATGCACAGTGTTCTGAGAGAGACAAAACACAAGCAGTCACTTTCCTTTTGTTCCTCTCTTTTCTAGGAATTAGAGCAGAGGTGGAAGATTTCAGAGGTTTGTCTGCTAGTGAAAAATAGCTTATTTTGCCTTTTCAGACACAAATTTTGTAAACTAACTCTGCTGGACAGTGGTTACTCAGGTCCAAAACACAGTTTTTGGTTGTGTGTTTTGTTGTTGGTTTTTTTTTCCTTCAGTATGCCCATTACACTGTAGCTGTGTTCTGCACTCATTATACTGTGCTTAGTTCCAGATACAGACCAGTAGACATACTGGAGGAAGTTCAGAGAGAAACATCAAGGTTGACTGAAGAGCAAGAGGGACAGATTTCTGTGAGAAGATTTGAAAAATTAAATACAGGTGGTTTGGTTAAGCAATGATGGGACAGTGGGTATCAGAGCCATCTCTGGACATTTTCCCTAGGACAAAGACCACAGGCTGTGCAATCTTTACCTCCAGGTTACACCAGTGATTTATGGAAATCTGCTTGCCTTCCTAAATCTAAGTGAGAAGGGCTAAAGAGAGGAAAAGAAGATGAATTTTCATTTTGTGTATGGGGGATTTTTTTTTCCTTCTAAATAAAGTCTCCTTTGGGAGGCTATTAATTTCATAAGTCAGCAGCTTTTTCCACCAACCATAGTTTTTTGGCAAATATCTAAGTCTCTCAGTGTGTTGCTAAAAAGGTGGATCATTTACTCCACATGGCATACTCAGGGATCTGTGTTACCCCCCACCCAGATATCTACAGAAAGAGCTTGGAGGTCCCTGGGGAAGTTTGATGCTAGAATAAAGCAAGGCTGCTTCAGCTCTGTTCTGTTGCATCCCCTAAGCAAGGAACTCTCTCATGCAGGAGTATCAAGGTGAAGAAGAAAAAGACCTGGTCTTCTATGCAGGACATTTTCCCTCTGTGTACACACAGGGGCATTTCACATCCTTGGTTTACATTAGCAAATATCTCCATATGCAAAGGTGCACTAGAGATGTGAAGCAGTAGAAAGGTAAACAGTAAATTTAGAGGTGAACCTATTTTTGCCATTACTGTATTCTGAAAACTGTTTGCTTCATTGTCAAATATTCTGGGAAGCACTGAAACGTATGTGTGAACTTTGCTGAACGACAACCACTGTACTAGAGGACCTAATAATTATGTAAATAGTTTCTTGGTATAATGATCCTGTGTGAAACAAGACTATTTATTTCAAAACAAATTTAACAGAAATATAACTATGAAGTGACTATACTGGGACAGTTAAATCATACACAGAATAAGTATTAAGATTGTTTTATGATGACTTGTAAACAGCCATGGACCTGCCATTGAGGAGACTTTTACCCTTCTGTCCTACTGGCACTGCTCAGGAGACCACAACCTTACAAGATCACTGTACCCTTGCAGCCTGTTCCCTCTCCTTTCCTGTCAACAGCCCCGCCGCATCCCATAACGTGGTGCGTAGATCATATTAGAAAGGCTGGAACAGAATTATAATGCATTGGGGTATGTTCAGAGGTGCACAAATTACCAATAAAACCCAAACCACCTCCTAAAAACAAATAAGGGAAGTCTATTTTCTAGACCTTCTTGTGGTCTAGCTGTTAAATTGGGCTTCAAGGGAAAGAAAAAATGCTTCTAAGGTAGTTTGTAGTTGACTTTGTGACACTGTCTGTCTGTGAAATGCAACCTATTCCTTCTAAACAAAGCTAAACTGTGTGCTCTCCTTGCCTTCGAACTAGAAAACACACCTTAATAGGCACAATCAACAAGACTTTTTTTTCCTCCCTGCAGTTACTTCATGTGTAAATTCAATTCATTTGTTTCTGTGAAGTGGATTTACTGTGTGAATAGAGGATAAGGTTTTAAGGCTTTCGGTCCACTCTGCTAATTACAGTGTAAAACACTTTGTGTATTTGTAGTAAAATTTTGAAATCGCTTAAATATCTCAGAAAATTGCCTAAATCTTCTTTACTCCATTAGCAAATGTCATAGGTACAGATCATCAGAGGACTTAATGGTCACCATGCTAATAGACAGCTGCCTGCACACTGCGGTGAGCGAGGCCATTTGTAATTCTCATTAACAGTTCTACCATTTTTGGTTGTATGAAAAGTGATAACACACTGATCTAACAGTCATTAAGAACTTTTTCTTACTCCTCTAGGATTAATTTGCACTGACCCAGAATTCTCTATTTGCTTAACACAAGCAGTGGGCCACTTTGATGTTATCTGCTTCTATAAACAATAGTGTACAGTTCTCTCCTGGGCTAAAACAGCTCTTACTCTACTGAGAATTAGATGTATTAATCATTCTGAAGTCCAAGAGTGCATGATCATAAATTGTGTGCAGGGACCTCACTTAGCAACTCCCAAGACTCTCATTTATCAACATTTTTTTCCCTTCCTGGATATTTAGTATGTAGGGAGTAATTTATTTCTGAGCCAGTTCTTTGTGATGTCTTTCATGTTGAAGTAAAGTTGGAAAACTGTCTGCAACAAATATAATTTTTCTTACTTCCTTAGTGTAAAAACAAAAATTATGGACCACAGCTACAGACTGTTTCCCTCAAGTGGTCAGAACAGAAAGCACAGGCCAAGCTTCCAGTCACTGAGCTTGAAATTCAGTGAACCAGACACCAGTAACTAAAAATGAGGCAAATTGCACACTAAATATGCCTTTTCTTAGTTATTCAATTAGACTTTTAAAAGTGTGGAGCCTTTTTGAAGCTGATACATGCCTAACTTCTCTTACCTTTCTCAAACTCAGTTGCCAAAATATTATTAAGGTATAATTAAAGCAAGATGAAATCTTCAGGGAGCATTAACTTAGTTTATATTTTCCCAGAGAAGACCTGGCTACCAATGAGTGATGTTTTTGTCTTTACCATTTATTGGTCTTCTTCCCACCATCAAAACACAGTACAAATCTGCCAAAAAGGTAAGGATGAAAAATGCTGTTCCATATCAGGTCAGAGCTGATGTGATACCATATATTTCATACTTTTATTGCAGCTGGTAAGAGACTTTTATTTAAAGTCTGCCTTGAATTTCAAAATCCCCTTGCAAAAGGATACAAAGTCAGAGCATACAGAAATCAGGGACAGTGGTAGCAAAAACATTTTGAGTGAAAGGATGAAAACCTTGGGTCTTAGAATTCAGTCTTTTATCTACCCAACTCAATTTCTTCAGCTTTGGGATTTTTCATTACCTAAACCAAAAGGGGGAAAATAAGCCCTGATTCTGCTTTCCTTGAGAGGAGTACTGATGAAGTATCTTCATTGACTTACCGAGGAAAATCTATATTTAAGTAATTTTTTATGAGAAAAGAATTTTGGCCCAACTCAGGCAGAATCAAGTTTTCTAACTTTTTTCCTAGTTTCATCCTGAGCTTAACTTCAATTTCAAAGCTCTCACTGTTTTATTGTAAACATGTGGTTTTAAAAGTACTGCACTGATCCAAAGTTATCAGCATGTGAGTTTATTTTATATTAAGTACTTCAAAAATATATGAACATAAAATGCCAACAGAAACAACAAAAATATAAATAAATCACCATATTCAGCAGAAGTGCTTTAATTCAACATGTCATAAAAAGTTTAAAAATTGTATGCCAAAGTGTTAACTGAAGGAGTTAGTATTTTTTTTTCCTCTAGACAGTTTTGCTGCTGCAGCCAAAAGATTCTCAAAGGTTGTTAAAAAATAAAATAAAGGAAAAAAAAAAGACAGTGGAAAAATATTTATTTCCCCTCAAGAAATTTTGGCTTCTGTGATTTGGCATTCTTCTCAGCTTTTGAGAACATTTGTTTTAGTGAAGGCCATGACTGATTCTCGCAGATTCTCTGCCCCTCTTCCCATAAATAAGTATTCAGGAGCTGTAATCTATCCTCACCTAGAGCTGTGCAGTCTCACTGATGTTCATAAAAGCATGAGAGCAGTTGCTGCGAAAGCTCCTCAGACTTCAGAGGCTGTCCTAATTCTTTCTGGATTTCTAATTACAGAAGTGTTTTCTTCCAGATTTAGGGGGCAAAATTCAGCCAGCAGTGATGTGAGGCACCCTGACTGATTTTAACCTAGTAAAACTACCAGTAATTACCTGTGGAAGAATTTCTCTTTATGACTATGTACACATGTTGCATGTATACAGCAGCTAATGCCTATATGAGGTGATATAGGTGTGCCTGAGCCAGACCTACCTCAGAGTTATAAAACTCAGAGCATCCTTGCTGGTTTGGCTGATGTGCCATTTTGCAGGAGTACTGACTTTTTTTTTAACACTGCCTCAGGTAACACTGCACCTCACTCCACAGACCACTGCAGATATGTTTACAGTGCAGTTAATCTCTAGCACATCTCTAGCTCATCTTTATTTTTAAAATGCTGTGGATAGATGCTTGACACAATCCTCAAGAGTTATTTTTGCATCACCCATACACTAAGAACTGTACCCCTGGCTGAAACAAAGGTAAATAGGGTCTTTCAAGTACCTTCATTTTAATGGATGGACAGCAGGCTTTTTAACTGCTTATTCTCTGCTCCTTTTTATACTGCTGCTGCAGCAAGAGTTGGTCTGGGCTTATGCTTTAAGCCTAATCTACTGAATCCTGTATTTGTAGCCTAAGGGAGTGAAACCATCTGCTTAATTTAAGATCCACTTAACACAGCACTTCCACTGCCCTTGTCACTTATGCTTCCATTGGCATATCTCTGAAGAATTGCACAACTTAGGTAAAGCTATTAATTTATTGAGGTCTTGCTTTTATTATTATTACCTCTCCTGAGATTTAACTCCTGATATTCATTTTGTGCTTTCCATTAGGTCTCACAGTATATTCATTTGTATTTATAGACAATAAACTTTTTTTTCTAAAAGCCCGACCCCCAAATTTGAAATGCTGAAATATGTTCACTTTTGAAAGCCTGAGGTCCTCATTACAGTCTCATCTAAATAGGAAGGTATAAACATAAAATTGTGTTTCCTGGTAATATTAGAAATAACAAACAGTAAGTTTCATTTTAGTCCTTTCCTTTTCTTGCTCTATGGTGGATCACTTGCATCAATAATTTCATGAGAGTATAGGAAAGACCATGAAGACCCAGGGGTTTATCCCTGAGAATTCCCCTACTCCTACTTCCTGGACCTCTCTCTGAGTGCAGCCATGCCAACAGGTAATAGGTGAGGTATCTATAGATGCCTATGGAAGTTTTTTTTCATGTGCATTATCTTACTGGGAAAATAATTTTCCACCCCCGTGCAAGACACCAGAAGGCTATTTAACTTGTGGATCACCTTCTTTTAAAGAAATGCCAGCTATCTGTTTAGAATCTAAACTACAGGTAATTGACATCAGAAAACATATTCTCTTCAGAGATTTAAGAATGGGGTCACCTGGTACCTGCCCTTTGCAAAAGTAGTCTTTCCAGTTGGCACTGCCTCATGTTCTGGATCCCTGTTGGAAGCACAGGCATCTCTCCAAGTCGGATTTCCTTCAAAAGCTTAAGAAGGGGCAGAGAGGAGAACAGCTGCATTCAATTACCAAAAGCATGTGTCTGCTAGTCAGGAAGAAAGGGTGACTGCTGCTGCTCAGACAGAACAGCTCCTTGTGCTTTGGAAGCAAACTCTGGCAGATCAAAAATACACAGTACTTTATTTTGGTGAGAACACTAGTTTGAAAAAGCAAGGCAGAAACTTTCCTTGAAGGAGAGTGGCATCTGAACAACTTACATGTTGTGGTGGCCCCTCTAAAACAAACAAGCGGAGTCTTCCAAAAATCAGTTTCTCCTTATAAATTGTTCCTGCTGTAGTTTAGGGGCTGGGGGTAGGAAGGAAGCAGTCTTTGATCAGGATTCATCTTAAACCTATAAAAATAAATAGACAAAACTTGATGTTCTGTGTGGATAATTTACTTCCTAAACATCCTCTCCTAATGGTTCTCTTCTAGTACTTTTCTCTCTGGAACTTTGGTTTCTTTCAAAGTGGAGTCTGAAAATGATAAATGAGGACTTGAGGAAGAGACCACTTGATGGGAGGATGCAGCCCAATTTCAGTAACAGAGGCAACGTCAAGAGCTCCATTTACAATGCAGTTGTATGTAGAACAGCAGGAAATGAGGAATCTGCTCCCTGTCAGCAGGTACTCTACAGACTCAAAGTGAAAACTCAGATGACAGTTATTCTATTCCTCAAACATTGGCTCTGCTTTTGACATGGTGTATCAGGTTCTTCAAGGGGGTGGGAAGGAGAAGATGAATGTGGGAGGGCTTCAAGAGCTGATCACAAATACACTGCTTGTGGAAAAAAAAAAGGCATCTTCTTCTTACTTCATATTTTTTCATTTTGTTTGTTTTCAAAAATGTCTTTTGACTACTTAAAATACTGAATTGCAGAAGACTACCATACTACACTGAATTTAACAGAGCTGTGAAAGTTAACTGGAAAAATATATCAATTATGGTCTGTTGAGTTGGAAAACATCCAACATTGTTCCTGGGATTTAGGTGATCTTGGATATAAGAACATTTATTATTTGACTTGTGAATAGTCTTCAGTAAATTTACCATGGGATTTAAAAAATAAAAGACGAAGTAAAAAAAGAAAAGACATTCAAAATACAGAGTTCAAGAATGTTAAAAGTAAGTAGGGAAAGAAGAGGGTTATACTATGCTTAATCCTACAATTTCCTCACTGCTAATGAGTTATAAGATGATATGCAGTTGCTCTAGCTTCTGAACTGTGAAAGGCAAACAGGAATACAGGTTCTGTTGCCCCAAAGCAAAATCTGTTAATTCTATCCTCAGCATACTCCTTGTGAAGCCCCTTCTGACTAGGAGTTCAATAAACACCTTTCCAGAAGGCGTGAGGGAAAGTAGTTTTCATATTGAAACTGCTCAATATGAAAAATAGACACAAAAAACTCTGCCGAACCTGCAGGCACTTCAGCTTTGGAAGTTTTGTATCATTACTTATAGATAATATATCCGTTACTATTATGGCATCAGGCAGCACAAATGGATTTACAGAGCTGGTCAGGGCTCTGGGACTCTGGAGAAGGCGCATGCTGAGGTTTTGCAACCCTTTCTGATAGACTGAATAGGTTGAAGGCAGAGGTAGGTAGTGATGCAGTAGGGCTGACAAGTTGGGAACACGATGGCCAGCAGCAGCAATGACAGCTGAGGCTGTGCAGCTGCATAGGCAGATGGACTATTGAACAGAGAGGAGGAAGCTGCTTGCGTAGAGTTCTATGAAATAGTCAGTGTTTCTCATATCTGAAGTCTAAGACAACACGAAGAAGTGGCTTCTTATATCAAAGGAGATAAGCAGAGGCTTATAATGAAGGAAACTTCTCCCTTGCTGTTCCATTTGTGTAAGGGATGAGAAAATTCCTATCAATGTTTTGGTGAAAGAAACAGACAAGACAAAAGGTGGAAGATGTTACCACCGTGGAAGTTACAAAAGGTGGAAAATGTGGCCATGAATGTGATGCTTATGACAGAAGATGAATAAACATCTTGTTATTTTTGTGTCTTTCCTTGGGTGCCAGATTTGGCTTCTCTGTCAGTTTCTGTGGCACTTGGTAATTGTGGGCCATGCTCTTTTGTCACAAGAAGAAGTTGCAGCCATGGTGTTATGCAGTCATAGACTGAGCCTATCTCTTGAAACTGTATATCACCAATTATTTTATTTTTTTTAATAAGCAATCAATTACAATAATTTGTTCAATACAGGGCTTTTTGGGTTTTTTTTTGTTGTTTTTTGGGTTTTTTTAGATCAGCTGCTTGGAACATGCCCCTTCTGCTTCACATCTGTTTCAAGATACACAGTTAGATTCTGTTTCCTTGATATTCCATCTGCAGTTTCACAGCTGCATGTGTCCTACACAGTGCTGTTTTGTTCAGCATTTAGATTAAGTCATTATTTCTTCCTATAGTCACCATTCTGATAGATGTACGTGTCTTTTCAAACCCACCTAGGGATCAGGATTGAAATTGTATCTACTTCAGTATAATCTGCTAACATAAAGGACAGACAAACCATGTTTTTATTTTGATTTAATTACTAATTAAAACCAAAGTTTTCTGTAATTTTAATTTTTAAGTTAATTCTCATCTCTGGAAGGTGATGGTGGTATTCACCTTTTGTATATCAGTGGCCTCAGCACTACTGAAAAAGCTTTCGGTCTTTCAATATCCAGCACTGGTTTCAGTGACTGTGTGGCTCAAGGAACGGAGTACCGAAATTTTTCTCCAAGTACAGATGTTTTGACTATTTGAACAGGCATGGCAATATCTCAGCATTATCATTATGTCATATCACAGCACATACCCACAGTATTCAGTAGGGTCCCAGAACTCAAAAGAAACAACCCTAGCTATCAGATTCTGCCTGTGAGAGACATTCTCTCTCTTAAATAAAATAAAGTAAAATGGAGAGATTTTATTATTATCAAACATCAGGATGCTGTTAGCAATTGAAGTGCCAATTTAACTTTAAGTGCCTCTTTGATATTCTTACTTGATGAGAGTACATGATGGCCATAAATCTAACTTGGCAATGATTCTGAAAGGTCACCTGTGGATACTGTTTTTCATGGTGTTAAATAGACTGTAATGGTCTCATTATTTCTCCAGAAGGACAAGTGGAAGTCCCATTGGTCTTCTTGCTGTCTCATAAATAATTAACAGGCTGTTTTAACTGGGCATAACCTTTGTACAGAGTGGCTGAACTTCACCACACAGCAAAGGCAGAAGAGATGCAGAAAAATGTCATCCATCATTGATGGTACTAAAACATTCAGGTGATCTAGGAATAAAAATAAAAGAGTAATAAGCAAGTGGTAATCAAGCAGTTTTAGAGGTAACAAGACCAGTTGTCTTTCTGTACAGATCTGAATAGTTTTAGCATCCTCCATCATCCAGGTTATTCTTAATTTTTTCTTTCATGTCATCCCACATGACCATTCAGCTAACTTTCCAACATGAGAAATTTAACTAGTGGATAGATGAAAAAAAGTTCAGAATTTTTATCTTTCTTTTCTACCATAGGCAAAATACTAAAGAAGAGGGATAAAAAAAGGATCACATTCTTTTTATTAACAACTCAAAGCTTTCAAGTGGGGATGACTAAAATAAAATTCTGCATTTGAACATTGTAATTACTTTTGGTTTAGATTAAATAATCCTCTCCAACTTTCCACTTTCAGCATCATCAGGGTCTAACATTAGTTTTCTTGGTAACAACAGCTGGTCTTAGCAACAAGAGCAAGGTCTGAGCTCACAGGAAACGTTTCATCACAACAAAGTGAGGTGGTGGGGCAGAAAGTGTGCCTGCTATTGAATAAAGCTTGTCTGGAAAAAACCCACTCAGTTCAAGCAATGAAATTGAAAAAAAAAAATAAAAGAAAGGAGCTTAGACAAGCAGAATCAAAGAGAGAGAAAAAGAGAGAGAGAGAGAACACCAGTCTTTCAAATGTTTCAGTTTTACAGAAAGGCAGACACAAGTAAGTCTGTAAGAACATGATCTGTATGTTTCCACTGCAACTGTTCCTTCTGCCTCCTTTGTTCTCCATTTTGGGAAATGAAAGTATCTTGTGTACAAGTCATGGCAAGTTCATATGGAAAAAAAATAGTTTAACAATTCTGCTTTTGAAGTTCACTTCTGTGTAATTGTATTCTCTTCTTGGGCCTTATAGTCTGACCGATGAATGCATGATAGTTGGAGGAAAAGGAAAACTCTGAACACCCATTACAGAAGTGGGTGTGGGAGGGGTTGCTCTTGAACATGTGTCCTCTTCCAAGATGCTTGTAGCAGCCCCACAAAGCAAAGAGCCTGACATAGGGAGAAGAGGGAACATTTTAGAGCAGGATTAGCAGGAAGCTCTAATGCCATTTTTCAGACAATTGACAGGAATACCAGCTCCTATTCCAAAACATTAACTGCTGGTGGCAGCAAGACTTTGAGGAAAACCTTGATATCAACAGTCAGGAGACTCTGAAGTCAAGCAACTTTTCATGTAGAGGCCAGGGGAGGTTTTGAGCTGCTTTGCCCTACTGATCCTTGAACTTCATGGGTGTTAGAGGACTTGCTCTCCTGCCCTTTCTGCCAAGAAAACAAAACTTTCCCTTTTAAGAAGACACTAAGCTTAAAGTCTCCAGCTTAAAGACCTTAAAAAAAAAAATTCCAACAGGAGACACTTCCTTTGCATTTCTCTAGAAACTCGTTCCTTGGAGTCTAATAGGATTTTTAGCTCACATTCCTTTTCTATTTTCAGCTGTTTTTTTACATTTTTAACAATTTAAGGGGAAAACAGTAAAAGCAGAAGACAGCATTCAGGTAATTTTATGAATTAGCTGCAATGGGTGGTAGTTGCTAGTTGCATGCCACAGAACCTTAGTGGTACTGCTCAAGATGTCCATGAGATTTGGAGATTTGGAGAGATTTATTAGGTTCTTAACCTCAAGTTAAAAAGGAAAGATAAGTTGAGGAAAGTCTCCTCCCAACAGACATCAATTGCTTACAAATAGTCAGAAAATGCATTGAAAAACTAACAGTTTTTATCACAACCTTCATTGCTCTTCATGTAACTTTTTCCTTAAAGTGGAACTGAGGAATTACAGTCAGGCTGAAGTGAGGAGCTCCCTCTTCTTGAAGAAAAAAAACCTAAAAGGAAAGCCAGGATCATTTCTGCATTCTCCCCTCTGAGCTCCCTGCAGGGATACACAGACACACAGTTGCAGAGATGTTCACACGTGTGGACCCTTGAGCTGTGCTCTCTTGTTTGAAAGCCCTCTCACACTTAATGAACAGATCCAAAGCTTCAAAAAAATAGAGTCCTTTTACCGACTTCAGGAGGTCAAGCCTCACATATAAGCAATTTGAGGAAAGAGAAACAAAAACACATTAGTTCTTGCTGAAATTTTTTGTGCCCTGAAAAAAAAATTTTGAATTTTCCTTAATTCCATGTTGAGGTAGGAATACACAAATCTAGAGGTTACAGCTTGACTTTCAGCAGCAGCAGCAGCCCAGTGGCAAACATGAGCACTTACTGACCATGCCTTGGCATTCACTAATGTGGTTTTTATGCAACCTGAGGGCATAACTACGGGCTGTTTGCAATATCCCAAATTTCCCCCATGGTCTCTGATGTTTACTTAAACTCTAGAAACTGAGATGTGGATTTCATTCATTTTAGCTTAGAAAATATTGTGCTTTTACTGACTGTTGCTATTGTCTACTGAATGCAGTCATGGGATGGAAAGCAAACAAACCCTGAAGATGCAGGTGTGTGATGTGTTGAAATCTGATACCTCTCGCTGCCTGTAAGTAAAATAAACAGAATTGACTTAAATTAACTTAAGTGTTGACTGTAACCTCAAAGTAATTTTTTCCTTTTATCTCCTAAATATATATATAGGTGACATTTTAAAACCCTAGGTCTTAATTAATTTTCAAGGGAAGTTCTTCCTAAACACTTAGGACAGATTCTGATCTTTGGCGTTTGGTGGAGGGTAGTGACAGTGAAATGTTGTCCTGTTTTCACCACTGGCTTCAAGGGATTTTACAAAATCTCCCTCTTACAACAATTGCATGAAACGAGAACTGGATCTGTCTTCTTCTGCCAGATCACAATCATCACAGAAATTTTAAAACAAACAAAGAGCCAGAGGCTACCTGTTCCTCTGTGCAGTGAGTGCAAGCTGCCAAGGCTGAACCAAAGCCAGCCTTCAGGTCAGGTTTACATTATCACCAGCAAAGAACTAAAATCAGGTCCTGAAAAAAAAAGGTACCGTAGCTAATAAGAAATTGAAAAAATCTGATTAGCACATCTGCAATTAATCAAAGCCGTCACAAATAATTCAATGAAATGTAACTCTTTGCTGAAATCTGTTTTGACTCAGTTTACAACAGTCTGAACAATTGTGCTCTCTTTCAGGAAAACAAACAAACAATTTCCCTGGCAAGCAAGGAAGGCAGTGTTACTTTAGCTCTATATGGAATGACAGTTTTCTGTGTACATATTACTACACATTGGACATGTTTCCATAGCACTTACAGAGTAAATTTATGTATTTCTTAAGGGCTTGTACCCTTAACAGGGTACAGGGTAGATCGAGAGCCTGAAAGACTGAATGAAATCAAGGTGTGTTTGGTTTGGTAAGTTTGGCGGCTGTTGGAAATGTTGAACATAATACAATACACTTTCCCAAGTTTCTGTGTTTGATCAAAGCTCCTGTGTGGTTTTGAGAGAAGCTGTGTCCACAAGGAAATCCCTTTTTCATTTAATTTTTGTTTTATTTTATTTGAACATAAAACCAAAGCTTTGAAAGCTTATTTTAAATCTTAAGATCCCTTGCAGCCTTTCATGAGAAACTATAACATCAATAATGATGCTCTGGCTTCCAGAATTTCTCTTTCAGTTTTCTTGGATTCGTTATTTTACCCTCTCCAGGAGATGAGAGCTGGCTCTGTGATACAGAATGGATGCCCCTGGGGTTTTGGTGGGGAGAAACCCATCTTTGCTTTGACTCGGAGAGGCCATGATCCTATGCATCATTGAGCAGCTATTGAAGGAAGGGGAAACTGGTAGACATAGAGACTTAATAACAGTATTCTGATCCTCTTCTGTCTAGCTACAGCAGAGTTAGAGTGGCAGGAGGTCTTCTCCAGCTCCTGCTGCAAAAGGAGAGTCTAATGCAAACAAAATGGCTACATGCAACCCAGCTTCATTTCCCACATCTTTCATTGCACTTACCACAGCCTACGTTTGACATCTGTCTCTGTACTTTCACATCAGGTCTACAGTGTGACTGTGTCTCCTCGCAGAAAACTCTTAATGAAGGGGCTCCATTGTAGACATGATAAGAATGGAGATTGCACAAAAAGAAAGAACCATCCAGGTGATAGGGGGACCATGTTTGCACAGATATAAAGTAGTGCAGTGGGTTCCAAAACAACATTCAGTCCTATTGTGTCTTCCTTTTAATAGCGATCCCATTACAGAAATGGTGTTTTCAATACATGCGCATTGATATGTGCCAGCGCCCACTCTAGAACGCTGAAGATGAAAATACAGCTCCTTAGATAGCAAACACTGCTCTGTCTTGGCTCTACACATGTTTTTTTTCTAATTTTCTTTCCCTACTTTGTTATGTCACATCATAATTTAGTGTTTCTCCTGCAAGCTGCTGAAAACCAGAGTATAAAGGACACAGGCTGTAAAATATCTCAAAAAAGTGCAAGTTCTTGTGGGAAGGGCCTATGCTTGTCACATCTAGAAAGCATCTTAACCACTAATGTCACTGTGCAAAGATAGAAGGTCCAATAATAAATAGGGCAGTAAAGATGAAGAGGATGTATTTTATAGTATTAATTTCACAGAACACATTTAGGAGGACTTTTAGGTATCATAATAGCCGGTTTATCTCATCTTAGCCAAAGCGTAAACAAACAAGACAAAATATAACAGAACTCTCAGTATATCATTAACTTGATATGATAGACTGCAATAAAATTGAATATAGTGTTGTTACACTTCTCTGCAACCACAGCTTTGGATGGTGTACAAGTCTTGGAAATAGCTCTGCTTTGTGGATAATAAAATAATGTGAACAATGAATATCTGATCCAAACTTGGGTGGATAATTATTGTTAGAGATGTGAATATTCCCAAGAAGGCAGCTTTTACTATTGCTCATGGATACATTCTGTAACTCTTTGTTATATATATTGCTGACAAAATGTCTAGGGTGGAAAATCATAGGCAATTCACATCACGTAAAATGTGCAGGCCAGGAGTTTTGCATTAACATATCTGCTAGGCTGCACTGGATTTATAACCCCTTAAAGCAGTACAAAGGGTTTTAGTATTGGATATAAATTATGTATAAAACACTCAGCATGAACTGTTGTCCCTGTATTAAGGTACGTACACCAGGCATAAAAAATAAATGACAAAATATACATTAATGTTATGAGGTCAACTTTAAACTGACAAAATCAAGGAAATGCAGAATTACTGCTGAATCCTTCTGTCACTCATTTTACCCCCTACTCAGTTCACACTGGGTCATCCCTCTTCTTTCCAAGCTGGAGTAAAACCTCTGCTAACACAGAAAGAGCAAGCAGGAGCCATTGGCTTGAGTACACATGGGGCAAGTAATGACTTGGGACCAATACTACTGATCTGCTCATCTTTTTCCAGAAAGAAACCATCCATTCATGTAACAGTTACAACTTTCTTCTTTTCCACCTAGGAACATTCTCCTCCAAGATGTTCCTCCCTCCCCAGTTACCCTACCAGTGTGTGTTACACTCACTCAATAACTAGCCTAATAACTAGAGCTAAATAATAAGAGCATCGTTAGGGGTAAGACTTGAAGAGTGAATGTGAAGCAAAGTCAGCAAGAAGAATTAATTAAAGATTGTACCCTACTAATATACTTGGATATACTTGGATCCTCAGAGTTACACCACCACGAATCACTGACCTATCAACATTAATATCTTGGAACAGAGAAAAAACCATCAGAACTGAAGACTGACATTACTTGCTCTAATGCAGTATCTTACTCCTTTTTTGACATGAGGATATAGACACACCCATGCAAGCACACATATTCAGTGAATATAGGATATATTTTAAAAGACTAGGCGTAAACTTGATTTCAGATAAGCCAATGGAAATGTGGGTTTGTTGTGGGTTTGCTCTGGGCCAATTTTTTTCACCCCCAAATTGCTATAAGTTGAGAGAAGGTTTATGCAGACAAAAGAGATCTGATGTGGGAAGAATAATATTAGGATTCATTACTAGCAAGATAAAAACTAAAGAATTATATATACAACAATTTTAACTAGGCAAAAATGGTATGTATTTATAGAAGTACACCTCTCCCCTTTTATCAGTTCAGGAGGAGAGGTAGTCACTTTTCCACTTTTTGAGCCATAGGTCTTCCAAATAATTCTGCAGCATTTGAAAGTCCTTCTTCTATTATCTCTAGGACAACAGTTCCAATTCATCACAGCTGGAATTCTTTTTCTCTCTCTCTCTTCTATGTCGACTTCAGGGCTGGGTCTACCCCCTCCTGGGCTAAGACCGGAGGCTGGGGGTTACCCGGGCTCTGTGGGGTCTTCCATGGACTGCAAGGGGACACTTGCTTTACCATGGTCTTCCCACAATGTCACGGGGGATAATGGCTTTTGAGTCTGCCCCTGTTTCCTGTGGGGTCCCAAATTCAGATGAACCAGCATGGATCCCTCAGTGGGATTACAAGATCCTACCCGAGCCAACTTGCTCTAGCATAGGTTCTCTCTTCGTGAGTCACAGGTCTTTGGCAAGACTCTGTTTCATCTTAGGCCTCTCACGGAGTCACATTTTCTTCGTGTACTCTTCTATTCTGGCGTGAGCTCTTTCATGAGCTTGCAGAGAGTCTCCTCACTCAGTAATCTACCACAGACGGCAGGGGTTTTTAGTTTTCAGTCTTTTCCCTGCTGAAGGGAGGGGGGGGGAGAGAAGAAACCCCCCCTTAGGGCTTCTTTTCCCTCTCCTGCAGCTGCTAGCTCTGACCTTGGAAGTTGCATTATCTCTCTGCCTGGAATTCTTTCTGCAGCAGTCTCGTCCAGGCAGTCTTTCATTAGAGGTGTTTTTTCCATTTTGTTACAGGAGAGAAGAGCCTGGCCCCCCTCGCCCAGGCTGGCTTGGCCTGGGGCGGGGTGCGCACACCCAGGCCCAACAGGGCCGGCTGCTTCGCTGGCTCTCCCTTTTTCTTCTGTGCAACAACCTTCTCTTCCGTTTTCTTAAATATGTAATTGGCAGAGGTGTTACTATAACTTTTGATTGGCTTTGCTCCGGAAATCCACCTGGCAAAACTATTTTCAGCCCTGGGGTGGGGTGGGGGGGGTGGTCGGCAAACCCACAACGAAGTTACATCCATAAACATCATGTTCATCACGGACTAATGTGTTAACCCAGCCTACTTGGCAGCTCCTTGTAAATCACAGCCTTTCATTCTTTCCCATTAAAGAACTGATCTTCTTTGTGTCACTCTTATTGACAGGGATTAGATCACCACCCAAATTAGTCAACATTATCAAACTCAGTAACTTGTGACTGAGGAAGAAAGATGTTGAGCTGAAAGGCTTCAAGTGACAAAGACCGTAAGGAATAATTTTGCTTCACGGAGCAATTACACACTTGAAAAATTATTTTAGTCCCACCTGTAGCCGTTAGATTGCTTTATATTCTAGTATTAGAGACCAAAAAGGTCCCTATTGCCATGTGCAAGTAATTACTGATTGTGATCTAGTTGTTTCTGTAAGACTAATAATCCATAACAAGCTGACTGCCAGTTACACATGGAAGGTTTCAGTCATCTCCTTCTGTACCTAAGTCAATAGTTGCCAAACCAAAACCTTGACTTATTGTTGACACCAAGTGGAATTGCTCAGATTTTCTAAAATATTTCCCTTTTGTCAAAAAAAGTCTGTAAGGGCAAAGAAACTTCATATCTTTCTTTCAGTGACTAAGACCTTTACAGGTGGAAAAACTTTTGACACTTGTAGGGTCAGTTGCTGCTGGCTTTGCAGTGAGACCTGAGCACATTGTCTTAGATGTGACTGTCTAAAGATGCTGTGTCCAGCTGCTGTTTCTGGAAGACTCTTTCAAGTTATTTAAATCCAAATGTTTCTTTCTGATATATTTCTATCGGGACAAACATATGCTTGGCATGTGTACTACATTTCAGAAAGATAAGTTTTCATAACATGAAGCTCACAGAAATGTTGGTAAATATAATTTAAACCACTCTGAGCAAAAAGTATGGAATTCAATTTTGAAAACATTTATGGCACTAAAGTGAAAAAAATTGTGTTGGCTTGATGTTTTTCCACAGAGGGTGGTTTTTCCAGTGTGGGATATGCATACTCAGCATTCTCAGCTCTAGAACTTACATGGCTGTTTGAAAGGTGGGTCCTCCTTGCAACCCAGAGGACGGGATCCAGGTGACCTGTGGATAGCAGCATGGAGGCTGAGCACAGCTGTCCCAGCACATCCTTTCTACAGTCATTACAAGTCAGGTCCTTCTCACAATGCCACGTATAAGTGAAGAAAACATTTTCTGCTTTTAGAACAGTCAGGTCCCAAAGAATGCTGAACCAAAGACTAATTGTAATATCATGCAATCAGTACAATTTCACTTGGTTTATTGGTGTAACTCCAGGACAGAAAAATCTGTCTTACTATATATAATCTGGAGACAAGTTATGGGAGATAAAGTGCTGAAACAGGATTTGATAACACAGCTTATGATATCAATTATCTACCCTGTTTTGTGATTTTTTTTTCTTTTTAGGACAAAATAAAAGTTATTTTCAGAGTGTTTTTAATTAAATAAAATTCTGGCAGAAATTCTGGTATTTGCTAAGAACATTTATGCCTTTCCAGGATAGCTGAGAGAAAGAGTAGCTTGAAGAGGCTCTTGAAAAATGACTAATCAATAACCCAATGATTTGAGCTTGTGTAGGCCAGTGAATTATAAGGGGGTGTTATCTGGATGTACTCTATAAAATTTAGGAAAAGAAATTAAGCTGTGATTTCTATTTGAAGTAACAGGAGAGGCACAATATGATGTCAAAAATTTTGAAAAAAATAGCTAATTAACCCTTCCTCCAGAATCTAGAGGTCATGAATGAATTAACAGTAGTTTTATAGCAGTGATGAAAAAGCATTGTGATAGGAGAAGAATGATGTGTGCAGTGAATTTGCTTACAGTAAGTGATATAAATAGCCAATATGGAAACATTTGTGAAATAATTACTATAGGAGCAACCTTTAAGTTCTGAGTGAGCACAAAGATCCAGCCATACTTTTGACTTTTCTTATTTGAAGTGTAACAACACTTTAAAGGCTGAAATGTAAAAATCTGTTCTACAAATGTCTATTTTGTTACAGTCTTTCATGAGGGCATTATAGCTTTCAGGTGCAATAAACTACCCCCCTTTGTAACACCACCCCTTTACAAACTCAAAGCAAATCATTATGTGGAAAGGGGAGAAGTTAAAAGCTCTAAATCTTCCATTCCCAAGGATACTGTTACCTTCAGATAGAATGTATTTTTTTATGTATGTATTTACTGCTCAAATGTGGTATATCTCCATTGGGTTTAACTGACAAGATTTTAGGGAGTTCTTTATTACTGATTTATATCTATACATATAGACACATATATGTTCAACTACCCATTCACTTTTTTGCTCCTGTTTCCTAGGATAAAATTATTACCTTCCCTGGAACAATGAACATGCAACTGCTTTCTAGACCAGTGACTATTCTTTCTTTGAAGAGGCTCATAATAGGACGCATGAAACATCTGGAAGAATTAAATCAAAGGGTGATGGAATTCCCACCGGAGAACACATGTCAAACAAGAAAAAGAGTCTTGTGGAACAAATGAGATTTTGCCCTGAGAATTAGCAAGTACAACAGCTAAGCTTAACATTGGATTGAGACGAAAACTCCTAAGAGGCCTATTGATACACTTTTTAAACATCTACCGTGCTTAAAAAAGAGAGTAATTTGTGTAATACAGTCTGCAAGAAAAATGTCTGTTTTCCCTATCCACAACCACAATTCAGAGCAATTCCTGAGATCCACAATAATCTACATGAAGGGAAGACAGTCTGGGAGACAGACTGCATGTAATAAGAATACCATCATTAGGAAAATACTCAACTATAGCTCTAAAGTGGCAATGGGGAAGGGACAACCAAATGTAATAGGTATGTAGGGACCTGCAAAGAGAATAAAAGAAATTCATGCTAGTAGTGAGAAGGAAGTAGGACTTTTTATTCCTTTTTAACTGTGTTGTTCACACATCCATTGTGGTATGGAAAGCCACCCAAGGAACAGCTAGAATGGAATTAAGATACTCAAGTTGTTCATTTTGGCACTGGTGTAATTCCAGTTGCCACACCAAGGCTGAACTTCATTCAGTGTCTTTCTTAGAAAATATTTAATTAGGGAAAAAATTAGAAGCATCTTCAGAAAATGATAATCTAACATGTCTCTCTGCCTTGCACAATCATATTCTTATCTCATTCACAGCTGCCAAAGAAAAAAAAAAATTGAAATATGTCTGTACACTAGTACCAATTGCCCCAAAATTGCAGTGCAGTGTGGTAAGTTAAAGGAATTAAAGAGTAATTTAATGAGAGCATGACTGAAGGACCGGTGGCATCCAGAGGGACCTGGACAAGCTCGAGAAGTGGGGCCATGGGCTCATGAGGTTTTATAAGATCAAGTGCAAAGTGCTGCACCTGGATTGGGGCAACCCCCAGTATCAATATAGGCTGGGGGCTGAACCGACCAAGAGAAGCCTTGCTGAGAGGGACTTGGGGGTGCTGGTGGATCAGGCTGGACATGAGCCGGCAATGTGCACTCTCAGCCCAGAAAGCTCTTAGAAAGGAGGAAATTCTGCCCCTCTACTCTGCTCTCATGAGACCCCACCTGGAGTACTGTATCCAGCTCTGGGGTCCCAGCATGGGTAGGACATCGAACTGTTGTAGTGAGTCCAGAGGAGGCCACTAAAATTATATGAGGGTTGAAGCACCTCTCTTACGAGGAAAGGCTGAGAGAATTGAGTTTGTACAGCGTGGAAAAGGGAAGGCTTAGGGGTGATCTGATTGCAGGTCTTTGAGCATAAAAGAAAGATAGAAAGATGGAAAGGGAAGTTTTACAAGGCCATCGTGACAGGACAAGTAGGAATGAATTCAAACTGAAAGAGAATAGGTTTAGATTAGATGTTAGGAAAAAAATCTTTACTGTGAGGGTGGTGAGGCACTGGAACAGTTTGCCCAAAGAAGCTGGGAATGCCCGATCCCTGGAAGTGTTCAAGGCCAGGCTGGATGGAAACTTGGTCTAGTGAAAGGTGTCCCTGACCATGTTAGGGAGTTGGAACGAAATGTTCTTTAAGGTCCCTTCCAACCCAAAGCATTCTATGATTCTATGAGAATGAATTACTTTTACTGAGAAAAGAAAATGTTCCTTCATTCATATTCTAATGGATATAAATCCAATCTTCTTCTATTTCTGTCTTTACATTCTTATAAACTAAAAGACTGATGGAAACCAAGCTGCAAAGAAGGGGCAAGACTATGACTGGTCATATAAATATTTGGATGAAACAAAGAAAATTTTCAAAACTCTATTTCTCACTGGTCCAAAGGCAGGTCAAGAGAGCTTTTTTGCCCTCTTTTTCTGAAGTTGCCTTCACCCTCAGCCAGTGGAGAATGCTCTGCTTATGGAAGAGGGAACAAGGGGAACTGACTGCAAGAAGTCCAGCTGATCTTGAACTGGAGATGCATTTGGTGGTTGGATTACTTGATGGTGTTCTACTAAAATATTTTAGCTCTTTTGCATTTTCTAAAAACATAACTCCTGAAACATGTTATTTTTTTTTTTTTTAATACAAAGAGTCTTTGTCTTTACAGTACAGTGGGACTAATTTGAGAGGAAGTTGGTCTGGTACTGAAGGTTGTGGGAGAGTAGATGTTCCACTGTGGAGTACTCAGAATGTGTTTGTAGTACTGCAAAATGCAAAATGAAGCACTTCCTTTACCCTTTTGTATCTCATGGAGTAGTTCCCTTGCCTCTCCAGAGATGCCATACAATTTATAATTATAGATGTTTTGATCCTTTTCCATCCCTGAGCAAGTGGGGAGGGAATCACCAACCACTGTATTCATGGTCTGTTCGGCCTTCATTCAAACCACTGAATCACTTATATCTGAGTAAAAAAGATGCACAGTAGGAAACATTTTAAGGATAAAACCGACTTCTGGAATCTCTGAGGAAAATAAGCTTCCTATGCAGACATAACAAAGAAAACTTATTTTCACCACAGTTAATATTGAAACAATATGAACAGTACTCTGAACTATATAACCTCAAAAGTGAATAGTGCAATTTACAGTCTTCATCCCACCACATAAATTCCACTGACTATGGATGGGTTAGTACACTGTAGCCTTATGCCTTTTTAGCATACCACTTTCCTAGACTATTATTCCTACAATGGTTCTCTTTTTACCTTGTAAAGCTTTTTTTACAGCTACTCTTCATGCAAATTTAAGAATTATTTCTACTTTTTCTATTTTCAACAGCATATTGTTACATTTGCAAAAGTTTCCAGACATGCTGGTTCTCTGCCTTGTTTGCAAGTTCAAATTGTGCCAGAAAGGCATACTGCTTCTCTGTGATCACAAAATTAATTGGATTTTTCAGCAGTAGTCTGATTTATGTCTCCAGTTCAAGTCACAAGTGTGTAATCAGTGCTAAAAGTGGTGGTTGATAGGTCAGCGTGATGAAATCTTTCACTAATGCTTCACCTTCAGAGACGCATCATGTATTCAAATAATCTAATTTCCTTCTGACTGCTTTGTATTTCTCTAATCATCTCTCTTCTTAAGGTGAATTGACGAATTCTTCTGCTGAAAATAAATGCTGAAAAAATGCTTTTTTTCCTTCAGAAATAGTGGATTTATTGTCAGAAACAAAGAATAAAAATGCTCATGTTTTTAAGTCTGAAAATGCTTTTTATTGCCAGTTTTGCAAATAGCTTGGAACTTAACAATCAAACTCTGCTTTTTTCCTCTCATACATTGATAAATTGTTATAAGTCAAAACCGATACACTTCATAAGGAATATTTGCCTTTAGTGTCAGCAGATGTTGTGTTTAAACTGTACAGACAAGGAATGCAATGGCAACTCACCGGTCACATTGCTTACAGAATCAATGCTTTAATTACCAGTTAGTAACACAAAGCATACTATAAAAAAAAGCAGAGTGAAACACTTGAGAAATTTGTACCAGTGCAACAAGTAAGATTAATTCTGCAATTTCATAAAATGAAATATTACATTTTCTTTTTTATAAAGACAGCAACATTCATGTCAGCTGCCAACAAATGAAAGATCGTAATGTATTCTAGTGAAGTTTCTTTCAATGGAATTTTTGCTTCATAAGTTTTCCAAACAAGAAAGCATCTGAGCTGCTCCAGCATAGAGCTTCTAAAGGCTATCAAATGGCATTTAAAACACACACACACACACACACACACACACACACACACACACACACACACACACACACACACACACAATCTACACCAAACTCTACTCCTCCTTTCCCCTCTGTGTTAATGGTACAGAGCATCTCCCCGTAATTAAACTAAACCCTAAAATCTTGACCATTGTGGTTGCTAAAGATCCCATGCACTTTTAAAAAGAAGAGGGGCAGTAACCACAGTTTCCTCCACGTATTCCCAGCCAGGTAATTGCCTGCCTAGAAATCACCCATCCAGCTTTCACTGAGTAAGCAATTTTCTCTCACCCTCTTAGTGAAACTGCTGGAGGGCATTGCAGGCACGGGCTGACAGCTGTGTTCTGTCTTAATTCTCTCTTGCTTTGCTGAATATGAAAACACTGCTACCATAACACAATAAAATGAACAAAGTGACAGAAATATCTTTGCCATAAAGTTTAGGAAGAGCAAGTAATCTAATAAAAGCATTTGTAAACCAGGCCATTAATCTCTACAAAAGATACTGCTGTGAAGCAGGTTATCCGCTGTACCAGATAACACAGAGCTGAGGTGGAAAGTTGATGATGTCCAGTTCACACATTCAAAGTGGATACATTTCATCTGTATTAACTGGGGCAAGAAAAAGAACAGCCTGGACTAATTTCAAATGTCACCTGTGCAAGTAAGACAAAGCATTAGAAAGAAAACTGCCATTCACCCAGTTGTATTTTCAAGCATGCTTAGAAAAAAGGACCTTAGAAAAGGTCCTTCTGGTTTCTATCTTGTAAATTGATGGGAGCTTACAGGAGTCTAAGATGTTCAGACAGAAATTCAATGATGGAGCTCAGAGTAAAATGACACATCTTCCCAGATACACTCCAGAGATATTTAATAGGTTCTGTCATAATCCATATGTTCTCTTCAAAAAATAGGAATAAAAACCAGCTGCCTTACAATAAATTCTAACTGCAGCATGAGTTAATTTTAAACTGATGTAACATTCAGTCAGTTTTCATTTAAAATGACAGTGGATATCTTTGCCAGAGTAAGTGTGGATTTGTAAAAGCAGATGAGGGACAGTAAATGTTTTTCCTTCAAGACAAATATTTCTTTATAACATGGAGCTTTTAGATAATAGGTGATTGTTCAAGCAAAGAAAGACTTTACATTTATCACCATGATGATGTATTACTAAAGTTCTGTACTTTGGGACTCTGTCAGGAATCCCTCAGGGATGCAGCAGAGAAGGGATTGTAAATGGTTCCTGATGGCAGTTCTGCTGGCTCAGGTCCTGAAATAATATGTCGGCTCTGGTGGCAACAGGGTGGTCAGCACTGCCAGACACTTGGGGTGTGGCGCCTGCTGACTCCAACTACAGGTGTCAAAGAAAGGAGGGAAGCAGAAGACTAGATTATGTTTATTTGTTTATTTCTACTATTTTAGCCTGAAAGAGTTGCCTCTCTGAGATTCCAAGTGATTTAGTTACTTTTAAGTATAACCCCCTATGAACAGCAAAAAATAACAAAAATACAGATTGAAGTAACCAAGATCCACGTTACTAAATGCAGCAGGCAAACCACTAATACTCCTTATTCCTACTGTTCAAACTGCTCTCAGCTTCCTAAAAAACCACAAATGATTGAGGAATAAAGTAGGCTTAGAGTGTGTCCCAGAGATCAACAGACTATGCTAGCCCAAGAATGCAATCACTGAAGGAAAAAAAGTATGGCATGTCTTGGCATGTCAGAGAGACTGGGACAGATATGTCATTGAGACCCATTCGATATCTTAAAATGTTTTCAAAACAGTGTTTTATCTTAGGACCCAAAAATAGCGGATTAGACAGGTAACTATCACATATCCTCTCTTCACTGAGTTTCGGGCCAAGTTCCTATAGTGTTAAGAACTCAATCTTTAATCATGGTCTTATGCCTGGTAGCAAGACTGACTAAAACAACAGTGCAAAGAATGTCTGTATCCAAACAAGACAACCTGAATGATCCATACAGAAGCTCCAAATTAGGTTTGACCAGTCAAGAGGGAAGTTTGGAAGTCTTCATTTGCTAGATGAACAGATCAGCTTAGTGTCTAGGACTGGTTGTAATGTCATATAATGTTAACAGCTGCAGAGAAAGAATTAGAAAACACAATTATGCCAAAACTTGATGCTCCCATCTTTTGAATACTCTCTGTACCCCACTGAACTACACAAAAGTACTTAAAAGCATACACCAACTGCCATGTCGTGAAAGGCAAAGTAGGGTAGGAGCTTCTTCCGGGAAAAGAATTGTCTCTGAATTCCTATAAAATATGATAGGAGACTCTGATAGAGTTTTGTGAGATTAACAAATAGTGTTGAGAAGCAAAGAGAGAATGATTATTTTCTATAATAACAGTGCACTCAATGTAATTATTAGGCATTGCATTTCAAGACAATCAAAGGAGGAATGTTTTGACTTAACACATAGTTAAATTATAATTTATTACATTATAGATAATTATTAAATTATCTCTATCATTGAGATAGAATGTTGAGATGGCCAAAGACCTGAACTGGCTCACAGAGGGTTCAGAGAAGTTCCTAGAGGATAGGTCCAGATACAATTGTTCATATCTCATTGCAGACTCAGAAAAGCCCTAAACCAGGGGCCCCCAAACTTTTCAAACAGGGGGCTGGTTCCCTGTCCTCAGACACTGTCGAGGGCCGGACTATAGTTTGGAAAAAAATGAATGAATTCCTATGCAAACTGCACATATTTTATTTGTAGTAGTGCACAA